>CM077152.1:172402556-172766559 GCA_039583875.1 Platanthera guangdongensis
CATTTACTTCTGGAGCAAGTTTCAAGGGATTTTTCAAGGAATAATTCAGTGGACTTTCCTTCAGAATATTTTATGCAATTAAGGATGTAATTAATTCAGACCAACGGCTATCTTTGACAGAGCATTTTCTATTCAGACTCAGAGAATAAAAGAAAGAATGTTTTTGAATCAGACAAGAAGAGAGACAAGAACAAGAGAATAGAGATTGACAAGTAGAGGACACAACTCAATACACAGAGACTCTCTCAATCTTCTGTCAACAAGAATTCAGAAGAACACTCATCAAAAAGAGATCAAGCTTTCAAACATTTTTCAGATCTCTTCAGCTCTCAAGTGTTCAAGGTCACATCATCATCTCAAGACTCCAGACACTCAACATTTCAGCTTGCTGAAATCATCTCTTGCTGGAGATCTATCTTTGAAGCCCTATCACCCTCAGCAAAGCTCATTTTTCTGAAGATTTCAAGGACTCAGGGGGAGCTTTGACAACATCACTGAATCCACATAGTCTTCTCAGTTGCTTGAGAAAGAGAAGACTGCCATCACTCTCTCACCCCCATTCTGTAAAGGGTTTTTCAAACTCCCTTCAAAAGTTTGAATCTGGTTTTTGAGCACCTTATCAAAAGCTCATTGGTGGCAAGACACCTGATCAAAAAATCTGATTTGGTTTTTGAGCACCTTATCAAAAGCTCATTGGTGCCCAGGACACCTGATCAACTCATCCTGCAGTGGATTCCTACCTAGGGTGGTAGAAGAGTGGATGTACCCAAGTTGGGGAACCACTATATTTCCTTGTGTCATCTGGTTTTGCATGTTTTCTTTTGTTTCTGGCCTAGATTTTCTTGTGCATTAGTTTCTGCATAGCTTAGTTTTTATTTCTGCTTCCCTGCTTACACTCATTACAACAATTGTTGTAAAGCTTTGCAAAAAGTTTTCTTTGTGATTTTAAAAAGCACCATATACTCTATTCACCCCCCCCCCCTTTAGAGTATATCAGATCTAGTTTCCCCTTTCAATTGGTATCAGAGCGAGGTTGGTTAAACATACCATTCCTGATTGGTTGTACAGGCTAACACCTGAACCCCAGATCCAAACTAGATCCTTCTTTTATATTTCTTTATTAGATTTAGCTTGCACAAATCATGGCCCAAAACAAAGATTATGCAAGCACCAGACCTCCAGTGTGCAATCTGTCAAAGTTTGCACTTTGGAAAGCAAGGATTAAACTCTACATGAATTCTATTGACGAGGACATTTTTAACTCTGTTTTGACAGTGTGTCCAAGACCTCCAGAAAGTACAAGCACAAATGCTGTTCCACCTCCATCAGGAACAGATGCTGACATTAAAAAGTGGAAAGTAGCTGATGCCAAGGCAATGAACATTCTAGCTCAAACAATATCAGATGACATTTTTCAAAAAAGTAGCTGAATGCAACTCAGCCAAGGAGATCTGGGACAAGCTCTCAGAAATAGTTTCAGGATCAGCTGATGAGAGAAAGGACAGAAGATCTCATCTCATCTCCCAATATGAGAACTTCAAGAAGGGAGAAACAGAGTCAGTGGGAGAAATGTACAACAGATTGAGTCTAATTGTCAGTGAACTGAGGACATTAGACAAAGAGATCTCACTGACAGAACTGAATGACAAGATCCTAATGTGCTTCCCCAGCACTTGGGATTCAAGAATCTGGCCAATTAAAGATGCCAGAAGTCTGAATGAGATCACGACTGAAGCCTTGTTGGGTAAGCTCAAATCTTATGAGCTACTCATCAAGAACAGAGAAGAAGAACAGAAGGCTGCTTCTCCAGCCACAAGGAAAGAGAAGACTATAGCATTTAAGGCAGCTGAGGATCTGCCTGAAGAAAAAGGTACAAGCAATGATGAACTTCTCAGCCTGTTAGCCAAAAGATTCTATAAGATGGCCAGAAAGGACTTCAGAAGAAGATCATACAAGGAGCAAGATAAGCCAAGGTATGACAAGTCCATTGGCAATAGCAAAGACATTATTTGCTTTGGTTGCAGGAAACCAGGGCATATGGTTCCTGACTGTCCAGAAAACAAGAACAAGGACAGAAGGGACAGAAAAGAAAGAAGAAAGGAGAAGGACTCCAAAAGGCATGGAAGTAGCAAACCTTCCACCAGCAAAAATAAGCACACAAGGAAAGGATTTGTTGCTGAATCCTGGAGTGAGACTGAAGAGGAGTCACAGGCCTCTTCCAGCTCAAGTGATGATGAGGATGATGCAGAGGAAAAAGAATTCTGCATGATGGCAATCAATGCCTCACAACACAACTCAGAGGAAGAGGAGTCAGAGTCAGACTCAGAAACTCAACCTGAAGAAGATCAGGTAATCAGCTCTTTTGATTTCACTTCAGAAGATTTTAAACTTAAATTTAAAGCACTATGTTTAGACCTGCTAAAGTCTGAGAAAGAGATCATCTCTCTCAGAAATCAATTGTCTGAACACAATGCTTTAAAATCAGAAAACCTCAAGCTCTCTCAGGAGTTGGAGAACCATAGGGAACAGATAGCTTCACTGAAGAGTGAACTCTCTGAGGCCAAGAAGCTTGAAGAATCTCTCAATGGGAGAAGCATCAAGCTGATGGACATCACAAGCACAGTGAACTCAAGATTCAACAGTACACTGGGCTTGGGTGCCTCATCCAGCCAACCTATTGTTCTAACAACCCCTATCAAGTTCATTTCTGACAAGGGAAAGGGAGTTGTAGAGGTTGCCAGGAAAAATTCTGATCTGCCTCAGAAAACTAAAGTCCAGTACAAATCGATCGAACGGAGATCGACGATCGCCGAACGCAGCTCGACGATCTCAGGACAAATCGTCGAACGCTGATCGACGATCTAAGCCAAGATCGTCGAACGCTGCTCGATGATCCCATATACCTGACCTCAGCCATAGTCGACCGTCGAACGGAGCTCGACGATCTGGCCCAAGATCGTCGAACTCAGCTCCAAGATCGTCGAACAGAGGTCAGAGCTCTGGAAAGTTTTTCAATGGCAAGTCAAAATTGAATCCTGAGGGTTCTTCATCCCAAACATTTAACCCTTATACTGAATGGATTTTACCTCCAAGGAGATATCATCCTGAAGGATATAAGAGTCAGCCAGGGATGTCCTTCATTTCTGAATTTAAAGGTTATCAACCTAGGCCCAAGGTAAACTGGGTCAAAAACAAGTGAATTGCTTTATGTGCAGGTGAAGACCTATCCAACATCTAACCAGCAATGGTATTTGGATAGTGGGTGCTCTAAGCACATGACAGGGAACAAGGACAACCTAAATTCCTTTAGAGCCAAGCTTGGACCCAAAGTTATCTTTGGTGACTCCAACTTTGGACAGACTAAAGGATATGGAGAAGTCCAGATTGGTTCTGTAACCTTCAAGAAGGTAGCATATGTGGAAGGACTGAAGCACAATCTAATCAGCATCAGTCAGCTATGTGATGAAGGCTACCAGGTGACCTTCAGCAAAACCTATGCAAGATCAAGTCAGAGGACAACACCACTGTGTTGACAGGTAAAAGGAAAGGTAACATCTACCTTGTAGATTTTCTTTCAACTTCTATAGATATCTGTTTATTCAATTCAGTTCTATAGACCAAATGTTTTATGGCATAAGAGACTAGGACACCTAAACCTTAGAACTATTGCTAGGCTATCCAAGGACAACCTTGTTAGAGGACTACCTTCTGGCCCCTACAAGAAGGAAGGACTCTGCAAGGCCTGTCAACTAGGCAAGCAAACTAAAAACAGCTTTAAGTCACTTAATAAGAGTGATTCACCTAGGATACTGTATCTGTTACACATGGATCTATTTGGACCCATCACAGTACAAAGCCTAGGAGGGAAATCCTACACTTTAGTTGTTGTAGATGACTTCTCTAGATTCACTTGGGTGTTCTTTCTAAGGAAGAAGTCTGATAACTTTAAGTGTTTGACAGAGTTTCTCAAATGTATAAAGATTGAGTTCAATACTCACATTGCCCTGATCAGAAGTGATCATGGGACAGAGTTTGATTCTCTTCTTATGCAAGAGTTCTGTCAGAGTGAAGGAATCAGACATACTTTCTCAGCTCCTAGAACTCCTCAACAAAATGGGGTAGCTGAAAGGAAAAATAGAACCCTTATTGAATCTGCCACTACATTGTTGTCAGATGCTCATCTACCTCTATCCTTCTGGGCAGAGGCAGTGAACACCTCCAACTATGTGCTGAACAGAAGCCTGATACATAAACTGAAGGGAAAGACTCCCTATGAATTACTCAAAGGGAAGAAACCTAAAGTTGACTATTTCAAAATTTTTGGTTGCATTTGCTATATTCACAATAATGATAAGAAACATCTAGCAAAATTTCAAGCCAAAGCTGATGAAGGAGTGTTTCTGGGATACTCCATGATCAGCAAGGCCTATAGGGTATATAATAAATCATCATTAAAAATTGAGGAATCTGTTCATGTTTCTTTTGATGAAACTAACATGTCTTTCAAGGAGAAGATCTCTTCTACCATAGAACCTTTGCAGGAACACTCTCTAGTTGAAGATATGAACAAGCTACAGGTTGCTCAAGAAGATGAAAGCAGTGAAGATGAAAGCAATGCTCAACACATTGAAGCACAACCATTTGAAGACCAGTTGTTGTACCACAAGAGGAAACAACAACACAGGTTGGTGAACAATCAACACCCCCTGTTGATTTAGTAACATCAAGAGACCATCCAATTACCCAAATAATTGGAGAACTCTCAGCTGGTGTGCAAACCAGAAATCAGGTCAACCAAAACCTGTTGCACACCTGCTTCCTTTCTCAAATTGAACCTCAGTCCATTCAAGATGCAGAGCAAGATCCACACTGGATCATTGCCATGCAAGAGGAGTTGCATCAATTTGAGAGGAACAAAGTATGGGAACTAGTGCCAAAGCCAAAGGATCATTCCATTGTTGGAACAAAATGGGTATTCAGAAACAAACTTGGATGATCAAGGAGTAATAATAAGGAACAAGGCAAGGCTAGTTGCCCAAGGATATTCTCAAGAAGAAGGAATTGACTACGACCAGACCTTTGCACCTGTTGCAAGATTGGAAGCCATCAGGATTTTTCTAGCTTATGCAGCTCACAAAGGCTTCAAGGTTATCAGATGGATGTCAAGAGTGCCTTCTTAAATGGAGACATCAAAGAGGAAGTCTATGTCAGACAACCTCCAGGTTTTATCTCTCCAACTCATCCTGATTTTGTTTTTAGATAAATAAAGCATTATATGGTCTCAAGCAAGCTCCTAGAGCATGGTATGAGACCCTAGCATGCTTTCTTTTGGAAAATGGTTTTATAAGGGGTAGAGTAGACCAAACTCTTTTCATTAGAACCCATAAGTCCCATACCCTACTAGTACAAATTTATGTAGACGATATCATTTTTGGTTCTACTGACTCAAAACTATGTGCAGAAGGTTTTCTAACCTAATGCATTCTAAATTTGAGATGAGTAGCATGGGTGAGCTATCCTTCTTCCTAGGATTGCAAGTCAAACAACATGCTGAAGGCATCTTTATTTCTCAAACCAAATATGCTAATGAGCTGGTTAAGAAATTTGGCATGTCTGAGGCATCTTGTATGAAAACACCCATGCCTACCAATGCTGTATTGGATGCTGATGAACATGGGAAACCTGTTAATCAGACAACATATAGAGCAATGATTGGCTCTTTACTGTATCTTACAGCTAGTAGACCAGATATAATGTTTGCTACATGTATATGTGCTAGATTCCAAGTTAGCCCTAGAGAGTCACACCTCACATTAGTAAAAAGGATTCTTAGGCATGTTAAAAGTTGTCCAAATCTAGGTCTCTGGTATCCAAAAGATTCAGCATTTGAGTTAACTGGATTCTCTGATGCTGATTATGCTGGATGCAGAATTGACAGGAAAAGCACCAGTGGAACTTGTCAGTTCCTTGGTGATAGACTTGTCTCTTGGTTTTGCAAGAAACAAACATCTGTGTCAACTTCAACTGCTGAAGCTGAATATATGGCTGCAGGCAGTTGTTGTTCACAAATATTGTGGATTCAAAATCAACTCCTAGACTATGGTTACAACTTAGAAAAGTCAAAAATCTTTTGTGACAATACAAGTGCTATCTCCATAGCTCAAAATCCAGTCCTCCATAGTAGGACAAAACATATAGAGATTAGGCATCATTTCTTAAGGGATAATGTTGAAAAGAATAAAATTGAATTGCAGTATATCCCAACTGATTTACAAAGGGGAGATATTTTCACCAAGCCTTTGGATGAAAAGAAACATACTTTCTTCCTAAATCAGTTAGGAATGTTAGATGGAGGAAGTCTCAATTAATACTCAAGTTTTTGAAAGCTAAAATGACCAAGACTAGGCAAAATTCTGATTTTCCTTAGTGTCTAGGATTTCTCTGATCTCTGACTGCGCTCGACGATTTCCCCACCGATCGTCGAACGGAGTTCGACGATTTCCAGAATCGTCGAACTGAGTTCAGCGCCCCTCAAACAGCATGAACTGTCTCCTTCGGTCAACGATCGTCGAACGGAGCTCGACGATTTGTTCACTGAACGATCGTCGAACGGAGCTCGACGCCTTTCCAGATCGTCGAACGGAGATCGACGATTTTGGAGTCTCTTCAGATTCCTTTAGAAGCCTCGATCGTCGAACTGAGTTCAACGATCTTTCCTTTTCTGCGTCGAACCCTAATATAAAACTCTTTTTTCGCCGTCGTTCTCTCTTGCGCTTTCAATTTCTCTGCAAGAATTTTCTTCCCTCCAAACAGTTCTACCTTGGTCGTTTTGTTTGTTAAGTTTTTGCAGGTACCATGGCCGTTTCAGTTGCTGTACTCTCTGCAATGAAATTTGATGCAGGCTTTGACATCGATCTCGACTCCTTCAACACAACCGATCAAGTCTTCCAGGACATTCTCAGTTTGTTCAAAGATCAGCAACTGTCTGCCCTGATGACAACCAGAATCAAACTTGCATCTGATGAGATTAAAGAATGGGTATATACTGCCCACAACCTTGACAACAATACCATAGTTGGTTCTATTGGTGGCACCCAGGTACCTCTGACCCCAACAGTACTCACAGAGGTTTTTGGTTTAAGAAATGGTGAAGATTCTGCTGAACTCTCTGGAGATGAGTTCTCTGATATTCTTGCCAGGATGGGTCATCCTGAGGGGAACCCTAGCAAGCTGTTTAAGAGGAACCTGTCTGTGGAATACAGGTTTATGGCTGATGTAGTAGGCAAGGTTCTCTTGGCCAAGCATTCTGCTCATGACACAATCTCCAGATATCAGCTCTGCCTTATGGGAGCTCTGGTAGATAGAAAAAGCTTGAACTGGGGAGAAGTATTTTTTGATCTGTTGAAGAAAAAGATAAACAAAACATTTGTGAACTTTGGAAGAATACTGGGAATCTTCCTCCAGGCTAAGTGTCCTACCCTGCTAGTCTCCTCTGGAGTGCACATCAATGCCTCCAAGAGACTCACCTGTGCCCTTTTTGGGAAATGGGACAGGCAAATCTCCAAGCCCAGCAGGCCCTCTTCTTCTGTCCCTTCAGGCACCAGGACTCTAAGAGTCACTCCACCCCAGGTCTCTGCCCCTGCAGATGACCTGCCTGCTGCTAGTGCTGCTGCTTCTCCTCCTCCAAGCTCAACCCTACCTCCAGCTCCATCCACCACTCCAGCCTCATCCACCATTACAATTTCCAGCCCTTCTCCAACCTCAATTCCATCCCCAGCAACTACTTCATCCCCACCAGCAGACCACTTCCATCCCTTATTCTCATATCCCCCTCCAGATGTCACCTCATCCCCATCCATTCCATCCTTCACTCTCTTGGATGAATCCTACATGGATGATTCCCCCTCTTATCCTCCAGACTTCCCATCCTCCTCCACATCTTTCCAAGACCTTCTCCACCAGATTATTGATCAACCCACCTTCACTCCCTCCATTTCCATCCCTCTATCCTCCATATCTACCATCCCCTCTCCTGAGCCATTCATTCCACCCTTCAGCCCTCCTCCTCCAGCTCCCTCAGCCATCCATCAACCCTCTACCTCTGCTCCTCTCATTGAGCCTGTAGAACTCCCAGCCCTTGCTAATCAGTTGTATGAGCTCCTTGCACCTAGGCTCTCTCTTCTCATGGAGGCCTCTTTAGCTCCTCTACAACAATCAGTGGCAGCTCTCTCTGCCAGGCATTCCTCTTTCCTTACTCCTCTAGCAGCACCCCCAGCAGTGTGCCTTGATGCACAGGTATCTGCATCCAGGCAGGGGGAGATGCCCTATGAAGCTGTTGCTGCTGCTGCTGCCCCTGCTGTTGTTTCTGCTGCTGCTACACCAGTACTAGCAATAGACCTAAGGTCTCTGCTATCTACTTTTGATACTGCTTACTTCTGCTGCCTCCCAGAGCCATATCCTGTCCAGCCTCCAGAGGTTCTTGCTTCCCAGTCAGAAGATTTGTCCAAGGCTCTAGTGCCCTTCTCTTGCTGTGACCCCAGAATCATTTCTGATTTTATTCTGTCAGTGACTGCTGCTTCTGATGTTACTGCTGCTGCTGCTGCTGAAGATAATGCTGTGTCTACCTCTGAAGTTATATCTGCTGCTGAAGTCACTGTTTCTGCTGAGCCCTCATCTCAGGATGTTTTGATGACAGAGGCTGTTGATTTTGAGCCTGCTGTAGAAGTTGTTGTTTCTGAAGCTGCTGCTGCTGCCCTCATTCCTGAAGCAATATCTGTTGTAACTTCTGCTGCTCCAGTACCTATAGTTTCATCTGCTGCTGCATCTGTTGCTCCTCCTGCTTCTGTATCTGTTGCTCCATCAGCTGCTGTTAAACTGAAAGAAGATTTGATGAAACAGCTTGATGCCTTGTATGATGCACAAAGTTCTGAATCTGAGGATTATAACACTGCTTCTGATGACTCATCTGCCACAATTGCTAAGAAAAGGAAAGCAAGAAGTAAGGCCTTGAAGAGAGTTCCTCCTGCCAAAGTTAGAGATGATAATGATGTTCCATACTATATTCTGCACAATTGCCCAATCTCTGAGCATTGGATGCAATTCTCTAAGAACCAGTTAAAGGCAATGAAAAAGAAGAGGAAGTATGAAAAAGATTCCACTCAGTTCAAGCACCCTCATCCTCCTCCACCACCTCCACCTGATGCTGGTGCAGGTGGCAGCTCTGCAAGATCAGGCCCTGCTAGAAGCCAGGCTCCCTACCAACCTCATGCAAGAACTTATCAAAGGGAAAGCCAGTCTAGGGGGTCTTACTCTAGAAGGGGAGGATATAGGGGTAACCAAAGAGAAACTCAGGTTTACTCTAAAGGACACTCCAGGCAGCATCCTTACTCTAGGGGAGGACATGTTTCTGCTGATACATCTTCTGGTCCTTTCCCCTACAAGCTCAAAGATACAGTGACTGCCAGGACACCTCAAGAAACTACTTCCAACAGGTATGAGCCACCTGTTCCATTTGAGGATCCTGAAAAAAATCCTATGGCTTGGACTGCAAGAATGAAAGAGCTGGCTGCCTTAGATCAGATCAAGAAAGCAAAAGAACAAGGGCTAGACACTTCCAACATATCTACCATGTCAGAACAAAGACAGAAGGAATTATAAAGATATGCTTCAAGCAAATTTTTTGATGCAGACAGGTACATGGAGTTGCATCCAGCTGCAGTGGTTCCCAGAGCTTCAAAGCAAATTTATTTGGGTGCAGCTGATGATACCAGATCCAAACAACAAGCTTTAGATCCCAACAGAGAAATTAAAATGGTAAAAGGCAAAGAAAAGGAGTAACTCTGTAAGGTGACAACTTTTGGTTCTTCAAACTGCTATCTGGATAACACATATATATATATCTCTGTGATGGTTCTGCTCTGTGTCTTGCTTTTGTTGTTTTTATGTTTCTGTGATTGTATGATGATTGTTTGATTTTCAAAGTCTGTAAATAGTTTTCCTAACCCAAATAGGGGGAGATTGTTGGAACACCCTATTACTAATTTGGGTCAGGATCACTATGTCTCTAGGAATTTATGCTTTGACCTTCTGTATAGATAATAGGTCAATTAGAATTGAGTCTAAGGGATCAGGAGTCTAGGTTTGGAAGCTGCCCTGAAGACCCAAGTTTTTCTGGAGACTAAGTCCAAATCGTCGAGCTCAGCACGACGTTTCATCGAACTCCGGTCAACGATCGTCTAGCTCAACTATTGACAGATCGTCGAGCTCCATTCGACGATTGCTGAGCTCAACTTCTCAATATCGTCGAACTCCATTCGACGATCGCTGAGCTCAGGTCGACGATTTTTGACTCCGCACTGGATCCTTATCTCTGAGCTCAGTTCGACGATCTTTGAGCTCAGATCGACGATTTCTTTGCTGCTTGGATTTTCCAGTTCGCTGAGCTCAGCTCGACGATAGCAGAGCTCAGTTCGACGATTTCAGTTGTCTTTCTGAATTCAAATTCAAATCAGATAGAAGTTATTCTGCATTTATTTCAGAAGATCTGCCAGCCATTTTCATTTACTTCTGGAGCAAGTTTCAAGGGATTTTTCAAGGAATAATTCAGTGGACTTTCCTTCAGAACATTTTATGTAATTAAGGCTGTAATTAATTCAGACCAACGGCTATCTTTGACAGAGCATTTTCTATTCAGACTCAGAGAATAAAAGAAAGAATGTTTTTGAATCAGACAAGAAGAGAGACAAGAACAAGAGAATAGAGATTGACAAGTAGAGGACACAACTCAATACACAGAGACTCTCTCAATCTTCTGTCAACAAGAATTCAGAAGAACACTCATCAAAAAGAGATCAAGCTTTCAAACATTTTTCAGATCTCTTCAGCTCTCAAGTGTTCAAGGCCAACATCATCTCAAGACTCCAGACACTCAACATTTCAGCTTGTTGAAATCATCTCTTGCTGGAGATCTATCTTTGAAGGCCTATCACCCTCAGCAAAGCTCATTTTCCTGAAGATTTCAAGGACTCAGGGGGAGCTTTGACAACATCACTGAATCCACATAGTCTTCTCAGTTGCTTGAGAAAGAGAAGACTGCCATCACTCTCTCACCCCCATTCTGTAAAGGGTTTTTCAAACTCCCTTCAAAAGTTTGAATCTGGTTTTTGAGCACCTTGTCAAAAGCTCATTGGTGGCAAGACACCTGATCAAAAAATCTGATTTGGTTTTTGAGCACCTTATCAAAAGCTCATTGGTGCCCAGGACACCTGATCAACTCATCCTGCAGTGGATTCCTACCTAGGGTGGTAGAAGAGTGGATGTACCCAAGTTGGGGAACCACTATATTTCCTTGTGTCATCTGGTTTTGCATGTTTTCTTTTTGTTTCTGGCCTAGATTTTTCTTGTGCATTAGTTTCTGCATAGCTTAGTTTTATTTCTGCTTCCCTGCTTACACTCATTACAACAATTGTTATAAAGCTTTGCAAAAAGTTTTCTTTGTGATTTTAAAAAGCACCATATACTCTATTCACCCCCCCCCTTTAGAGTATATCAGATCTAGTTTCCCCTTTCACGTCGTTACTGCCGTTGGTGGAGTTCGACGTAATATTTGGCATGGACTGGCTCACGGAGTAGCAAGATTTTATTGATTGCGGTCGCAAGGAAGTCAAGTTGGGAACAGGTCGTGAGACGACTTTTACAGTCTTCAAATGGTCTAACAAGACTTTGATGTCTGCTCTTCATGTGTTGAAGGCAGTTCGTGCTGGAGCAAAGCTATTTTTCACGCTAGTCGAGGTTGCAAAGTCTAAGCCTACGTTGGATAGTATTTCAGTGGTATCGGAGTACCCTGATGTGTTCCCTGACGATCATCCTGGCTCCCCACCTCAACGTGAGATTGATTTCACGATTGAGCTAGTGCTAGGTGCGAAACCTGTGTGAAAGTGCAGGTTAGATCTGATATACTCTAGAGGGGGGGGGAATAGAGTATGGTGCTCACTAAAAACTTTTCACAACTTTTGTTGTATTTCTAAGTGAACAGGGAAGCAAATAAAATAAACTAAGCACAACAACTATCTAAACACAGAGAAAAACAGAACAATCATAGAGCACAGCCAGAAAACAAAACAAAAGAAAAGAGCAACCAGATGACACAAGGAGCTATAGTGGTTCCCCAATCAATCTGGGTACATCCACTCTTCTACCACCCTAGGTAGGAATCCACTGCAAGATGAGTTGATCAGGTGTCCTGGGCACCAATGAGCTTTTGATAAGGTGCTTAAAAACCAAATCTCAAGTCTTTTGGAAGGAGACTTGCAACCAGAATAATTTTGAAGGGATTTAAAACCCTGTACAGTAATTGGAAAGAAGGTGATAGTGTCTTCTCTGTCGACTGATAACTCTAATTTTGTCCATGTTTTTATATTATTTTTATTTAATAATTAATTAGTTTATAATTATATTTTGTAATTTTATTATTGAATTTTTCTAATTTCTTGTTTCAGGGCAATCTGGGCTGCAAATCTCAATTTGGAGTCTATAGGGTTGATCAGGAGACAAAACTGCGCAAAGCAGGGAAATTTCAAAAGAACACGCCAACGTCACGGGCGTGACCAACAAGGTCACGGGCGTGACATCCTGACGAGAACCCGGCGCGTGGAAGGAGCTATCTGCCACGTCAATTAAAAGTACACGCCCTAAGGTCACGGGTGTGACTATCACCACACGGGCGTGTACGCTAGGCGTGACATCCAGTGGTTTGCCCAGTCTTCCAGTCAACGGCAGTTTCTATTTACAACAAGTCACGGGCGTGACACATTTGGCACGGGCATGACGAACCCCGTGACAGCCCAGCGTGCCGACTTAATGCTGCAGTTTCAGGCGCTGGGAGTTTTCTCAAGACACGCCCAAGGTCACGGGCGTGACCATGGGCGTGACCCTTCCAACAACGGCCCGGAGTTATTCCCGCCGTTTCTGCTTCCCGCCGTTTTTCTACAACCGTCAAGACACGTCCTAGGTCACGGGCGTGACCTAGGGGCGTGACCTGCCAATTAACGACTTTTGGCGGTTTCGCGCCAACGTTCAGAGGACTTGAAGACGACGGTTCCGAGATCGACACGCCCTAGGTCACGGGAGTGACCTAGGGGCGTGACCACCCAGCAACTTTTTCTATAAATTCCAGACAGCTTCAGATGCTCAGGAGGAGATTTTTGTGAGCTTAATTCTATTTTCTTTACTGTTTTTCCTGCATTTTCAATTCATAGTGTAACCTTTATTTTCAAGTCATTCTTTAATCATGTCTTTCTTTATGCTTTCATGTAATTCTCCCATCATGATGAGTAGCTAATTTCCCAATTAGCACTTGATCATGATGAACTTTGGAATGGAATAAAATTCTTATTTTTGTCTCAAATTAGCAAGCATTCTATTTCTAAACTTTGATTTATCTTTGATTTAAATTTTCTTCGAATTCATAAGTTGCAAATTATGTTTATTCGAGCTTAGATTCGTATCCTAGATTTACCGAGAGGTTGTGGATACGAGTAGATCACTCAAGGATAAGAGAATTTCTTGCACCCCTTGAGAGAGGAACGCAAAATTCTTCCGCCTTGGAGTCAACTCCATTATTGAGGTTCACCGCCTAAAGTAAGCTTAGGTCTTTCGACTGGCCGAGAGGTCTTAATCGATCTACCTAAGGTTAGTCGAGTGTGTATTCTCGAGAGAGGCGCTTCGTAGCTTTGGAACCTCCGCGGTCGAAGTCAATAATTTAGATGCTTGTGCTCTTTAATTTCGTGGATTTTATTCTAGCCCAAAGGGATTCCAGATCAAGTGCTAGCCTTTTATTCATCGAATTCCTCCTTTTAGTTTAACGTTTGTTTTCGTTTTCACAAAACCAATTTTCCGATCGATAAAATAATAGCTCTTCCTTGTGAGTACAAATACTCAACGGTCCCCGAGTTTAAATACGATATTTCCTATACTAAATTTCGATAGGTGCACTTGCCTAGTTGAGAGTTTAGTTTGGATATTTTTCAAAACTTATAAAATCTACATCATCGACAGTCAGAGAGAAGACTTGTGGATTGATTGTAGCAGATCTTGCTCCCCCTGAGATCTTGAGTTAGTCAGGAATGCTGGAGCACTGCTTCAAGGTGATAGGTCTTCAATGACCTACAATACCTGGACAAAAAATGCTTCAGGAACTTCTTCTGACAGATAGAACTTTGTTGTCCTTTGAAGGTGTCCTGAGAATAGAGAGAAGACGACTCTTGATTGAATTTGATTGTTCTTCTTCTTCTTCTTGAAAATGTTCCCTGGTCAAGGCTGATTGCAGTCAAGAACTTTTGATTTTAGAATGATTGTTCTTCTCTACAACCTCAGAGTGTCTGTCTGATTGTGTGTATATGCTTGCTGTACTGTGTGTCTATTACTTTGTTACTGCTTGATCCTTTTCTTTCTATGTCGTTCTACGTCTGACTGCGGAACATTCAAAATTTGAATGTTGAGCAGTAATTGCAGTCGGCTTTGGAAAGAATTAGCAATCAATGACTTTCCTAACTGTCCCATGGAAAAATGGCATGTAATCGTCCATAGTCAATGTGCGTTCTAACGGTAACATTTCGAGAAGATCTGGAAATAAATGTTCAGTAATCAGCACCAAGAAACGGGACGGGAAACTTGAAGAAAACCTAGTCTGGATTCGTCGAGCGGAGAACACAATTCGTCGAGCTGCACTTGTGTTCGTCGAGCTGAGCTTGAGTTTGTCGAGCTGAGCTTGAGAGAGTTTGTCGACCAGACAATCTTCATTCGTCAAACAGACAGACTTCATTCGTCGAGCTGAGAACCAAATTTGTCGAGCTGAGAAAAGTTCTGGACTTAGGCAAAATACTATGCATCTGCTGAAATGCTGTGTCGACAGATTGATCTTGGTGTCGTCACAAGACCTCTGGTGTCGACATAAGCATGTGTCGACTGATATCCTGGGGTCGACACAAAACCTCTAGTGTTGACCTAAGCGGGTGTCGACTGATATCCTGGTGTCGACACAAAACCTCTGGTGTCGACCTAAGCTAGTGTCGACACAAATTTTCTGGTGTCAACACAAACCCTAAGTGTCGAGACAAATTCTCTGAGTCCAGAAATTGTCGAGTAGAGTACAACATTCGTCGACCTGAGAAGCTGACTTCGTCGACCTGAGAAATTGACAACTTGAGGTCCAAGTTCGTCGATCTCAGAATATAATTCTTCGACCGAAGCTTGAAGCTGGACTTAGAAAAAATCTTGAAGTTTTCCTGACTTTGGTTTGATATAGAAACTGAGTCTTCATCGAACAGAGAACACAGATCGTCGAGCTCAGCATTAAGAATTATCTTACGATCGTCGAGCGCAGAACTCCTTTCGTGGAGCTGAGTTCGATGAACGTCGAACTCACTTTACTTGGTCTTGAAAACTTGTTAGACTGGAGTCTCTGATGGTCTTGTTGAAAGCTGGTCCATCTGGAGTTGAGCCTAAGGACTTGACCTAGACTCTAGGACACAACTTGACTCTGGCTATACATGATGGGTCACATCCTAAGTCAGTGAACCTAGCCCAAATCAACTAGGGATCCAACAATCTCCCAATATTTGGGTGAGGTCACTAACAGAGACTCAAAACAGAAAAACAAAGCAAGAAAAGAGATATATCTGGCAGAGAATTATAATACATGCAACAGATATATATATACACAACTTTGTTTAACAGATATCATAGTTTGAAAAACAAAAACAGACAGAAATTGAAACAACAAGAAAATTACTTCTTTGGCTTCTTCTGCTGAGGTTTGTCTTCTGTTTTCTTTTCTCCTGGCTTCTGGAAAATAATTTCTCTCTTTGGATCTCGAGCTTGAGCTATTGTCATAGTCATGTCAGCTGTCCCAATAATATTCAATGAGTTGCTCTGGGGACAACTGCTTCTGGATGAAGTTTCATATAATCATCAACATTAAACAATTTGTTTCCTTTGTCAAAACTTTCCAGCTCTTTTTTATATACTTTGACATTGTTGAAAGACCAGAGATATCTTTTCCTTCTGCTTTGGCTTTATTTATCAATGATAGACCAATCAGCTCTTGGTACCTATCCATTCTTGCAGTATTAGCAGTTTTTTGGATCTTCAAAAGGAATTGGAGGAGAGAGAGTTATTTTTGGACTTTCAGCTTTCTATACTTCAGGAATCTTTTGTTGCTGATGCTGATGTTGATGTTGTTGACTACCTGAGGAGGGATGCCTCTGCTGGCTGCTTCCAGAAGATCTCCCTGATTGTCTCTGATATGTTTGCATTGGGTCAGATCTCCGGGAGCTAGAGGAGCCAGAGGCACCAGCTGCTGGAGGAGGAGGATCCTTCCTGTATCTGTGCACTAGAGGAGGGGAATATCTCCTGCTTCTCTTTCTATCCTTCTGTTGGTTCTTGGATAGCCACATCCATCCAGGAATCCCCTTGTATGGAGTTACATTATGTAGAATATAGTAAGGGGTGTCAGCATTGGGATTTGGCTTAGGAGATGGAGGAGGAGCAGCCATTCTCTTCATTGACAACAATCTCTTTTTCTTAATAGCAGCATCTTCATCTGAGTCATCATCATCATCTTCTTCAGACTCAGAACCTTGAGGGATGTCATTTAGAGCATCCAAAGCTTTCAAAGCTTTATCTGAAATAACTGCTTTTTCTGGAGGAGGGGCAGAAGATTTAGGAACTGGAATGTCAACAACAGAGGAGGAGGGGACTGCATAGGAGTCAGAAATAATAGGGACAGAGCTTTCAGCTGCTGTCCTGTTTTCTTCTTCTATGTCAGCCTGAATAAGCTCATCTAAAGTAGGCAGTGAAGAGTCATCCATAATAAAATCTGGTGCTGAAACTGGCACTGAAGTATCTTCTGGAATGACCTCTGGGCTAGAAGCTGAGTGAGTAAAATTGTCACAGAGTTGTTTAGCAACTGCTGAACTAGCTGGAGAGGTATAAGGTACAATAGCCAAACATGGCTTAGTAAAATCAGCTGGAAGAGATTGCATATATACAGTATCAAAATTACTCAACAAAACAGACAAATTCACTGTGGGAGTTAAATAGAAATCACCAACAGATGTTATTTGTGCAACTGACTCATCCAAATCAATGTCAGTATCCATAAATTGAATTAACTCAAGCATCTCAGAATCAAAAACTGGCAAAATTGTTGTATCCTCATCTGAATCTGCATCTGCTGGAGAGAGAACTACTGCTGTGACTGTTGCTGCTTCTATATCTACATCTGCTGCAACTTCATCACTGAGTATCTCCCCCTGCCTGGGTTCAGGAGAACCTGGAGCCAGGCCCCTAGATGAAGAGGGGACAGCAGATAGAAGAGAGATTTGGGCAGATAAAGAATTGATGGAGGTCACAAGTGGTGTAATGGCCTCTTGGATTAGGGATTGGATGAGAGGAGTGAGCAATGAGATGATGGTTGATGGATCAAATGGGGAGGGGGAAGAGGATGGAATAGAGGGTGGAATAATAGATGGAGTAGGTGCATCTGGAATGATTGTGTCTGAGGGTATGATGTAAGATGGAATGGTGGATAAGTGTGGGGGAAGAGGAGACTGAGGAGGTGTAGGAATGTGAGTGTCCTGAGGTGAAGCTGGAGGAGTGGGTTGTTGATTAACTTGCAGAGGGGAAGATGGAGGTGGAGATGGAATGTTTGTGATGTCTAGAGGTGGAGATGAAGGAGGGGTAGGCACATGAGGAGGCTTCTGTGGAGGAAGGGGTGCTGGAAGAGATGATTGAGATGGAGGGACCTCTTCAGCAGGGAGGAGAGTGGCCTTTACAGCCCTTGTGCTCTCAGAAGTTTGGATGGAAGTGGAAGAACCCTTGGAGGGTTTAGAGATAGTCCTCTCCCACCTGCCAAACAGAGAGCATGTGAGGCGCTTGCTGGCATTTATGAAGATGGTCGGGGAGACCATACATTCAGCAGCCTTCTCTTGAAGAAAAACTCTCAAAATTCTATCAAAGTAGACTTCCTTCTTGTTGTTCTTCTTCTTGATCAACTCAAAGAAAACCTTACTCCAATTTACAAAACGCTTGTTCACCACTATGCACATGATCAGAAATTGATGCAGGGTTATGTAGTTATGCGCTGAGTGCTTGCCCATTAGAACTTTCCATACAATGTCTTCCAGAAATTGGTATGTGGCGGACAGTTGCTTCTTCAGCAGCTTGTTAGGGTTGCTACCTGAAAAACCCATTAGCTTCAACATATCAATGTATTCCTCAGAATCAATTTCCATACTATCTTCTCCATTTACTAATCCAAAGATCTCAGAAAGAACCGCGGGAGACAACGAAACAACAGTACTCCCAATATTATCGGTCAAAACATATTCTTCAGAAATTATAGATGTATAAACCCATTCTATTATTTCAGTAGCATGCAGTTTAATGCGCCTGGTCATGAAATTCTTTAGATTAAGCTCTTCCAGTAATTCCAAGATATACAGAAAGATGGGGTCAGAATGTTGAAAAGAATCAAAGTCCATATCGAATCCAATATCAAACTTCATCGCTGCTAACGTGCTTGCTGGAATCGCCATTGATGACCTGCAGGAAAAACACAGAGAAAAACGGCGATCAAGAGCAAAAGAACTTAAAGCGCGGGACGGAGGTCGAAGAAAACCTAGATATAAGATTTTCAGAATATGAATTGACAAACTCCGTTCCACGAAAAAGAAACATTCTTCGAACTGAGCTTGATGAAATAAATTATAGACAGATAATTCGTCGATCTCATCCACAAGAATCGAAAACAGTTCGTCGAACTCCGTTCAACGAAATGTCTTCTGAAGCAAAGTTCGTCGATCTCCGGTCGACGAAAATTGTTTCCACACACAGAGAATTCGTCGATCTCCATTCGACGAGAATCTCTCAAACTTTCCCTAAGTTGTCGAACTCCGTTCGACGAACTCTGGAAAATTCGTCGAATGCAGACAGAAACTAGGTTAACTCTTCTCCATTAATCATGCCCAGTTGATTTATAAAGAACAGATGGGTTTTCTCATCAATTGGCTTGGTGAGAATGTATGCTCTCTGTAATTCAGTATGAATATGGATTAAGTTAATTTTCTTTTTCTCCACATTATCTCTAATGAAATGATGTCTTATTTTAATATGTTTAGTCCTAGAATGGTGAACTGGATTATGTGCTATAGCAATAGCACTAGTATTATCACAAAATAGAGTTGAATTATTTAAGTTGACACCATAGTCTAAGACTTGATTTTGTATCAATAGAATTTGTGAACAGCAGCTGCCAGCAGCCATGTATTCTGCTACTGCAGTTTATGTAGACACAGATGTCTGCTTTTTACAAAACCAGGAGACAAGTCTCATACCAAGGAACTAGCAAGTTCCAGAGGTATGTTTTCTGTCCACTCTACATCCAGCATAGTCAGCATCTGAGTATCCAGTTAACTTAAACTCTAACTCTGCAGGATACAAGAGTCCTAGACTAGGGCAACTCTTTATATATCTCAAAATTCTTTTTAGGAAACTAAGGTGAGATTCTTTAGGGTTCACTTGGAACCTAGCACAAAGGCATGTGACAAATATTATATCAGGTCTGCTAGCTGTTAGGTATAATGGGGATCCAACAATTGCCCTATAATTTTCTGATTCACAGGTTTCCCTCCTGCTTCAGAATCCACAACAGCATTTGTACCCATAGGGGTTTTCATCCCTGAAGCATCACCCATCCCAAACTTTTTGATAAGCTCTTTAGCATACTTAGCTTGGGAGAGGAAGATACCATCTGGGAGCTGCTTCACTTGGAGACCAAGGAAGTAGGAAAGCTCACCCATGCTACCCATCTCAAATTTAGAATATATGAGGTCACCAAACCTCTTGCACAATTTGGGATCAGTAGACCCAAAAATAATGTCATCCACATATATTTATACTAACAGTATTTGGTCCTCATGATGTCTAGTGAAAAGTGTTTTATCTATGATTCCTCTTGTAAATTTATACTTTAAAAGAAAGCTTACTAGGGCCTCATACCAAACTCTTGGAGCTTGCTTTAAACTATAGAGAGCTTTATGCAATTTAAAAACAAAAGAGGATTGAGTTGGAGAGATAAAACCGGGTGGTTGTTCTACATAAACCTCTTCTTGAAGTACTCCATTCAGAAATGCACTTTTGACATCCATTTGGTAGACCTTGAATCTCTTGTGAGCTGCATAGGCAAGGAATATCCTAATGGTCTCTAACCTTGCAACAGGAGTAAAGGTTTGGTCATAGTTTATTCCTTCCTCCTATATGTAGCCTTGAGAAACAAGCCTAGCCTTGTTCCTCACTATGTTGCCGTGAGCATCCAACTTGTTCCTGTAGACCCATTTGGTTCCAATAGCTGGGTAGTTATGGGGTCTTGGAACCAAATCTCAAACTATACATCTCTCAAACTGATTTAGTTCCTCTTGCATTGCAATGATCCAGTGGGGATCTTGCTTTGCCTCATGAATGGTGCGATGTTCTATTTGAGGGAGAAAACAGGCATGCATTAAGTCTTGGTTGATTTGATGCCTTGTCTGTACACCTGCTGAAATGTCTCCAATCACTTGAGATCTGGGGTGATCTCTAAGTATGACAAGATCAGTTGTTGGAGTTGGTTGGGCTGTAACAACCCCATCCGTTCATATGATATATTCTAGAAAGTCCGGCCGGGGCCCCACATGATATACCACAAAACAGTCGGTGAAGGTACAGGATGATACCAGAGTAGCGCATCGCACCTCTCACAAGCATTCTAGCGGAAGCCTAAACTACTTGAACTCCTCATGAATGTTCCAACATAAAACTCCACATTTTATATACATATAGGAATGTCTTACAACATGTCAAAAGAGTTGGCCTTATGGCCTTACAGGGCTTTCAATCAGTGGCCTAAAACAGATTGGCGCGCAGGCCGGCCACACTAAAAGAAAACACTCAAAAGAACATATGTAGCCTTCGAGGGCTAGCAGCTAACAGCAGCAGCAACACCAGCAGGAGCATCAACCTCTATGCATCCCACTCGGCTCTCCAGCACCTGTGCAAGGGACAATCCACCCACCGGTGGCAAACAAAAGCAACGGTCAGCGTTCAGCTGACCAAATTATAACGACCCTACCCCTTCTCTCGGGGCAGCGGTATTTTTCCCTGCAGCCATATCATAGCACAAGTATGGCAAGCTATATCATCAAAAGGTGCTTTCACGCACACAAGCCATCACAACCGTTCGCCGTCCGGCCCAACGGTCCGTGCACTCATGGCACATTCTTGGTGTTCTGGCAACCTCTTGCCCACCATCGTATTAGGGTTATCACCCATTGGTAACTCTCTTGAGCATTTACTCCATGGCGTGCAGCCGGAGTTAGTCCTCGGACACCGGGATGGCCCGTAGCCCCCCTTTGTGTCATGGCGCGCAGGCCGAAGACTCTTGCTATGCGCTCCAACAGACCACACTTTTTGGTCTCACGTCAGACGGACATAGCGCAGGTCGGATCCTCCACCCCCCCGTTGCTCAAATCGTCTTGCCTTTTCCGCGTGCAGCGTACTCATGGCTATATCAAAGGCGCGGGTCGGTCTCACCAATCCTGTTCCTGGCATTCAAGCCTGGGTATTTCACTATACCCATTTCCTCACAGCAACAGCGGGTCTTTCCTGGGCGCACCAGTACTTCCTGTGATTCCCGTCACAGGTGGACACCGCAAATTACAAATGTCAGGGGTCTTTCCTGGGCACACCAGTACTTCCTGTGACTCCCTCCACAGGTGGACACCCTATGACATCAAGCATCACAAAAAGGGCCTTTCCTGGTCCCACCAGTACTTCCTGTGCCTCATTCACAGGTTGGACCCAAAACCATCACAAGGCTATTTTCCTGGGCTACCACCCCAGTACTTCCTGCTACTCCTTTTCGCAGGTATAACCCGTAGACTCCTTAACACTACACGTTTATCACGGAGTCTTCTCCGGTTCGTATGCAACATCACCAATCCAGACCAACCTGTCCAGATGGGCTTCATACAGCATGCCTATTCCGTACTCCATTTCCGGATCTATATGCAATACAAAGGGGATTTCAATCATCCACCCAAAGATTCCCAAAATCAGCCACCTCTTGGTGGGGGAAATCACAAGATATGCCAAAAAGGAAGCCTTCACATGGCTAGGAAGAAAAGTCATTACACTTGACGATCGCTTCGGTGCCATGGCCTCCAAACTAGCTTGCAAGACTCGCAAGAGCGTTTCCTTCGCAACGCTGGCTTCGGATCTCTCGTCGGTAAACCGCAGCACCACCAGCAGCAGCCCCCTTTCCTCTTCCTCCTCCTTTCTCTCTCTCTTTCTCTCTCTTGAAGAAAGATGAAGGCCAAATTAAAGTGAGCAACACTTCTCTGATTTCGGCCCTTAAGGAAAAAGGAGAAGAGGCTTCAGCCCTTGGATCCAGACTGAAGGAATGGACAGCCACGATTCTGCCAAAAACACAAATTTTGACCAGACACGGCCTCGAACACGGCCGTGTGCCAGGCCGTGTGCCTCAAGCGGTGGTCAACCGACTTATCCAAACCAGTGACACGCCCACGGGACACGCCCGTGTCATGGGCCGTGTCACCAACACGCCTTCAGACACGCCCGTGTCTGTGGCCGTGTACTTGGGGAAAAAAAAATCCCAAATCATCCCGAGACTTCACACGGCCTGTGACACGCCCGTGTCCCAGGCCGTGTGCCCAGACATGGCACAAAGACACGCCCTGTCGAAATCCTTCGGCGGGCTGAGTTTGTCTCCTGATTTGACACACCCTGTGACACGCCCGTGTCACAGGCCGTGTTCAACACTCGACGCACACTTCTCGACACTCGACGATCGTCGAGAAAAACTCGTCGAGAATGCGACACGGCCTTGGACACGCCCGTGTCCTGGGCCGTATGCCTCCTCTCGACGGATCGTCGAGAACAGAAATCGTCGAGACGAAGCCCAATCGTCGACACAACCTCGACACGCCCTGCGACACGCCCGTGTCGCAGGTCGTGTCACCTGACACGCCCTGGGACACGCCCGTGTCCCAGGCCGTGTCACCCAAATTTTCCTGTTTCAGAACTTTGGGCTGTTACAATCCTCCCCTCCTACAAGAAATTTCGTCCTCGAAATTTAAAGACAGGAAAGTAACAGAAACTAGCAAGAAAATGTAACAACATATATCTATATATATCTAAACGTTTATGTTACAATATTCTCGCTCCAAATTACAGAAACAACTCAGGGAACTCTTCTCGCATGGTCTGCTCGCGTTCCCATGTCAGCTCTTCACGGCCGCAGTTGTTCCACCGGACTTTCACCATACCGACCGTCTTGTTCCGCAACTGTTTCTCGGCTCGATCTTCGAT
This sequence comes from Platanthera guangdongensis, assembly GCA_039583875.1. Taxonomy (NCBI): domain Eukaryota; kingdom Viridiplantae; phylum Streptophyta; class Magnoliopsida; order Asparagales; family Orchidaceae; genus Platanthera; species Platanthera guangdongensis. The sequence goes on from CM077152.1 coordinate 172,425,981, forward strand.
CTGAATGGGTCTAACTCTCGTCGTTAGCCCATACTCCACCGGCACACGATCATCCGCGATCACTTGAGTTAGATCTTTCACGGCCTTCCGAAGCACCGAGATGTGAAAGACATCATGTAACCCACCCAAGTCTGCCGACAGAGCTAGTCGATAAGCCACTTCGCCAATTCGCTCAACCACTTCGAAAGGACCCAAATATCTTGGACTCAACTTTTTCAATCGTCGAATCCTGGAGACAACTTTGAATGGCTTGATCTTCAAGTAGACCCAATCGTCAACCGCAAATTCAACGTTCCGGTGCTTGGCGTTGTAGTACTTCGCTTGTCGATCTTGAGCAATCAGCAATCTCTCTCGAATAGTCCGAATGGTTGAGTTTGCTTCATCCACCTTATTTGGTTTAACAACCCGGGCTTCACCCGCTTCTACCCAAGCCAAGGGAGTACGACACTTCCTTCCGTATAGGGCTTCATATGGTGCCATCCCAATGCTTGCTTGGTAGCTGTTATTGTATGCAAACTCGACCATATAGAGATGATCTTCCCATCTCTTTCCGAAGTCAAGGGCGCACATTCGGAGCATGTCCTCCATTGTTCTGTTGGTACGTTCAGTCTGGCCATCCGTTTGGGGATGAAAGGCCGTACTGAAAGTCAACTTCGTGTCCAACAGTCGGTGAACTAGCCTCCAATCATTTGACGTAAATCGCCCATCTCAATCACTTACGATGCTCCGAGGAACACCGTGAAGACGCACAATCTGGTCAACATATAACTTTGCCAAACTTTCAACCGAATCATCCCGCCTGTTCGGAGAAAATGTGCTACTTTTGTTAGCCGGTCAACTATCACCCAAATGGAATCATTTCCTCGCTGCGATCTTGGCAATCCATGCACAAAATCCATGGAAATATCATCAAATTTCCACACTGGGATCGGCAGTGACTTCAAATAACCGCCTGGCTTTTGGCATTCCGCCTTCACCATCGCACATGTTTGACATTTGGCGACATATAGGGCAACATCTTTCTTAAGCCCTGGCCACCATAAAAGCTTCTTCATATCGTTGAACATCTTTGTGCTCCCGGGGTGAATGGAATACTTCGTATAATGTGCTTCATACATCAGTTCTTCCCTCAATTTCCCCACATTTGGGACGCACAACCGGCCCTCTTTTCGCACAAGACCGTCATTCCAGTGAATTTGCCTTCTGGCCCTTCATTCACATAGCGCAAGAGATCTTCATCCAACTCCGTTGCTCGTCGAACTCGGTCCGCAAGGTCACATTGCACCTCGGTCCAGTTCAAACATGCAATGGCAGTGGAATTCTTATCAACACAATAGATCTCCAATGCCTCCAATTCCTGGATAAGACGTTCATCATGCCTTTGTAACCAATTTGCTCTAGCCGGAACTCGCCGACTCAAGGCATCCGCGACAACATTCCCCTTCCCGGGTGTATAGTGAATCTCGAACGTGTAATCCCCAAGGAACTCCAACCACCTTCGTTGTCGCATGTTCAACTCTTTCTGCTCCAAAAGAAACTTTAGGCTCTTATGATCGGTATAGATCTCCACCTTCACTCCATACAGGTAGTGTCGCCACAGCTTAAGTGCAAAAATCACCGCCGCTAGTTCCAAATCATGGACGGGATAGTTTCGCTCGTGCACCTTCAACTGGCGTGAGCCATAAGCAATCACCTTTCCGCTCTGCAGAAGAACGCAGCCTAAGCCGCTTCCTGAGGCATCACTATAAATCACAAATCCATCGGTTCCACATGGCGAAGACAACACCGGCGTCGTGGTCAACCGAACCTTCAGCTCTTCAAAAGCTCGTGCGCACTCTGGCGTCCAAACGAACTTCTGATCTTTTCGCGTCAGTGTGGTTAGCAGCAAAGCGATCCGCGAGAAGTTTTCCACAAATCTTCTATAGTAGCCCGCAAGTCCAAGGAAACTCCTGACCTCGGCCACGGAAGACAATATTGGCCATTCTTGTATGGCTTTTATCTTCGCTGGATCCACTGCAATGCCCGCTCCACTCACCACATGGCCCAAAAATGCCACTGACGATAGCCAAAACTCGCACTTCGAGAACTTGGCATAGAGCTGATTTTGCCTCAACGTGTTCAACACCAACCGCAAGTGAATCTCATGCTCAACTTTGGACTTCGAGTACACTAGGATATCATCAATGAACACGATCACAAACAGATCCAGATACTCACGGAAAATACGGTGCATCAAATCCATAAACACCGAAGGCGCATTACACAATCCAAAGGGCATGACTGTGAACTCATAGTGCCCATAACGCGTTCCAAATGCGGTTTTGGGAATGTCACCTTCCTGAATTCTTAACTGGTAATAACGAGACTTCAGGTCCAACTTCGAATAGACGGTAGATCCCACCAGCTGATCAAATAATTCATCAATCCGAGGTATCGGATACTTATTCTTCTCGGTCAGCTTATTCAATTCACGGTAATCTATACACAACCGTAACCCACCATCTTTCTTCTTTACAAAAAGCACAGGCGCGCTCCAAGGTGACATACTTGGGCGGATATAAACTTGCTCTAGCATTTCTTGTAGTTGAACCTTCAACTCAGCCATCTCTTTAGGCGCAACGTGATATGGCGAGCGGGCCACGGGTTTCGCACCTGGCACCAACTCAATTGTGAAGTCACTCTCCCGCTGGGGTGGTAGCCCAGGGAGATCCGTGGGAAACACATCTGTAAATTCTGCCACAATCGGAACCTCGCACAACGTGGCCTTAGGCTCAACAGCCTGAATTTGTGCAAAGTAACACTCCGCACCCTTCCGAACAGCTTTGACTACCTGGAGTGCAGACGTCAACGTCCCGCCTACTCCTCGCATACCCGCGAACTTGGTCTCCTGTTTGGTATTCTGGCCCAACGTGATTTCTTTGGACTGGCAATCAATCATAGCATGCTGCTCCGCAAGCCAATCCATCCCAAAAATCACATCGAATTCCGATATTGGCAAAACAAATGCGGTTAAACAAAAATCCCGACTTCCTAACTGAACCGCCACATCGCAAGCTTGATCCACAAGCATCCAACAACCATTCGGCAACACCACTCTGACGCTATCTGTCTTTGCACGGCTGGGTATCCCAAGCCGCGTAAGAAACTCACTCGACAGAAAAGAATGCGATGCACCTATATCAAACAGTGCTCGCGCCAGCGTGTCCCGAATCATCACAAAGCCTATGACAAACATGTCACACACACAAACCACAAACATAGGGGTACTAAGCTAAGCATACAAACAATCGCATATGCAAAACTAACTCATACCTGTGACAACGTCACTCTGCTTGATGGCCTCCTACAGGCCAAGATTGTAGACCCGGGGTTGCGCCTGCGATGCAGAGGAATCCAACACCGCCTTTCCTTTTTCCGCATAAGATGCTCCAGCCTTCTTTTCACTCTTTGGCGGCATCCGACAATCTCGCGCAATATGCCCCATCCTACCACAATTGAATCAGGTACGAGTTTCTGGCTTGGAGGTTGCCCCTGATATTGCTCCCGTTGCAACTGATGAAGGAGCTTGTCCACTAGGCTTGGACTTCTTGCCCCATCTCTTCTTATAAAACAATTTTCCCGATCGGGGCGCCTTCCACTCTGGTTGCGTCATCACCAACGCTCTCTTCCCGTGCACCCTCTTCATGTCTTTTTCCAACGCGGTCGCAGTGTCAACCAATGCTTGGAAACCTTGGTTCACAGAACTGGACACAAGGAATCTCAGCTCGTCCCTCAGCCCTTCATAGAACCGATTAGTCTTCCTCTGCTCATCAGCAAAAATCGAACCCGCATACCGCCCCAAGCGAGTAAACTCATGCAGGTACGCGTCAACACTGCCATCACCTTGAGTCAACCGTTGGAATTCATTTTCCATGGCTATCCGTTGAGCCACAGGAAGGTGCTTCGCAAGGAAGAGCCGGGAGAATTCTTCCATCGACACTTGGGTTAACGGACGACCCGCCAAGTGATGCAACTCCATCTCATCCCACCATAAACGAGCTTCTCCTTCAAGCAAGAAGGTGGCTAAGGTAACTTTCTGATGCTCCGCCGTTCCTATCGCCGTCATCACTCGCTTGACGCGCGATAACCAATCCTCAGCCTGCGTCGGGGTTCCCGCTCCCGAGAACGTAAGCGGATGGAAACTCATAAACCGTGTTAGCTGCTTCTCAGCCGCTCGAGGAACCACATCCACAACAGGTTCAGGCCTTGCCATCACCTGTTCTGTCCTCACAGCCGCTTGTTCTTGCCTCAGTGGCTGGCCTTGGATCATGGTAAATAAGGCCTCCGCAACTAAACGGACATGCTCTGCAGACGGTGGAGGTGTAGGCACCGCAGCTGGTGCCATACTTTCATCAGAACGCTGGGGTTCAGACGGCCCAGCTCCACTTCGTGTCACCTAAAGGTGGACAAGACACATACATTAGCGGTCGTACCCAAGCAAACAACACAAAATAGGAACACGCAGGTTCCTCAAACACATTAAGTTGCATTCCTATCATGGACATTCAGGAGTTCAATCGTAGACTTTGGTGTGCACAAACACGTGCTCGCCACCCCACAAAAGAAGTCGGCCACGACTTCGAGAGGGAAGGACCAAGACAACCGATACCAAAAATGTAACAACCCCATCCGTTCATATGATATATTCTAGAAGGTCCGGCCGGGGCCCCACAGGATATACCACAAAACAGTCGGTGAAGGTACAGGATGATACCATAGTAGCGCATCGCACCTATCACAAGCATTCTAGCGGAAGCCTAAACTACTTGAACTCCTCATGAATGTCCCAACATAAAACTCCACATTTTATATACATATAGGAATGTCTTACAACATGTCAAAAGAGTTGGCCTTATGGCCTTACAGGGCTTTCAATCAGTGGCCTAAAACAGATTGGCGCGCAGGCCGGCCACACTAAAAGAAAACACTCAAAAGAACATATGTAGCCTTCGAGGGCTAGCAGCTAACAGCAGCAGCAACACCAGCAGGAGCATCAACCTCTATGCGTCCCACTCGGCTCTCCAGCACCTGTGCAAGGGACAATCTACCCACCGGTGGCAAACAAAAGCAACGGTCAGCGTTCAGCTGACCAAATTATAACGACCCTACCCCTTCTCTCGGGGCAGCGGTATTTTTCCCTGCAGGCATATCATAGCACAAGTATGGCAAGCTATATCATCCAAAGGTACTTTCACGCACACAAGCCATCACAACCGTTCGCCGCCCGGCCCAACGGTCCGTGCACTCAAGGCACATTCTTGGTGTTCTGGCAACCTCTTGCCCACCACCGTATCAGGGTTATCACCCAACGGTAACTCTCTTGAGCATTTACTCCATGGCGTGCAGCCGGAGTTAGACCTCGGACACCGGGATGGCCCGTAGCCCCCCTTTGTGTCATGGCGCGCAGGCCGAAGAATCTTGCTATGCGCTCCAACAGACCACACTTTTTGGTCTCACGTCAGACGGACATAGCGCAGGTCGGATCCTCCACCCCCCCCCCCCCCCCCCCCCCCCGTTGCTCAAATCGCCTTGCCTTTTCCGCGTGCAGCGTACTCATGGCTATATCAATGGCGCGGGTCGGTCTCACCAATCCTGTTCCTGGCATTCAAGCCTGGGTATTTCACTATACCCATTTCCTCACAGCAACAGCGGGTCTTTCCTGGGCGCACCAGTACTTCCTGTGATTCCCGTCACAGGTGGACACCGCAAATTACAAATGTCAGGGGTCTTTCCTGGGCACACCAGTACTTCCTGTGACTCCCTCCACAGGTGGACACCCTATGACATCAAGCATCACAAAAAGGGCCTTTTCTGGTCCCACCAGTACTTCCTGTGCCTCATTCACAGGTTGGACCCAAAACCATCACAAGGCTATTTTCCTGGGCTACCACCCCAATACTTCCTGCTACTCCTTTTCGCAGGTATAACCCGTAGACTCCTTAACACTACACGTTTATCACGGAGTCTTCTCCGGTTCGTATGCAACATCACCAATCCAGACCAACCTGTCCAGATGGGCTTCACACAGCATGCCTATTCCGTACTCCATTTCCGGATCTATATTCAATACAAAGGGGATTTCAAGCATCCACCCAAAGATTCCCAAAATCAGCCACCTCTTGGTGGGGGAAATCACAAGATATGCCAAAAAGGAAGCCTTCACATGGCTAGGAAGAAAAGTCGTTACCCTTGACGATCGCTTCGGTGCCATGGCCTCCAAGCTAGCTTGCAAGACTTGCAAGAGCATTTCCTTCGCAACGCTGGCTTCGGATCTCTCGTCGGTAAACCGCAGCACCACCAGCAGCAGCCCCCTTTCCTCTTCCTCCTCCTTTCTCTCTCTCTTTCTCTCTCTTGAAGAAAGATGAAGGCCAAATTAAAGTGAGCAACACTTCTCTGATTTCGGCCCTTAAGGAAAAAGGAGAAGAGGCTTCAGCCCTTGGATCCAGACTGAAGGAATGGACGGCCACGATTCTGCCAAAAACACAAATTTTGACCAGACACGGCCTCGAACACGGCCGTGTGCCCGACTGTGTGCCTCAAGCGGTGGTCAACCGACTTATCCAAACCAGTGACATGCCCACGGGACACGCCCGTGTCATGGGCCGTGTCACCAACATGCCTTCAGACACGCCCGTGTCTGTGGCCGTGTACCTGGGGAAAAAAAAATCCCAAATCATCCCGAGACTTCACACGGCCTGTGACACGCCCGTGTCCCAGGCCGTGTGCCCAGACACGACACAAAGACACGCCTTGTCGAAATCCTTCGGCGGGCTGAGTTCGTCGCCTGATTTGACACGCACTGTGACACGCCCGTGTCACAGGCCGTGTTAAACACTCGACGCACACTTCTCGACACTCGACGATCGTCGAGAAAAACTCGTCGAGAATGCGACACGGCCTTGGACACGCCCGTGTCCTGGGCCGTGTGCCTCCTCTCGACGGATCGTCGAGAACAGAAATCGTCGAGACGAAGCCCAATCGTCGACACAACCTCGACACGCCCTGCGACACGCCCGTGTCGCAGGCCGTGTCACCTGACACGCCCTGGGACACGCCCGTGTCCCAGGCCGTGTCACCCAAATTTTCCTGTTTCAGAACTTTGGGCTGTTACATGGGCAACAGCTTCTGTGTTTAATTCCTCTTTGGGAATGATACTAGATGTTGAGGGAAGTTCAGCCACTTCCTCTTGACTTTCCTCTTCACTATCTTCAGCAATCTGTTGAGTAGGATGGTTTGATACCTCTTGGGTAATGTTCAGTCCATCCATAGACTCACACATTGGTGGAACTTACAATGAGCTTATGGTAGAAATCTCTTTCTCCTTGTATGACATGTTAGTCTCATCAAAAGATACATGAATAGATTCTTCAATTTTAAGAGTTGATTTATTATACACCCTATAAGCTTTACTGATCATGGAGTATCCCAGAAACACTCCTTCATCAGCTTTAGCTTGAAATTTTGCTATGTATTTCTTGTCATTATTGTGAATGTAACAAATACAAACAAAAACTTTAAGATAATCTACTTTAGGTTTCTTCCCTTTGAGTAATTCATAGGGAGTCTTGCCCTTCAGCTTATGTATCAAACTTCTATTCAACACATAGTTGGAGGTGTTCACTGCCTCTGCCCAAAAGGATAGAGAAAGGTGAGCATCTGACAACAATGTAGTAGCAAATTCAATAAGGGTTCTATTTTTCCTTTCAGCTACCGCATTTTGTTGAGGAGTTCTAGGAGCTGAGAAAGTGTGTCTGATCCCTTCACTCTGACAGAAATCTTGCATAAGAAGAGAATCAAACTCTGTCCCATGATCACTTCTGATCAGGGCAATGTGAGTATTGAACTCACTCTATATGCATTTGAGAAACTCTGTCAAACACTTAAAGTTATCAGACTTCTTCCTCAGAAAGAACACTCATGTGAATCTAGAGAAGTCATCTACAACTACTAAAGTATAAGATTTCCATCCTAAGCTTTGTACTGTAATGTGTCCAAAGAGATCCATGTGTAACAGATACAAAATCCTAGGTGAATCACTCTCATTAAGTGACTTGAAGCTATTTTTGGTTTGCTTGCCTAATTGACAAGCTCTGCAAAGTCCTTCCTTCTTGTAGGGGCCAGAAGGTAGTCCTCTACCAAGATTGTCCTTAGATAGCCTAGCAATAATTTTAAGGTTTATATGTCCTAATCTTTTATGCCATGGTTCATTAGGTCTACAAATGGAATTGAACAAGCATATATCTACCTTAGTTGAAAGAAAATTTACAAGATAAATGTTACCTTTCCTTTAACCTGTCAACACAGTTGTGTTGTCCTCTGATTTGATTTTGCATGAGGATTTGTTGAAAGTCACTTGGTAGCCTTCATCACACAGTTGACTGATGTTGATTAAGTTGTGCTTCAGTCCTTCCACATAAGCTACTTTCTTGAATATGACTGAGCAAATCTGGACTACAACATATCCTTTTGTTAGTCCAAAGTTTGAATCACCAAATATTACTTTGGGTCCAAGTTTGGCTTTGAAGGTTGTGAAATTCTCCATGTTTCTTGTCTTGTGCTTTGAGTACCCACTATCCAGATTCCGTTTCTGGTTTGATGTTGGATAGGTCTTCACCTGCACATAAAACAATTTATTTGTTTTTGACCCAGTTTACCTTGGGCCAAGGTTGATAACCTTTAAATTCTGAAATAAAAGACATCACAGGTTGACTCTTATAGCCTTCAGGATGATATCTCCTAGGAGGTATTATACATTCAGTATAAGGGTTAAACCTCTGAGATGTAGGACCTCTAGGATTGAAGTTTGATTTACCTTTGAAAGATTTTTCAAAACTCTGAGCTCTGTTCGACGATCTCTAAGCTGAGTTCGACGATCTTGGGTCAAATCATCGAGCTCCGTTCGAAGATCGACTATGCCAGAGTTTAGTGTTCAGAAATCGTCGACCTGAGTTCGACGATTCAGCCTGAGATCGTTGAGCTCCATTCGGCGATCGTCGAGCTCTCTTCGATGTTTTCTGTTGAACTTTTGTTTTCTTAGGTAAATCAGAATTCTTCCTAGCCACCTCTACAACTCCCTTACTTTTATCTGAGATAAACTTGATTGGGGTTGTTAACACTATAGGTTGGCTGGATGAAGCACTCAAGCCCAATGTACTATTGAATCTTGAGTTCATTGTGCTTGTGATGTCCATTATTTTGATACTTCTCCCATTGAGGGATTCTTCAAACTTCTTGGCCTCTGATAGTTCACTTTTCAGTGAGGCTATCTGCTCCCTACAACATTTCAACTCCTCAGAGAGTTTGAGGTTATCTGATTTTAAGGTGCTTTGTTTCAGACAGTTGATTTCTGAGAGAAATAATTTCTTTCTCAGATTTTAATAGATCTAAGCAAAGTGCCTTAAATTCACATTTGAAGTCCTCTGAATTAAAATTAAATGAGTCTATTACCTGATCCTCTTCAGATTGAGATTCTGCTTCAGACTCTGACTCTTGTTCTGCATCAGTGTTTTGTTGAGAGGCATTGATAGCCATCATGCATAACTCCTTTTCTTCAGCATCATCTTCATCATCACTTGAGCTGGATGAAGCTTCAGATTCTTCTTCTGTTTCACTCCAGGTTTCAGCTACAAACCACTTCCTGGTATGTTTGTTCTTGCTAGAGGAGGGTTTGTCATCGCTGTTTTTCTTGAAGTCTTTGTCACTTCTCCTTTCTTTCCTCTCCTTCTTGTCCTTATTCTGACTTTCTGGACAGTAAGAAACAAAGTGGCCTGGTTTCCTGCATCCAAAACAAATAATTTCTTTGTTATTGGACTTATCAAACCTTGGCTTTTCATGCCCTCTGAATGACTTTTTCCTGAAGTCCTTCCTGGCCATTTTATAAAACCTTTTGGCCAGTAAGCTTAGCAGCTCTTCATTGTCTATGACCTTGTCTTCAGGCTGATCTTCAATAGCTTTGAATGGTATTGATTTCTCTTTTCTGATTGCTGGTGAAGCAGCCTTCTGCTCTTCTTCTCTGTTCTTGATGAGCAGCTCATAAGACTTGAGCTTGCCCAAAAGAGCCTCAGTGGTGATCTCATTTAGGCTTCTGGCATCCTTGATTGGACAGATCCTTGAGTCCCAAGTACTTGGGAAGCATATTAGGATTTTGTCATTGAGTTTAGTCAATGAGATCTCCTTGTCCAAGGTTTTCAGTTCATTGACTATAAGACTGAGTCTGTTATACATATCAGCAACTTACTCAGTTTTTCCTTTCTTGAAGTTCTCATACTGAGTTATGAGATGGGATCTTCTATCTTTCCTTTCATCTGCAGATCCTGATACTGTTTTAGATAGTTTGTCCCATATCTCCTTTGCTGAGTTGCATTCAGCTACTTTTTGAAATATTTCATCAGACATGGTTTGTGCCAAAATGTTCATTGCTTTGGCATCTGCAACTTTCCATTTTTTGATTTCTGCATCTGTTCCTGAAGGAGGTGGAACATCACTTGTACTTGTATTTTCTGGGGGTCTTGGACACACTGTCAAAACAGAATTAAAGATATCTTCATCAATAGAATTCTTGTACAATCTTATCCTTGTCTTTCAAAGTGCAAACTTAGATAGATTGCACACTAGAGGTCTGGTGCTAGCATAATCTTTATTTTGGGCCATGTTCTGTGAAGAAATAAATCTAATAACAAACTTAAAATATATCTAACTAGAGGGATCTTTGGGTTCAGGTGTTAGTCTGTGCAACCACTAAGGTGTGGTATTTTAACCAACCTCGCTTTGATACCAATTGAAAGTGCAGGTTAGATCTGATATAATCTAAGGGGGGGGGGTGAATAGAGTATGGTGCTCTCTAAAACTTTTCACAACTTTTGTTGTATTCCTAAGTGAACAGGGAAGCAAATAAAATAAAGTAAGCATAACAACTATCTAAACACAGAGAAAAATAGAACAATCACAGAGCACAGCCAGAAAACAAAACAAAAGAAAAGAGCAACCAGATGATACAAGGAGCTATAGTGGTTCCCCAATCAATCTGGGTACATCCACTCTTCTACCACCCTAGGTAGGAATCCACTGCAGGATGAGTTGATCAGGTGTCCTGGGCACCAATGAACTTTTGATAAGGTGCTCAAAAACCAAATCTCAAGTCTTTTGGAAGGAGACTTGCAACCAGAATAATTTTGAAGGGATTTAAAACCCTATACAGGAATTGGAAAGAAGGTGATAGTGTCTTCTCTGTCGACAGTCAGAGAGAAGACTTGTGGATTGATTGTAGCAGATCTTGCTCCCCCTGAGATCTTGAGTTAGTCAGGAATGCTGGAGCACTGCTTCAGGATGATAGGTCTTCAATGACCTAGAATGCCTGGACCAGAAATGCTTCAGGAACTTCTTCTGACAGATAGAACTTTGTTGTCCTTTGAAGGTGTCCTGAGAATAGAGAGAAGACGACTCTTGATTGAATTTGATTGTTCTTCTTCTTATTCTTGAAAATGTTCCCTGGTCAAGGCTGATTGCAGTCAAGAACTTTTGATTTTAGAATGATTGTTCTTCTCTGCAACCTCAGAGTGTCTGTCTGATTGTGTATATATGCTTGTCGTACTGTATGTCTATTACTTTGTTACTGCTTGATCCTTTTCTTTCTATGTCGCTTTATGTTTGACTGAGGAACATTCAAAATTTGAATGTTGAGCAGTAATTGCAGTCGGCTTTGGAAAGAATCAGCAATCAACGACTTTCCTAACTATCCCATGGAAAAACGGCATGTAATCGCCCATAGTCAATGCGCATTCTAACGGTAACATTCTGCGAAGATCTGGCAATAAATGTTTAGGAATCAGCGCCAAGAAACGGGATGGAAAACTTGAAGAAAACCTAGTCTGGATTCGTCGAGTAGAGAACACAATTCGTCAAGCTGCACTTGTGTTCGTCGAGCTGAGCTTGAGTTCATCGAGCTGAGCTTGAGAGATTTCGTCGACCAGACAATCTTCATTCGTCAAACAGACAGACTTCATTCGTCGAGCTGAGAACCAAATTCGTCGAGCTGAGAAAAGTTCTAGACTTAGGCAAAATACTCTGCATCTGCTGAAATGTTGTGTCGACATAAGTTGGTGTCGACAGATTGATCTTGGTGTCGATACAAGTCCTCTGGTGTCGATATTAGCGGGTGTCGACTAATATCCTGGTGTCGACACAAAACCTATGGTGTCGACCTAAGCGGGTGTCGACTGATATCCTGGTGTCGACACAAAACCTCTGGTGTCAACCTAAGCTGGTGTCGACAAAAATTGTCTGGTGTCGACACAAACCCTAAGTGTCGACACAAATTCTCTGAGTCCAGAAATCGTCGAGTAGAGTACAGCATTCGTCGACCTGAGAAGCTGACTTCGTCGACCTGAGAAATTGACAACTTGAGGTCCAAGTTCGTCGAGCTCAGAATATAATTCGTCGACCAAAGCTTGAAGCTGGACTTAAAAAAAATCTTGAAGTTGTCCTGACTTTGGCTTGATGTAGAAACTGAGTCTTCATCGAACTGAGAACACAGATCGTCGAGCTCAGCACTAAGAATTGTCTCACGATCGTCGAGCGCAGAACTCCTTTCGTCGTGCTGAATTCGACGAACGTCAAACTCGCTTTACTTGGTCTTGAAAACTTGTTAGACTAGAGTCTCTGATGGTCTTGTTGAAAGCTAGTCCATCTGGAGTTGAGCCTAAGGACTTGACCTAGACTCTAGGACACAACTTGACCCTGGCTATACATGATGGGTCACATCCTAAGTCAGTGAACCTAGCCCAAATCAACTAGGGATCCAACACTGTGTCACGCTCTCTATATCGGCTAGCACCTAAGGAAATGGCGGAGCTGAAGGTTCAACTGCAAGAGTTGTTGGAGCAGGGGTATGTGCGTCCAAGTTTGTCTCCTTGGATTGCACCGGTACTCTTTGTTAAGAAGAAGGACGGAAGCTTGAGACTTTGTATTGATTATCAGGAGTTGAACAAGCTAATGGATTGATGATCTGTTTGATCAGTTAGTCAGGTCGACGGTGTACTCAAAGTTGGATCTCAAGTCTGGATACTATCAGCTGAGGATAAGGGAGAGTGATATCCCCAAAACAGCTTTTAGTACGAGATACGGGCATTACGAGTTTACGGTCATGTCATTTGGTTTGACGAATGCGCTGTCGGTGTTCGTGGATTTGATGAACAGGACTTTCAGGGAGAACTTGGACCACTTTGTGAGCGTCTTCATCAACGACATTTTGGTGTACTCGCAGAGTGAGGAGGATCACTTCAAGAATCTGCATTTGGTGCTGGAGATGCTGAGGAGAAATCAATTGTACGCCAAGTTCTCCAAAAGCGAGTTTTGGTTGTCTTCAGTGGCGTTCTTTGGTCACATAGTTAGTGGAGAGGGAATTGTGGTGGATCCGACGAATATTGTTGCGATACGAGAGTGTCCTGTGCTTGCTACGGTAGCAGAAGTTCGGAGTTTCTGGGGCTTCCCAGCTATTACAGGAACTTTGTGGAGAACTTTTCGCGGATAGCATTACCCCTCCAGACTTTGACGAGGAAGGAGCAGAAGTTCATTTGGACGCCGGAGTGCACACGAGCTTTTGAGGAGTTAAATGTCGGTTGACCACGACGCCTGTGTTGAGTTCGCCAAGTGGGACCGAAGGTTTTGAAATCTATAGCGATGCTTCGGGTAGTGGCTTGGGTTGTGTGCTGCTGCAGCATGGAAGTGTAATAGCGTAAGGCTCGAGTCAGCTGAAAGTGCATGAGAGGAATTATCCGGTCCATGATATGGAGTTAGTGGCCGTGATTTTTGCCTTGAAGCTGTGGAGGCACTACTTGTATAGAGTGAAGGTCGATATCTATACATACCATAAAAGCCTGAAATATTTGTTGGATCAAAAAGATCTAAACATGCGACAGAGGAGATGGATGGAGTTCCTGGGGGACTACACATTCAAGAACCATTATGTGTCTGGGAAAGGCAATGCGTTTGTGGACTCGTTGAGTCACCGGGCCCCAGCTCAAGCTAATTGGCTGTCGGTCCATGATGAGCGGTTGGTTCGGGAGTTGGAGGCATTGGAGATCGCTTGTGTAGACAAGCAGTCGAGTGCTGAAGCGCTATTGAATTGGATAGAAGTTCAGTATGACATGGCTGATCGGATTAGGAAGGCTTTGTATGTGGATAACAGCAAGAAACAGCTCATGATAGAGGCTTTGGATGGGTCAAATTCCAAATATGAGTTTGTGGATGGATTGCTTTGGAAAGACGGTCTTCTGTGCGTCCCGAATGTTGGCACTTTGCGGGTGGAATTGTTGTACGAGGCGCATCATACCAAGTACATGATTCACCCGGGGAGCACGAAGATGTACCGCGATGTGAAGAAATTGTTCTAGTGGCCAGGACTGAAGAAGGATGTGGCACTTCATGTGGCGAAGTGTCAGATATGTGCCTTGGTGAAGGCGGAATGCCAAAAGCCGTGAGGATTCTTGAAATCCTTGCCTATTCCGCAGTGGAAGTTTGACAACATTACTATGGACCTTGTGCACTGGTTGCCGAGGTCGCAAAAAGGGAACTATGCCATTTGGGTGGTCGTAGATTGTCTAACGAAGGTGTCACACATAATTCAACATAGGAAGGATGATCCCGTGGAGAAACTGGCGAAGTTATATGTGGATAACATAGTACGGCTTTACTGTGTGCCCCATAACATCGTGCATGACCGTGATGGGCGGTTCATGACCAATGATTGGAGGTTGGTGCAGCAGGTGTTGGGAATAAAACTGAATTTCAGCACAGCCTTTCATCCGCAAACGGATGGGCAGACCGAGACGGTCAATAGGATGATGGAAGACATGCTTTGCATGTGCGTCATGGATTTCAGGAAGCAGTGGGAAGACCACCTATACTTGGTTGAGTTTGCGTACAACAATAGCTACCAGGCAAGCATACAAATGGCACCCTTCGAGTCCCTTTATGGTAGAATATGTTGCACGCTGTTGTCTTGGTTGGAAACGGGCGAGTCAAAGTTGTACAAGCGCCAAGAGCTGAAAGATTCTACGTCGTTAGTTCGAACGATTCGGGAAAGGTTGATAATCGCTCAGGACCACCAGGCTAAGTACTATAATGCCAAGCACAGGAACATGTGGTTCGCTGTTGGTGACTGGGTGTACTTGAAGATCAAACCATTCAAGGGTGTCTCGCGGGTGCGGCACTTGAAGAAGCTAATCCCGAGGTACCTTGGACCGTTTGAGGTTCTAGAGCGGATTGACGAAGCAGCGTATCGGTTGAAGCTATCAGTGGAGCTTAGTGGTCTACACGATGTATTCCATATATCGGTGTTACAGAAGGCGGTGCAAGAGCCTTCACATATGATCGCGGTGGATCAAGTGCTGGTCGATAATGGGTTGATGACGAAGGTCAAGCCCGTTCAAATTGAGGACTCAGAAGTCAAGCGGCTTCGCAACAAAGAGATAGGGATGGTCAAGATCCGTTGGGAAAATTGCGGTCGGGAAGAGCTCTCTTGGGAGAGATAGCAGACAATGTTTGAGGAGTACCCGGAGTTGGTTCACTCAGGTACTGTTTAAGTTTATATATTTATCTTTCCTTTATGAAATTTTGAGGACGAAATTCTTTTAAGAGGGAGAGAGTTGTAACGCCCCGAAACTCAAAAGAGCAATGGGAGGTGTTTTGAGCCAAGTTTGGAATTTGGCAGGGGGCACACGGCCTGGGACACGGGCGTGTCCCGTGGAGTATCCTGTTTGGGTCGACGATCTGGCCGAGAGGTCGATGAATTTTGGGGTCGACGATCGTCGAGCAGCGAACACGGCCTGAGACATGGGCGTGTCCCAGGGCGTGTCGAGCTCGTTTCGACAATCTGCATGGGAAGTCGATGATTTTCACTTGGCAAAGTATTGAGATAGGGAACACGGCCTAGGACACGGGCGTGTCCAAGGCCATGTTGGGTGGTCGACGAACTGTGCTCGCTGAAGTGAAGAGACAGGGAACACGGCCTAGGACACGGGCGTGTCCAAGGTCGTGTCGGGTGGTCGACGAACTATGCACGATGAAGTGTCGAGACAGTGAACACGTCCTGGAACCCAGGCGTTTTCGGGTATAACACGGGCGTGTCAAATAGGACACGGGCGTGTCCAAGGCCCGTGTGTGTCTCGGGTTGGTGTTGGCCCTGTGTTGATGGAGGAACACGCTCGGGAACACGGGCATGTACTGGATGACACGGGTGTGTCAGGTCTAACATGGGCGTGTCGGGTGCCCGTGTGAATTTCGGGACGCATTGGTTTCGACGGAGAATTGGGAACACGACCCTGGATACGGGCATGTCACGGGTCATGTTCGGCACAGATTTTGCATTTCAGCTCCGGATCGTGGCCGTTCGTTTCCTTATTTTAGGATTTGACGGCTGGGGGTTGTTCTTACTGGGATATACCCTGGAATAGGGTTTCAAATCCCTCATTTCTTTCACTTAGTCTATTTCTAAAGTCAAGAGAGAGGGGAGAGCAAGGAAGAAGAAAGGAGGCTAGATCCGGTTACCAACGGAGCTTCGTAGCTCCAAATTGCGAGCCGACTTTGGATATATGGAGGGAAGGAGTTTGCAGTGATTTCCATCCGCATATATTTCCATGGCGCTAAGGGAAAATGCTAGGGTAATGATTCTCATCCTAGGACATGTGAAGTTCTCTTTTCCTTTTCATAGGAAGCCTGCTCTCGCGAGTTTGCGGTGAGTTGAGGCATTCCTTCGGGTAAACATGAATAGTCCCCGTTGTGTACATGTATAGTCCGTAATCGAGAACGAATATAGGCATGATGTGTGAAGCCTACCCGGACAAGTTGGTCTGGATTGGTGATGTTGCATAAGTGGCCAGAGAAGACTCCGTGCAGATGTTTGTTTTTCGGGTTTTCTATGCGGTAGATTGCAACATGGAGCTTTGGGGATTAACTCCAAGGTGCACCCAAAAACTGGGCAGTAAGTGATTCTACCAGCATGATGGCCTGGGAGCCAACTTGTACATAACTGGGTTATGTAAAGTGTGTATCAGATTGGGACTCAGGAAAGTTTGACCCGCGCATATGGCTTAAATTGCCGTTGCTATGGGAGCAACGGGTTAGGCGGAACCGTACCCACTCTATGTCATTCAGTTAGAGTTGTTGGCATAGATGGAGGGTCTTAGGTGTTCTATGTCTTAAAATGATGTGACCAATGCTGGAAAGACAAAATGCCCGTAAGATTGGCCGTCTTAATGGCGGTGGTGAGACCGAGACATCTATGGCTTGAATTGACGTGACGTTGACCTGTTGACCGAGAATGTGCCCTGAGAGCACGGGGTGTGAGGCCGTGTGTGCCCATGCCTGTGATGATGTGTTTATTCATTATATTGCTTGGTTATGCTAACAAAGTGTAGGGAAAAGCATCGCCGCCCCGATTTTGGGGGCGGGATCGTTATAATTTGGTCAGCATAGCTGACTGTTGCTTTTGTTTGCCACCGTGCGGTGGATTGTTGCTTGCAGGTGCTGCAGAGCCGAGCGGTAAATAGCGGGCCAAAGCCCGAGTTGAGAAGCTGGCCCTCAAAGGCCTATTTTGAGTTTTTACTTGTTTATTCATGTGTGACCGTCCTGCATGCCGTGGTAGGGAAGACACATTTTATTTGAGTAAACAATTTGTAAGGCCTTAAGGCCATTGTACTGGTGTATTGTACTTCATTACTATTGGGTTTTGTAGTGGACATTCATGCTTGTGACTGGGTTCTTTATTTTGCAACTTTTAATAATTGCTTCCGCTAGAATGACTCTATGTTAGGACGTTGGATATTAGTTAGATGGTATTCCATTGAGTAACCACCCAGTCTGTCTGTGGTATATGGCGTCGGGCCTCGGCCGGACCTAGTGCTATGTACTATGTGACGGATACGGGGTGTTACATTTGACACACCCGTGTCACAGGCCGTGTACCCCACTGGACGATCGTCGAGTGCATTTCGTCAAACTCACTCGAGAACGCGTCGAGTACATAGCAGGATACGGCCCTGGATATGCCTGTGTCATAGTTCGTGTACAATACTCGAGGATCGGCAACCACATTTCATCGAGCTCACTCGAGACAACCCTGCAGCACTCGAGTGCAGGACATAGACATGGACACGCCCGTGTCCCCAGCTATGTACCTCACACAGTGTAGGACACGGCTTGGGGGACATGCACGTGTCCCAGAACGTATTACCCAATCTCCTCAGCCCAGTCATCACTGAGATTTGGGGAGTTACAATCCCCCCTCCTTACAACAAATTTAGTCTAGAAATTTGCATACAATACTCGCGAAACTCTCAACCAAAAATATGTTACAACATTTTCTGTCCAACACAAACTGTTATACAAGTTTAAACATACAATTTGGGAAACAAAACACACATGGTCTACTCTCGCTCCCACGTTAGCACTTCATGGCCACAGTTGTCCCATCGGACCTTGACCATCCTGATTGTCTTGTTCCGCAACTGCTTATCGGCCTTATCCTCGATCCGAATGGGCCTCACCTTTGTCGTTAGCACACATTCGATTGGTACACGATCATTCACAATCACTTGAGCTTGATCTTTTATGGCTTTTTGAAGCACTGAGATGTGGAACACATCATGCAATTCACTCAATTCATCCGACAGAGCTAGCCGATAAGCAACTTCACCAACTCTTTCCACCACTTCAAATGGACCAAGATATCTCGGACTTAACTTTTTCAAGTGCCGAATTCTGGAAACACCTTTAAAGGGTTTGATTTTTAAAATGACCCAAACGCCAAACACATATTCAACATTTCAATGCTTGGCATTGTAATATTTGGCTTGTCTATCTTGGGCTATCAATAGCCTCTCTCGAATAGAGCGTATCATCGAATTAGCTTCTTCGACTTCCTTAAGCTTATAAAGTTTTGATTCTCCCTCTTCCACCCAAGCTAAAGGTGTACGACATTTTCGACCATACAGAGCTTCAAACGGTGCCATCTCGATGCTTGTTTGTTAGCTATTATTGTAGGCAAACTCGACCATATAGAGATGATCTTCCCATCTCTTACCAAACTCCAAGACGCACATTCAGAGCATGTCCTCCATCGTTCTGGTGGTCCTCTCAGTCTGGCCATCAGTTTGGGGATGAAAATCCGTACTGAACGTTAACTTCTTTCCCAACAATTGATGGATTAGCCTCCAATCATTCGATGTGAAGCGCCCATCACGATCACTTACAATGCTACGCGGAATACCGTGCAATGGTATGATTTGCTCCACATAGAGTTTCGCCAAGACTTCCACTGAGTCATCACTCTTGTTCGGAAGGAAGTGAGCCACCTTGGTCAACCAGTCTGTGATCACCCAAATCTAATCATTCCTGCGTTGAGACCTTAGAAAACCATGCACGAAATAAATCGAAATATCATCAAACTTCCACTCCAGAACAGGTAGCGACTTTAGGAAACCTCCAGGCTTATGACATTCAGCCTTCACCAAGGCACATGGCTTACATTTAGCCACATAGTGTGTTATGTCTTTCTTCATGCCTTGCCACCAAAATAGCATTTTCATGTCCTTGTACATATTTCTGCTTCCTGGGTGAATTGAGTATTTCGTAAAATGAGATTCATACATCAATTCTTCCCTTAGCTTACCCATACTTGGAACACACAAACGACCATCTTTTTGCAAAAGGCCGTTGATGAGTCCGGTTTATATAGAGTTTTTCAGACTCATCAGGGCTTGTTTTCTCACTCGTGCACTGCATTTCGATTGGATATCAGTTATATTTGCATCGCTTGGTCATTGACCGCTTTGGGCACTTTTCTGGCCCAAGGGTGTGCAATTGCGCATTCTGTTGTTGGGGGTAAGCACATGGTGCTCCCCAAGGGCTCTTTCTAGATGTTTTTCATTGCATTTCTGTGATGCTGGAGGGCTCTCTTTAGTTTTATTAGTTTGTATGCAGGTGGTGCGTTTTCCACAAGTCTGGATTGCAGGTTTGAGGAAAATGCATGGTCGTGCGTTTTCTTAGTACACGATCCTTTGTGATCGTGCGTTTTGTTTGTGCAGGAGAAACATAAAGCTGAGCTCGATGAAATGAGCTCGACGATCTTAATGCACGGTTAATGCACAGTTTCTTCGGAACTGTGCGCGAAGGAAATGCACGATTTTCTTGTAGCTTCTTGTTATTGCATTCTATGGTTAATTGTGCGATTTGTTCACGCATTGGCGGAAGCGCCCGTACGCGAGTAAAACGCACGGTTCCACTATTTTCTCTTGCATTCTTGTGCTCTGTGTTTACCCATACAATTTCATTCACGCACCGTCAAATTTGCCCGTGCGCGAGTAGAACGCACGGGTCAACGCTTCTTCTTTCGTGATCCTGATCTGGAAGTTAATAACGCACGCTGAGCGTACGGTCGTGCGCGGGACCGCGCGTGACCATTTTTCTGATATTTGTCTATTTAAGTGCAGGTTTTCAGCCATTGTGAGAAATCTGTATTGTGGGCATTCCAGCCATCTTTTAGGGAAAAGTTCCGCCCTTCCACCTCCGCCCTTCATCTTCCACCAAGGGGAGAAGCTCTGGCCATGCTAGCGAAGCCTATAACTTGCCGGTGCTTGCTCTTGATCTTCTTTTTCATCTTCTAAGCTCCATTTCATGGCTTGATTCCATATCCAACAAGCAAAGGAAAGCTTGCAACTTTCTTCCGGATCATGACAGGAAGAAGAAGGGTCCACTGGAGGGTCGTGACAACCTCCTCTACCCCGGATATACTTGAGGACCGAGCTTGGACGCGGATTGACAACCCGGGGATTCCTTCTGCAACCCCTCAATGAGCCTTCGGATTCGGTCGATCTCTTGCCATGTTCTTCCTTTATTGGTGTATATGTTTTGTTAAATATTTCTATGTAGATGATTTGCACTTTGGTTGTTTATGTTATGTGTTTCATGTCTATGTGATTCCTATTTCATTTTACTGCTTGAGTTGCTTGAGTTGCACCTATTTGTCCATCCACCATCCATCCGTTCTTGCCGCTCTAGCAATTGCTAGAAGCGTGCGTAGCGAAGAGGTGCTTACGACCCTCAAATCCTGGTTCTTACGCTTACCTACTCGTCCATTCGCCCAGCGATTCGGTGCATAACGGCCCGTGTAGTCTTCCATCCCGCCTGGCGAAACATCGCATAGTGGCATTGCATAGGAGTAGTCGATATTGGTTTACTTTCCTTTTCCGCAACATACCAAAAACCCCCTTAGTTAACTCCGACCAAAGGATTTCAATCTCAAGTCCTCCTCGATATTAACCCCCCCCCCCCCTTACTGTGTTCCTTGAAGAGATCGATACTTGGGGACATCCCATTTTATATTACTTGTGCGACTGGTACACTTGACGTCCAACACATCAAGTTTTTGGTGCCGTTGTCGGGGAACACAGTCGTGTGAGTTTTTGGAGAGGGAGATAGTAGATCGAAGCACTTTTCAATTTGTACACTACATGTTTAATTTTTGCTTTAGTTGTTAGAATTTTTATTCTGCTTATTTCTCTTTGCCTTTTTCTGATTTTTATTTTAGATAGCAGATCCGTGCTATTCTTTATTTTCGTTGTGTAGCACTCTTTGGTAAATTTTCTTGTTCGCGATGTATTTTGTAGTCGAGTGCCATCTTTATGGTGCTTTGCCATGATTCATCGATGTCATGGCTAATTTGAAAGCCGAGCATTGTATTAGATGTTTTCCATGTCAAGGTGTAGGCCACATGGTGAAGGATTGCCCTCTCTTGTGCGAACCTTCTACCTCTGAGGGCATGTGTGCAACAGCCTCTCGATCGCAGGAGAATGTGGTGGACATGCTTACCAGGGTGTTGCCTGGCCCATACACTGACATCGCACACCTTGCTCGCTCTTTACCCGTCGGGATTACGGAAGAATCTCTCGCTGCATATAGATCCTTCATGGGTCCCTTGCTCCATTTTTACGAGCTTCCCTTAAGTGATGACGACCAGTCTTGTGGTAGCCAGCAAAAAGAGGATCAGGAATTAATGGGCGCTCCTGTATGGTAGGCAGAGATTGTTCCGGTCGACGGGATGGCGTTTGTGAATGAGTTTGCGATGGGGTCCGCCCCTCTGCAATTTTTACCCGAGTTTGCTTCTCCTTTTTCTTGTGAGTCAGTTGATGATGTCGTAGTTTTTGATGATTCGGTGCCTGAGGTTGTGCTCAAGTGGGATGAGGATTCTTCTATCTCCGATGGAGAAGGTGGATCTTCAGTGCACTTTTATGCACCCCTGTGGGATGAGGAATATTCTCTTCTCGATGCGAAGGTTTGCACTTCCTTATTGGATGTGGTCGTTCACCTTACCACCGTATACCTCGAGCTCTCGTATTCTCCATGATATGACTCGTATGATACTGACGATGATCGCTTCTCGGGTCTCGCTGAGAGTGAAACTGGGATCACTCTCCAATTTCTTGATTATTTTAGTTCTTCTTCTCTTTTATTACTGGATTCCCCTTCTTTATCAGAGCCTGTGCAGGCTGAGTCTCCATGGGTACGCTGGGATGATGATGAGCTTGGTGTTCTTGCCGTTGTCATCGCTCCCTACACATCTGTGGTTGACGACGCCTTGCTAGGCGAGGATATGTTTTGTGATAAGATGAGCGAGGACCAGTGCTCCTCCTCTTCTTATTTTCTATTTCCTCTACCTGTGTTGGGCAGGTATTATTATATAGGTTGAGGTGTAACTGCTCTATCACCGTATCGGTACCCGTTACCGAAATGGATATTGGAACAGATACCTGTGCATTTTTTATTTCATAGGCCCATTAGCTAGAACATTTTCCTTAGCCGAATAAGTCGTGCTGGGATGACAGTAATCCCAGTACTTATCTTTCATTTTCTTTGCATTTTTATTTTTCATGTCTATTTTAGTTTTAGTATTTCTCTGTATATTTTATATTTTTCTTTTGTTTTTGTGGAGCTCACCCCTGCAGGTATTCTTGGCTACTTCATATTTTTCTTTTGTATGACGGAGCTGCTTCTATTTTTCAAGCGTCTTCTGGTATGCTCATTGGGTGAGCATTGGGTAACCTCTTCCCTTGTCTTTTTTTGATGTACATTTCTCTATCATTTGCTAAGTAGTTTAGTTTAAGTCTGCGGGAGAGCCATTATTAGTTACCTTTTGCACGCGCACATTTCATGTGCATATTAGAATCTTCTATATATTTATTTTAATTAGTTAATTGCATCGCACATCACTACACTCACATGAGCGCATGCTTAGCTTTTTGTGTGCTGTGAGTTAAACTCGTTTCTTTATTAGATTCAGGAAAATTATGGTGCTGGCTTAGTATTGTGAGATGGAATAAAATGTTGACCTTGTTGTGCTCCTAGTCAATTGGCCTCGTCTCGTGTAGAAATTTGAATAGAATTAATATTTTTGTATGCTTATAGTTTTATATTTTTCTATGTGCGTAAAGTACTTTTTATTCTACTCAAAACTTGGTGAATCCGGTGTAAATCAAACGGTAGTGTAGGGATGTATGTAGACGTCACTAGACTCGTTTTGCTCGAGTCGGGAGGAAGTATAATCTTTCTCGATGGCTAAGAACTTGCCCCAAGCTACTTTCGAAGCATTGGTGCATGGTTAGTCTAGCGTGAGTGTGATGTAGGCCATCATTTTGGCCCGGTTGAGCTTTGTACTGTTCCTAATGCCGTATCCTCACTAAGCTCCATTGTGCCTACCCATTCTTTTGATTCAGCTCTACCATTATTTCACCAAAGCCTCATAGCTGATCCTAGTTGCACACCCAAGTCGAGCTTTAGTGTTTTATATTATCATTTTGGGGTGTTGATGTGGTGATATTACATGTGAATATGTGGATGTGCTCCAAGGTCTATATTTACTGAAATTGTAGAAATAAAAAGATAAAAAAATATATGTATATGTGAAAAAGAAAATTGAAAAGAAAACGTTTGATTGAAATTCCTTTTGGAGGTGTGATTATATTTGGAGTAGGCGGTGCACATTCCCATATGTTAAAATTTAAGTCTGGGGGTGTGGTGTACCCACATGTATTTTGGATTAGCGGATGGATTCTTTTTTTATGATCGCTCAGTTGGGTTAGGTGCATAGCCTTCCTGTTTATCTTTGTTTATCTCACCGTAACAAAAGCCCCACGATTATCCTGAAGTCCTACGGATTCATGCTTGGTTCGAACTAGTGCCGCGGAGAGAGTGTGAACGGGCAAGCGTATGGTCCCCAACATTGGTGGATTCCTTTGGAGGTTATCCCAAGCCCCGATCTTTGGCAATGCTCGCCTAGCGATTAGTCTACTTTCTCCCTACGTGTGACCGGATGATTCACCGTGATTCCATTTTTGAGTAATAATAAAATTTTGATACGCATTGTGAAAAGTGTAGATTATTTTGCATACTTAGAAATTTCCTCTATTTATATTTTTACGCGTACGAGCATGCGACTTCGCATGGTACTCCATATCACAATTTCTACGTTAGCTAAGTCATTTTTTCTGTCTACATAGATTTTGTTTGCTCGGAACGTGCAAACAGGTAAGTCTGGGGATGTGATGAGTCTGGTTTATATAGAGTTTTTCGAACTCATCGGGGCTTGTTTTCTCACTCGTGCACTGCATTTCGACCGGATATCGGTTATATTTGCATCACTTGGTCATTGACCGCTTTGTGCACTTTTCTGGCCCAAGGGTGTGCAATTGCGCATTATGTTATTGGGGGTAAGAACATGGTGCTCACCAAGGGCTCTTTCCAGATGTTTTTCATTGCATTTTTGTGATGTTGGAGGGCTCTCTTTAGTTTTATTGGTTTGTATGCAGGTGGTGCGTTTTCCCCAAGTCTGAAATGCTGGTTTCAGTATAACGCACGGTCGTGCGTTTTCTTAGCACACGGTCCTTTGTGATCGTGCATTTTGTTTGTGCAGGAGAAACGTTGAGCTGAGCTCAACGAACTGAGCTCGACAATCTTAACACACGGTTTCTTTGGAATCGTGCGTGAAGGAAACAAACGGTTTTCCTGTAGCTTCTTTTTATTGCATTCTGTGGTTAATCGTGCGATTTGTTCATGCACTGGCGAAAGCGCCCGTGCACGAGTAAAATGCACGGTTCCACTATTTTCTCCTGCATTCCTGCTCTCTGTGTTTACCCGTGCGATTTCCTTCACGCACGGGTAGAATCTCCCATGCGGGAGTAAAATGCACGGGTCAACGCTTCTTCTTCCGCGATCCAGATCTGGAAGTTAATAACACAAGGCTTGCACACGGTCGTGCGCGGAATCGTGCTTGACCATTTTTCTGATCTTTTTCTATTTAAGAGCAGGTTTTAAGCCATTGTGAGAAATCCATATTCTGTACATTCCTGTCGTCCTTTAGGGCAAAGTTCCACCCTTCCACCTCTGCCCTTAATCTTCCACAAAGGGGAGAAGCTCTGTCCATGCCTGCAAAGCCTATATTTTGTTGTTGCTTGCTCTCGGCCTTCTCCTTCATCTTCTAAGCTCCATTTCATGGTTTGATGTCATAGCCAACAAGCAAAGGAAAGCTTGCAACTTTCTTCCGGATCGTGACACGAAGAAGACGGGTTCACTGGAGGGTCATTACAGCCTCCTCTACCTCAGATGTACTTGAGGACCGAGCTTGAACGCGGATTGACAACACAACGATTCCTTCCACAACCCCACATTGAGCCTTCAGATTCGGTCGATCTCTTGCCTTGTTCTTCCTTTATTGGTGTATATGTGCTGTTAAATATTTCTAAGTAGATGATTTGCACTTTGGTTGTATATGTTATGTGTTTCATGTCTATGTGATTCCTATTTCATTTTACTACTTGAGTTGCTTGAGTTGCGCTTATTTGTCCATCCACCATCCATCCGTTCTTGCCGCTCTAGTAATTGCTAGAAGCGTTCGTAGCGAAGAGGTGCTTACGACCCTAAAATCCTGGTTCTTACGCTTGCCTACTCGTCCATTCTCCCAGTGATTTGGTACATAGCGTCATGTGTATTCTTTCATCCTGATTGGCAAAGCATCGCATAGCGGTGTTGCATAGGAGTAGTTGATAGTGTTTTTCTTTCCTTTTCCACAACATACCAAAACCCTCCTTAGTTGACTCTGACCAAAGGACTTCAATCTCAAATCCTCCTTGAGATGAACTCCCCCCTTACTATGTTCCTTGAAAAGATCGATACTTGGGGACATCCCATTTTATATTACTTGTGCGACCGGTACACTTTCCATCCAACGCATCAGCCATCATTCTAGGAAAATTTATCCGTTGACCCATCGACTGCATAGCGTTGCAGACTTTCATCAAGTTCTTTTACTTGTCGAATCCTGTCTGCAAGATCACAATGTACCTCCATCTAGTGCAAGCATGCATTTGTTGTGGAATTCTTGTCAACACAAGAAATCTCTAATGCTTCCAACTCCTGAATCAGAGGCTTAGCATGCAACTGCAACTAATTTAACCTTGATGGAATCCTACGACTCAAGGCATCTGCAACCACATTTCCTTTTTCGAGAGTGTAATGAATCTCAAAAGTGTAGTCCATGAGGAACTCCATCCACCTTTGTTGCTGCATATTGAGATCCTTTTGATCCAATAGGTACTTTAGGATCTTATGGTACATGAATATATCCACCTTCACGCCATATAAATAGTGATGCCACAATTTCAGTGCAAAAATCGCCGCTGCCAACTCCAAATCATGGACAGGATAGTTTCGTTCATGCACTTTCAACTGGCATGAGCCATAAGCAATCACCTTTCCAAATTGAATAAGAACGCAGCCTAAGACACTCCCTGACGCATCAATATAAATCTCAAAGTCATCTGAACCACATGGCAATGTCAAAACGGGCTCCATGGTTAAACGACTATTTAACTCTTCAAAAGCTCGCGCGCACTACGGCGTCAAAACAAACTTCTGATCCTTCCTCGTCAACATGGTAAGAGGCAAAGCGATCTGTGAGAAGTTTTCTACAAAACATTTGTAGTGGCCTGTCAGTCCAAGGAAACTCCAGACTTTGTCCATCGAATACAACACTGGCCACTCCTGGATGGCTCTTATCTTTGACGGATCCACCGCAATGTGTTGGGTATTGTATCCACACTAACCCAGATTTGATGAAGTCACCCTTGAACTAAGATTAATTAAGTTGTATTTGATGCTTGGTTTGAGTTAAGTGTTTGTAGGATTCTAATGGGAAGTGTAGACCAATATTAGTCTACAATGGGTCACCAAACACAGGACCATACAATGTAATCCCTCATTGTGTGTTCCAAAGTGTTGACTCATGTGTAGCCTCTCTATTGGGATACACTTCATATTTAAGCTCTAGGACTATGTGAAAAGACTTGATGATGATTTCCCCTAGAAGAAGAAAATCTGTCAGAAAATTTTTCCTAAGTAAAGTACTCGAGTAAGTTACTGAGTTTATACTCGAGTAGTAATTAACTTACTCGAGTAGTCAAGATATACTCGAGTAGTCCAATTATGCCTCTCGAGTAGTTCATCTTGTATACTCGAGTAGTTTCCTTTTATCTCTCGAGTTTTCATATTTTCTCTTCTCAAATTTGTCTAAGTGAAATACTCGAGTAGTAATATATATACTCGAGTAGTTCTATCTTCTGTCTCGAGTAATTGTATTCTGACTCGTGTTGTTCCTACTTACTCGAGTAGACTAAATCATATACTCGAGTAGTTCATCTACTACTCGAGTAGTCCAATGCGTTTACTCGTGTAATAAAGATTTCCCTCCAGAAAATTTCTCTAAGTGAATTACTCGAGTAGTTCATGATTATATACTCGAGTAGTTCTAATTGTCTCGAGTAATTCATCTTATATACTCGAGTAATTCCCTATGTCTCGAGTAGATTATCTTACATACTCGAGTAGTTCAGTTTTTCCTGTTCTAGAAATTTTTAAGTGTTTGTCTCGAGTAGTCTCTTATATACTCGAGTAGTTCATTTCTATATACTTGAGTAGTACTTCTTGTACTTGAGTAATTTACTCGACCTCTCTTGTAAGTTCTTTAGTACTCGAGTAAGTCATTCTTGTTACACGAGTAGCTGATTCCTTGAATTCTTATTTACTCGAGTAGTTGACTCCATGTACTCGAGTAATGATTTCTTTTTCTCCAGAGTAATTTTTCTCATGTACTCGGGTAGTCATCTTCTACCTACTCGAGTAGTGTTGCATATACTCGAGTAGTTCTGCTTGACTCGAGTAATTTACTTTGACTTTTTTAGAAATTCTCTAAGTCCAGACCTAACGGTCTTATTATTAAACTCTGACGTAATGGGTCCACGTGTCTCTCTCATTATGACTCATTTAAGTCTAATCATCTTGTCTCCTATAAAAGGTCTTGTCTAATCTGACAAACCCTAAGTTTTTCAAAGAAAATTATTCTAAGAAAGTTTTTGCAGCCGTACTTTCCAAAAAGATTTATGTCTCCTCTCTCTCTCTGCAAGAACCGGAAACTCGCCGCCGCCGCCATCGCTAATTTCTGACCGGCTAGGGTTTCTTCTTTTCAGAGGATTCAGATTAAGAAGTCTCTACAGATCGAGATCTCCGCTCAATGCTTCATCTTCTCATTCGATCGTGTAAATTCGAGAAGTTCCAGATCTGATTTTTTCGAGATTCTTCTTCAATATTCCGATAAAGTCGCACGCCTAGAAGAAGAAATTTCTGATTTTCTGTTGTAGATCTGAACAAGAGAATTTACTGTTTGTATTTCTATACTGCTTTATTTCATTATTGTATGAGAAGATTTCTCCGAGTGTAGGATTTTTCAACTCCGAGATTGTAGGAAGTTTTGCCTTTCGAGTGTAGATCTGTTTGTGGATCGAGTTTGTAGGAATGTTTTTCCGAGGGAAGGATTGTTTTCCAATCTGAGATAGTGCAGTAGCCGAGTCTAGTATATTGCTAGATCAGTGAGGGAAAGTGGATGTATCCAAGGTTGGGAAACCATAATAAATCTTGCCTCGTCTGTGTTTGCTTGTTTGGTAGATAGATCTGTGCTTTGGTTGAGATTTTTTTCCGCAAAAAGATGCACAACTCACCTATTCACCCCCCCTCCAGGTGATTTAGGTTGGCAACTACTATCTTTCAATTGGTATCAGAGGTAGGTTGATCATTAAAAGGTTAACACCTTGATCAGATCCTTCAAGAGTTGTCATTTGAGATCTACCAAAATGGACAAGGCTAAATATTTTGCCAAGCTTCATTTGTGCAACAAAAATAATTTCCCTATGTGGAAAGAAAGAATTAAGTTCTTCATGGAAGCTGTGGATCCAAGGACCTTCATGATAGTTGAAGAAGGTCCTTATATTCCAATGACCGTCTCCACTATAGATCCAACTAAGAAAGTCCCCAAGAAACTTATGGATCTAGATAAGGATGAGATTGCACTTATCTCATTGGACAAAAAGGCGAAAAATATCATAGCAAGTGCAGTCGATGATTCAATGCTGCAAAATTTGATTCACTGCCAGTCTGCAAAGGAGATGTGGCAGTCATTAGTTACCTTGATAGAAGGTACCGAAGAAGTGAGGTATGATAGAAGATCCCTACTTAATTAGAAGTATGAGGCTTTCTGTTGGGTACATTGGTCAAATGTACCTGATTTGAAGAAGCCTCACCCAACTCAATGATATACATCATAATGTATTTGATGTATGTTTGGGTTACTTGTGCAGGTTAAGAAATCACTGGACTGAAGCAAAAAGTTTCTAAGTCCATGTGTCGACACCCAGAGGGAAAGTGTCGACACTTAAGAAAGCTTGTGTCGACACCCAGACAAGCAGTGTCGACACTTGGAGTCATTGTGTCGACACCTGGGATGCAGAGTCAACACCAGACAGAAAGTGTCGACACTTAGAGCTGTGTCGACACTGAGTGAAGAAAAGTGCAGACAGAAAGTGTCGACACTTGGAGCTGTGTCGACACTCAGCAAAAGTCTGCAGAGTCTAAGTACAAGTGTCGACACTCAACACAATGTGTTGACACTATGCAGAAGAGTCAGCACTTGAAGTAAGTGTCAACACTCAACCAAAATGTGTCGACACTCAACAGAAGAGTCAGCATTTGAAGTATGTGTCGACACCCAGAACAATGTGTCGACACACAGCTGAAGACTCAACACTGGAAGAAAGTGTCGACACATGGAGCTGTGTCGACACTTAGCAAAGAACAGAAAGAACAACAAAATATTCTAAGTACAAGTGTCGACACTATGGGAATTGTGTCGACACTTCAGCTGAAGTCTCAACGACAAGAAGGTGTGTCGACACAAGGAGCTGTGTCGACACTCAGCAAGATTCAACATAGAAGACTATGTGTCGACACCAAGAAGCAGTGTCGCCACTTGACAGATTCAACACAAGAAGATGTGTCGACACAAAGGAGATGTGTCGACACATAGAAGAATTCAGCAAAAGCTAGAAGAACAAGTACTTGTGTCGACACTCAATTTCAGTGTCGACACATGCAGAAGAATCTGTGTCAAGACATACAAGGAGTTGTGTCGACACCTTGTAGACTTGTGTCGACACTTACACAACATGTGTCGACACTTGGACTATAAGTGTCGACACTTAAAGACAGAAAGTCTCGACACTTACAGACAGTTAGAGATTTTCAAGAAGTGACTGGATGATTTGACAGATGTCGTTCCAGCCGGTCTACAGCACCTGTCAGAGATATCAGAAGTCAGTTATGAACCGGTCCAGCCGGTTACCATGAAGAAAGCCTATAAATAGGCACCTATAGTTTACAGAAACTCGTGTGGAAAGTTGTTGAAAGAAGTTCAAAGTTGTTGATCAGATTATTGAAGTAATTATAGAGTTACAAAGAGATCAACACAAGAAGATCTTGCAGTTCAAGTGCAGATCTAAGAAGTTGGAGAGAGAGGGCTCCATCCAAGAAATCAGCCTCTGGAACTAGGCTGAGAAGAAGGATTCAGATTCAATTCTGGATCTTAAGTGGCAGAGGTCAAGGAACAACTGCAGAGGATTCAGCCTTATTCAGTTCTACTCAAGAAGCTTTGAAGAAAGCTAAGTCAGGGTGAATCCAGTTGAGTTCTTCCAAGAACTCATCAAGAATCTCTCAACTCCCCTCCTTTAATTCTGAGTTGTAGAGATATTATTTGTATTATATTTTTAACTTGTAGGATCCATTTGGATCTGAGTGAATTGTAAGCCTATATCTATAAAGGGTGAGGGTAGGGCTTGCTAGCCTGAGTGTAGGAGATTGAGATCTCTGAGTGTAGGCCTTGTTGGCTGAGTGTAGGCCTTGGTTGGCTGAGTGTAGGCCTTGATTGGCTGAGTGTAGGCTTTGGGATAAAGCTGAGTTGTAAGGCTTTGGGCCTGAGGTGTAGGAACCAATTTGGGTTCTGAGACAGTGCAGGAGTTTGGCCGAATCTAGTACACTGCTAGATAGGCGAAAGGGGGAAAGTGGATGTACCCATATCTTGGGGAACCACTATAAATCACTGTGTGCTGTACTGTGCTGAAATTGTTGCTGTGTATGCTGTGTTTGCTGTGATAAACTAATTAGATTGCTGTGATATAACTGATTGCTGCCAATAAAGTTAGAAAAGGATTAGGTCACCTATTCACCCCCCCCCCCCTCTAGGTGTTTAGGTACCATATCTTTCAAGTGGTATCAAAGCGAGGTTCCTCAAAACAAGGACTAACAGTCTGAGGAGATCCTGTTTGGCAGATTCAGTGTAAGGCATTACACAGTTTCAAGAAAATCAAGAAAATCAAGAAACATGGGTTCTTATGAGAATCACAAGGAATTGGGTTCCATGAAATTACCCATATGCAGAAAGGAGATCTTTGGGATCTGGAAAGAAAGGGTAAGGCTATTTATGGAAGCCTCTGACCCTAGAATCTACATCACATTTAAGGAAGGGACCTTATGTGCCAATGAAGATTTCAGTATTGGATGCAAACCAGAGAACTCCAAAGGATTTCTCTGAGATGACTAAGGATGAAATTGTCCTGGCCACCATGGACAAGAGGGCACATAACATAATAGTGAGTGCCATTGATGATGTAAATTTTCAGAACTTAATTCACTGTAAAACAGCAAAAGAGATGTGGGATACTCTCAATGTCTATATGGAAGGTTCTGAAGAAGTTATGCAAGATAGGAAGTCCTTGCTAAATCAGGAGTATGAAAGCTTTAGGCAAGGAAAGTGTGATAGCATCACTGAGTGCTATAAGAAATTTTACAAGAATAGTTAATGAACTCATGTCTTATGGAAGAGAGTTCAGTAACTATGAACTAAATGACAAGTTCTTAAGGTCCCTAACCAAAGTTGGGACACCAAGATCTGTGCCATAAGAGAAATGGCTAAGTTGGGGGAAATTCCTCCTCCCACACTGTTTGGCAAGCTATTGTCTTATGAAATGCAGTTAACAGTGAGAAAAGAGGAGGAGAAATCAACAAGGACTGAGCACAAATAAAGAACTGTTGCTTTCAAGACAGAAGTTCCCAGAAAGTTCAGGAATAAGACTTCAACTCCACCTCCAGAGATAGTTGAATCAGAGTCTGATGAGTCTGTCATCACAAAGTCTAAGAGCAGTGAAAGTGATGAAGACTTTGCTGCTTTCACTAGACACTTTCAGAAGTTTTTGAAAAAGAAACAGTGGAGGTCAAGGCCTTCTATATCACAAGGAAAGGAAGACTCTTATCAGAAAAAGAGGTCTTCAAAGAATGACAAGAAAAGGACAAAATCAAGCAAGGCAACTGGTTCAAAGATTGTTTGCTATTGCTGCAATAGACAGGGCCATGTTATTGCAGATTGTCCAGAGAAGAGAAAGGAATCTGGTGACAGGAAAAAGACTCACTTCAAAGGGAAGAAAGAAAAGTCTTTTGTTGCTAAGAAGGAGAAGACTCTATCAGATATCTCTTCTTCAGAAACTGAGTCTGAGGCTGAAGCCTACATAGGGCTGTTTGCTGAAGAAGAAGAGGAAGAATTCATGCAGATCTTGGAGTCAATTTATGAACAAGAAAGACAGTCATTGCCAAGGGCTAATGGCATTGACAGAAAGTGCCAAAATCCTGGAGCAGCCAGGACCCAGTCAGGTACAAAGTTCAAGTTTAAATTCAGTTTCTTGTTCTAGTTCAGAATCAGATTCTTCTTCATCAAGTGATGAAAATACATCTGAGTCTGAGGAAGATATTCATCAGCTTATAGATGAATATAAGGTACTGTTGCAAGCCTACAAGAAAAGCAAGACCCTAGCCAAAAGTCAGGCAAAGGAAATTGCTGATCTTAAAGCTGCTGCAACAGATTTTGAGAAGCAATTTGATCAAAAACTGAATGAGATAGCCAGGCTGAAACACATTACTGTGATTCAGATGGGAACTATCACCTATAAGAATGATCAAATTAAGAGACTGGAGATCAATCTTCAGAAAGAGAGAGAGCTTGTTGCTAGGTTTTCAAAACCTAAATCAGTGCTACCCTTAATTGATGAATTTGTTCATCATAAAGACAAGGCTGGGCTGGGTTTTGTTAGACCTGCAGGGACTGAGCAGTCCAAGTATAAGTCCAAGGGCAAAGCCCCAACATTCAACAAGCCTGCTGTAGTGAAGACAGCCAAGGCAGTACCTAAGCAAAGGTACAATAAATTTGAATGTTGGTGTTGTGGCAAAGTTGGCCATTTTGCAGTAGACTGTTGGCACAATGTGTGTGCCAAAGTGAGTTCCAAACTACCTGTTGGAAAGCCAGTAGGTAGGTTTGTCAAATTGCAAACTAACAATCACCAAGGACCCAAGAATACTTTGGGTTCTAAGGTTCATTAATTTGTTTTACAGGTGAGTCCAAGTGGCCATACCCCTACATGGTACTTGGACAGTGGATGTTCCAGACATATGACTGGAACTAGGGGACTACTGAAGGACTACATTCCAATCAAAAATGGTCCTAAAGTAACCTTTGGTGGTTCTGAAAAAGGAATCATCAAAGGGTTTGGTAACATTTCTTCAAACTTAGTTACCATTACTCAAGTGGCTTATGTTAAAGGGTTGAAACACAACCTAATAAGTATAAGTCAATTAAGTGATGTAGGGTATGACATCTCATTTGTTAAAAATGGTTGTCATATCAAGAGGTCAAGTGATCAAGAGATCATTTTGACAGGATATAGGAAGAGGAATGTCTACTGTCTAGACATTATGATTGAGAACAATGGTTCTCCAGTTTGTCTTGTAGCTGATGAGACAGTCTCTCATTGTGTCAAATGGCACAAGAGGCTAGCCCATCTTAACTACAAGACAATTAGCAAACTCTTTAGCAAAGAGTTAGTGAGGAATGGTCCTCAAGTTAAGTGTGTTAAAGATGGCATTTGCTCAGCTTGTCAAAAGGGCAAGCAGACTAAATCCACCTTTAGAAGCATAGATAACAAAGATGCTGTGAGGTGTTTGTACCTCTTGCATTTGGATCTCTTTGGTCCAATGCCAGTTCACAGCTTAGGTAGGAAGGTCTATACCCTTGTAGTTGTAGATGACTACTCAAGGTTTTCCTGGGTGTTCTTCTTAAGACAGAAATCTGAAACACCTAGTGTCTTCTACAGCTTTGTCAAGCAAATTCAGAATGAACTAAATAGTACTGTGGTCAAGATTAGAAGTGACCATGGTACTGATTTTCAGTCTGATAGCATGACAAAACTATGCGAAGACTTTGGGATATTTCAAGAATTCTCTTCACCTTGAACACCTCAGCAAAATGGCATTGCTGAGAATAAAAATAGGACTTTGATAGAGGCTGGTAGAACCCTATTGAGTGATACATCACTGCAGAGTATTTCTGGGCTGAAGCAGTTAACACTGCATGCCATGTTATAAATAGGGCTACCATCACTAAAGGGCTAAACAAGACCCCCTATGAAGTTGTGAAAGGCAGGAAACCAAACCTATCCTACTTCAGGATCTTTGGTTGCAAATGCTTCATACTTAACAATGGGAAGTCTTACATAACTAAGTTTGATGCCAAGTCCCAAGAGGGAATTTTTGTTGGGTACAGCAATAATAGTAAGGCTTATAGAGTCTACAACTTGACTACACAAGTTGTAGAAGAATCAGTGCATGTAGTTTTTGATGAGACTAAACTTATTAATAATGAGTTGTCTAGCAATGTATGCAGCCCCACAGGTTTGACAAAGACAATGGACAAGCTTACTATAGAAGAGGTGCCTGCTGCAAGACAGCAAGGAGAGGAGAGTAGCTGCTGTCCAGGGGGAGAACTACATGTGCCAATTGCTGAAGAAATCCAAGGAATACAGCATGATGCAGATGCTGAAGTGGTTCAACCTGAAGTGAGGATGCCTCCAGCCCACAGGCATCTTAGAGATCATCCAGTAGAGCTGATTATTGGAGATCCAAGACAAGGAGTACAAACCAGGAGTAGAAACATGAATGCTGCAATCTATTCCAGCTTTTTGTCTCAAGTTGAACCTAAAAGATTTGAAGAAGCAATAATGGATCCACAATGGACTGAAGCAATGCAAGAAGAGCTTAATCAGTTCAAGAGGTGCAAGGTCTGGGAATTGGTTCCTAAACCTAAAGACCACAATGTAATAGGAGTTAAGTGGATCTACAGGAATAAGATGGATGAACAAGGTGTCATCATTAAGAATAAAGCTAGACTGGTTGCTAAAGGATATAGGCAAGAAGAAGGTATTGACTTTGATCAAACCTTTGCTCCAGTAGCCAGACTAGAAGCCATAAGAATGTTCTTGGCCTATGCAACCTATCAAGGATTCAAGATATACCAAATGGATGTCAAGTCAGCATTCCTAAATGGTAATTTGAAAGAAGAAGTCTATGTGGAGCAGCCTTCAGGTTTTGTTGATCCAACTCTACCTCATTATGTCTATAGACTTAGGAAAGCTTTATATGGGTTAAAGCAAGCCCCTAGGGCTTGGTA
Source organism: Platanthera guangdongensis (assembly GCA_039583875.1). Lineage (NCBI taxonomy): Eukaryota > Viridiplantae > Streptophyta > Magnoliopsida > Asparagales > Orchidaceae > Platanthera > Platanthera guangdongensis. Next base: position 172,461,994 of record CM077152.1, read on the forward strand.
TGAAACCCTATCTAGTTTCCTCATTGAGAACAAATTCTCAAGGGGGAAAATAGATAAGACTCTATTCCTTAGGGAATCTAGAGGCAAAGTCATACTAGTCCAAATATATGTAGATGACATTATATTTGGGTCTACTGAAAGCAGCCTTTGCAAAAAGTTTGCAAAACTTATGCAAGGTCAGTTTGAAATGAGTAGTATGGGAGAGCTGAAGTTTTTCTTGGGTCTCCAAGTTAAACAGACTGAAAATGGTTTATCCATATGTCAGTCAAAGTTCACCCTAGAACTCATAAGGAAGTATGGTATGGATTCATCCAGTACCATGAAGACTCCTATGGGGTCAAGTATGTCTCTTAGCAAGGATGATGCAGGGAAACCTGTAGATGAAACCTTGTATAGAGGGATAGTTGGCTCCCTATTATACTTAACTGCTAGTAGACCAGACATCATGTATGCTACATGTGTTTGTGCAAGGTATCAAGCCTGCCCTAAAGAGTCTCACTTGACTGCAGTCAAGAGAATTTTGAGATATCTAAAGGGCACTCCCTATCTAGGCCTCTGGTACCCTAGGAATGGAGACTTTGATCTAACAGGTTATTCAGATGCAGACTTTGCAGGATGCAAAGAGGATAGAAAGAGTACTACTGGAACCTGTCAATTCCTAGGTGGGAGACTAATTTCATGGAGCAGCAAAAAGCAGACTAGTGTGGCTATCTCCACAGCTGAGTCAGAGTATGTGGCTGCAGGAAGTTGCTGTGCTCAACTTCTGTGGATTCAACATCAGCTAGAGGACTATGGATTTCAGGTAAGTAGAACTCCACTTTTCTGTGATTCTACTAGTGCTATTTTAATAGCTAATAACCTTGTATCCCATAGTAGGACAAAACATATTGAAATTAAATATCACTTTCTTAGGGAGCATGTAGAAAGAAATGATATTGTACTTGAATATGTTAAAACAGATGAACAAGTAGCTGATATGTTTACTAAGCCACTAGAAGAAGTTAAGTTCAATAGATTCAAAATTGAACTAGGAATGATAAACTTAGAGTAAGTTTATTAATTTGAAAATGACTAAGTAAAAAGATGTCGACACATAGACAAGTCTATGTCGACACAGAATAGTGGTGTCGACACTTCAGGAAAAAGGTGTCGACACATCTAGGAATGTGGTGTCGACACTTCAGAATGATAGTGTCGACACATGTCCAGCAGGTGTCGACACATCCTATGTGGTGTCGACACTTAAGTTTTACTCAGAATTTTTCTAAGTAAAGTCTCGACAATGTGTCGAGTTATGTTGTGTCGACACATAACCAAGTGTCGACACATAAAATCTGTTGACTAAACTTGTGTCGACACATATGTGTCGAGACATTATAAGTCAGTGTCGACACTTATTGCCAGTGTCGACACATGTTAAGCTACCTGTCCCGCCTGTTCATCTTCAAAATCAGAAAGGTATAAATAGAGTTCTGTCTTTGTTTGTCGACACGCTTTCAAAGTTTCGAGACCAAAACAATTATGTCGACACCTCTCTTTTCTCAAGACTAATTCTCCAAACCCTAATGGCTCCTAAGCTTGAGGAGAACGTTAACGAGGGCTATGAGCTAGTGCGCGGCGCGTTCGACGACGCAGATCAAGAAATCCAGTCGGTGGTAACCCTAGTCGCCAATTCTGGACTATAATACTTGGTTTCAGAACCAACAAAGATTTGGAAGAAGGAAGTTCTTGAATTCCTTAATGGAGCTGCTGTAGATGACTCTGGATATAGAATCAAATCCAGAGTTCATGGATCTAAAGTCAAGATTTCACCAAAAAGTCTGAGGAAGGTACTCCAGCTACCTAAAACACAAGATGAAGAAGAAGTAACTGCATCCAAGACCAGGGAAGCCCTTACCTGGTGTGGACTTGATCCAAAGATGAAGATAGGATCTGTCTTTAACAGGAAAGGCATGAACAGTCAAGGAAAATTCATGTCTGAGATTGTGGGCAAGGTTATTCTCAGTAAGCCTGGAGGGCATGACAGGGTGTCTGCCTCTATGTTTTGAATTATGACTAGAATCATATTCACTCTGAAAACAGACTGGTCAATAGTGGTTTTTGACAAGATCAAGGAGAGCTTGAAGAAGCCCAATCTGGGCAGAATTATAAGTCTCTACCTAGCTGGTACAATACCCGAGGTAATGAGCAATGCCGCTGGAAGCAAGATCAACCACATGAGGAAGATGGATCAACGGATATTTTCCAGATGGGACAGGGTGTTGTCCAAGGAAATACCAACCCCAGAAAAGACAGTTGCTGAGAAGGAGATTCCTCCAAAGAAGAAGAGAAAAACTGCTGCTGTGGCACAAGAGTCCTCCAGCAGTTCTGATAGTGAAGAACAAGTTGTTTTCACTCCAGATGATCAAGAGGAAGTGGCTGCATAGAAGACCCCTGCTGCTGAAAATATTGCTGAGATCCAGGAGGAGCTGCCACAGGCTAGCCTCATCCACAGGGATCAAAGCCAGGGGGAGCCTCCAGTAGTAGAAGAACCCTCTATTCTGGACAGTGAGCAAGCCACTAACATCATCCAAGAGGTACTCATTGACCTAAATACATTGAATTTTTCTATAGTAGATTCTGATTTGTCTGATGTACATCAACAAACTCAGCTAGACAGTCAAGAACCAGATGTTGTTATCCAAGACACATCTGTTGTTATCCAAGACACATCTGTTGTACTAGAAGTGGTTCCTGATCAAGTAGTTGAAGAACCAAGAACTTCTCCAGCTCCTTCATCACAAGAATTCACAATGGAAGACTTGTTCCTAAATCTGGATCAAACAGATTTTGACAAAGAAATTGATGCTGCTGAAGAAGAGACTGCTGCTGCTGAGGGGGAGCAAGTACAAGATCTAGAAGAGCCTATTAGGCTGGAAACTGAGCAAGCACCTGATGTGCAAACTGAGAAGCCTCAAAGCCCTAAGGAAAGGGTTGAAATAGCCAGCACTTCAGAATCTGAAGAAGATGAGGCTGCAAAGGCTAAAAGGAAGAAATTATATGTTTTTAAAAGAAGAAGCCAGAGTTACAAGAAAGCTCTGCAATCTGTAGCCCCACAGCCTATAATTCAATAAGCCCCAACTGTTGATTATAGTGCTTTACTGATTGCACTGTAGATCAAAATGGATGAACAAAGAAAGGCTATAGAGGCTTATGTTGATGAAGGGCAGAAGACTTTACAGTTTGACCTGGCCCAAGAAATAAAGTCTATAAGGTTTGAGATGAACCTTAATAAGAAGGAGATGAATGAATGCTTCCACAAGGGTGGAAATGCTGTGGTGTATCTGGCAACACACCAAGAGAAGATAAAGGCTCAGGTAGATGATATAGCATTGAAGCAAGGGTATGTACTGGAAAATCAGTTAAGGATGAATGACAACTTGACTGCTTCACACAATGCTATTAGTCACTGAAATGAAGAACAAGGCTGCTGAACCTTCAACATCTACTGCTGCTGCTAAAGCTGAATTTGATAAAGTATTTCCAGGAAGAACTTACTGCTGTTAAGTCTGCTATTAAAGATTCCCAGAAAGTCATCTCTGAATAACTCACAAAGCTGAAACCATTCTTTAAATAGGGAATCAGGTATTTGGATAGTCAAATAAGATTTCAAAACGATGATGTCAGAGACCATATGGCCAGAGAAGTCATAAAGGGGGAGAGAGTATTAGTCAAAGCTAGCTCTGACCATGCCAAATGGATATCTAACTCCATCAGAGCTACACTGGGCTATCCTCCACTCTGTGATGATGATAATGTTGCTGAATCAGGGATTCAAACTGCATATCTTGGAGGTGAGCAACCAGAGGTAGCTCAAGTGATTTATCCACCTCCAGATTTTGACATGGTTCAAGCAGATGTCCAGACAATGTATAGCCCAACTGAAGGGAAGCCTAATGTTATTCTGGATAAAGTGGTTCAGCCTATTTCTGCAGCTATGCAAGAGGCATTAGAGAAAGAAGAAGAGGCAAGGTTGTCAAAGAAGAGGTTTAGGGAACAAGCAGAACAAAGGCCAGATTTTGAACAGTGGAGCCCTACCTCTAGAAATATAATTTTAACTGCCTGGAAAGCTGCCAAGGACAATGCTCATGAAAGGAACAAGTGGTTCTCTGAAGCAGAATGGAGGAAACATGAAAAAGACAGGAGGCCATTGTTCAATATAGAAGAAAGGCAAAGATGGGAAAGCTACCTCCTACTGCAGTGGAGCCTAGCAAGTACTTCCCAAGCCATACCACTATTTTGAAAGGCAGAAAATCAAAGCAGAAGAGCTGAAGAAGAAGGACTTAAAAGGCAAGAAGCCTGCTGATGCTGCAACTGCTGAAGCCACTGTCAAAGCTCAAGTCCAATCAGGCAAAGGCATTGTTATCAAAGAACCAGATCAGAAATAGATTAGGAATTGACTTGAAGATTGTTGTAATCTTTTGTATGAAAAACATTTTTGTAAACCATTGAAGATGTATTAGAAAAATGTTAGAACAATATATGATAAATATATTTCATGATTGTTCTGAGAATATGTCTATTTCTTGTTTGTTCTGCAATGTTGAATGTGTATACATGTGTGAAATATTACATGTTTATGTTTACCCTGCTATTTATATCTGCTTTACATCATTTTGTAATTTTAATTATGAATGGTGTATATCATTGACTAAGGGTTATGACTTCTCCAAATAGGGGGAGATTGTTGGGTACATTGGTCAAATGTACCTGATTTGAAGAAGCCTCACCCAACTCAATGATATACATCATAATGTATTTGATGTATGTTTGAGTTACTTGTGCAGGTTAAGAAATCACTGGACTGAAGCAAAAAGTTTCTAAGTCCATGTGTCGACACCCAGAGGGAAAGTGTCGACACTTAAGAAAGCTTGTGTCGACACCCAGACAAGCAGTGTCGACACTTGGAGTCATTGTGTCGACACCTGGGATGCAGAGTCGACACCAGACAGAAAGTGTCGACACTTGGAGCTGTGTCGACACTCAGTGAAGAAAAGTGCAGACAGAAAGTGTCGACACTTGGAGCTGTGTCGACACTCAGCAAAAGTCTGCAGAGTCTAAGTACAAGTGTCGACACTCAACACAATGTGTCGACACTATGCAGAAGAGTCAGCACTTGAAGTAAGTGTCGACACTCAACCAAATGTGTCGACACTCAACAGAAGAGTCAGCATTTGAAGTATGTGTCGACACCCAGAACAATGTGTCGACACACAGCTGAAGACTCAACACTGGAAGAAAGTGTCGACACATGGAGCTGTGTCGACACTTAGCAAAGAACAGAAAGAACAACAAATTATTCTAAGTACAAGTGTCGACACTATGGGAATGTGTCGACACTCAGCTGAAGTCTCAACGACAAGAAGGTGTGTCGACACAAGGAGCTGTGTCGACACTCAGCAAGATTCAACATAGAAGACTATGTGTCGACACCAAGAAGCAGTGTCGACACTTGACAGATTCAACACAAGAAGATGTGTCGACACAAAGGAGATGTGTCGACACATAGAAGAATTCAGCAAAAGCTAGAAGAACAAGTACTTGTGTCGACACTCAATTTCAGTGTCGACACATGCAGAAGAATCTGTGTCGAGACATACAAGGAGTTGTGTCGACACCTTGTAGACTTGTGTCGACACTTACACAACATGTGTCGACACTTGGACTATAAGTGTCGACACTTAAAGACATAAAGTCTCGACACTTACAGATAGTTAGAGATTTTCAAGAACTGACTGGATGATTTGACAGATGCCGTTCCAGCCGGTCTACAGCACCTGTCAGAGATATCAGAAGTCAGTTATGAACCGGTCCAGCCGGTTACCATGAAGAAAGCCTATAAATAGGCACCTACAGTTTACAGAAACTGGTGTGGAAAGTTGTTGAAAGAAGTTCAAAGTTGTTGATCAGATTATTGAAGTAATTATAGAGTTACAAAGAGGATCAACACAAGAAGATCTTGCAGTTCAAGTGCAGATCTAAGAAGTTGGAGAGAGAGGGCTCCATCCAAGAAATCAGCCTCTGGAACTAGGCTGAGAAGAAGGATTCAGATTCAATTCTGGATCTTAAGTGGCAGAGGTCAAGGAACAACTGCAGAGGATTCAGCCTTATTCAGTTCTACTCAAGAAGCTTTGAAGAAAGCTAAGTCAGGGTGAATCCAGCTGAGTTCTTCCAAGAACTCATCAAGAATCTCTCAACTCCCCTCCTTTAATTCTGAGTTGTAGAGATATTATTTGTATTACATTTTTAACTTGTAGGATCCATTTGGATCTGAGTGAATTGTAAGCCTATATCTATAAAGGCTGAGGGTAGGGCTTGTTAGCCTGAGTGTAGGAGATTGAGATCTCTGAGTGTAGGCCTTGTTGGCTGAGTGTAGGCCTTGGTTGGCTGACTGTAGGCCTTGATTGGCTGAGTGTAGGCTTTGGGATAAAGCTGAGTTGTAAGGCTTTGGGCCTGAGGTGTAGGAACCAATTTGGGTTCTGAGACAGTGCAGGAGTTTGGCCGAATCTAGTACACTGCTAGATAGGCGAAAGGGGGAAAGTGGATGTACCCATATCTTGGGGAACCACAATAAATCACTGTGTGCTGTACTGTGCTGAAATTGTTGCTGTGTATGCTGTGTTTGCTGTGATAAACTAATTAGATTGCTGTGATATAACTGATTGCTGCCAATAAAGTTAGAAAAAGATTAGGTCACCTATTAACCCCCCCCCCTCTAGGTGTTTAGGTACCACATCTTTCAAGTGGTATCAAAGCGAGGTTCCTCAAAACAAGGACTAACAGTCTGAGGAGATCCTATTTGGCAGATTCAGTGTAAGGCATTACACAGTTTCAAGAAAATCAAGAAAATCAAGAAACATGGGTTCTTATGAGAATCACAAGGAATTGGGTTCCATGAAATTACCCATATGCAGAAAGGAGATCTTTGGGATCTGGAAAGAAAGGGTAAGGCTATTTATGGAAGCCTCTGACCCTAGAATCTACATCACAGTTAAGGAAGGGCCTTATGTGCCAATGAAGATTTCAGTATTGGATGCAAACCAGAGAACTCCAAAGGATTTCTCTGAGATGACTAAGGATGAAATTGTCCTGGCCACCATGGACAAGAGGGCACAGAACATAATAGTGAGTGCCATTGATGATGCAACTTTTCAGAACTTAATTCACTGTAAAATAGCAAAAGAGATGTGAGATACTCTCATTGTCTATATGGAAGGTTCTGAAGAAGTTAGGCAAGATAGGAAGTCCTTGCTAAATCAGGAGTATGAAAGCTTTAGGCAAGGAAAGGGTGATAGCATCACTGAGTGCTATAAGAAATTTTACAAAATAGTTAATGAACTCATGTCTTATGGAAGAGAGTTCAGTAACTACGAACTAAATGACAAGTTCTTAAGGTCCCTAACCAAAGATTGGGACACCAAGATCTGTGCCATAAGAGAAATGGCTAAGTTGGGGGAAATTCCTCCTCCCACACTGTTTGGCAAGCTATTGTCTTATGAAATGCAGTTAACAGTGAGAAAAGAGGAGGAGAAATCAACAAGGACTGAGCACAAAGAAAGAACTGTTGCTTTCAAGAAAGAAGTTCCCAGAAAGTGCAGGAATAAGTCTTCAACTCCACCTCCAGAGATAGTTGAATCAGAGTCTGATGAGTCTGTCAGCACAAAGTCTAAGAGCAGTGAAAGTGATGAAGACTTTGCTGCTTTCACTAGACACTTTCAGAAGTTTTTGAAAAAGAAACAGTGGAGGTCAAGGCCTTCTATATCACAAGGAAAGGAAGACTCTTATCAGAAAAAGAGGTCTTCAAAGAATGACAAGAAAAGGACAAAATCAAGCAAGGCAACTTGTTCAAAGATTGTTTGCTATTGCTGCAATAGACAGGGCCATGTTATTGCAGATTGTCCAGAGAAGAGAAAGGAATCTGGTGACAGGAAAAAGACTCATTTCAAAGGGAAGAAAGAAAAGTCTTTTGTCGCTAAGAAGGAGAAGACTCTATCAGATATCTCTTCTTCAGAAACTGAGTCTGAGGCTGAAGCCTACATAGGGCTGTTTGCTGAAGAAGAAGAGGAAGAATTCATGCAGATCTTGGAGTCAATTTATGAACAAGAAAACAGTCATTGCCAAGGGCTAATGGCATTGACAGAAAGTGCCAAAATCCTGGAGCAGCCAGGACCCAGTCAGGTACAAAGTTCAAGTTTAAATTCAGTTTCTTGTTCTAGTTCAGAATCAGATTCTTCTTCATCAAGTGATGAGAATACATCTGAGTCTGAGGAAGATATTCATCAGCTTATAGATGAATATAAGGTACTGTTGCAAGCCTACAAGAAAAGCAAGACCCTAGCCAAAAGTCAGGCAAAGGAAATTGCTGATCTTAAAGCTGCTGCAACAGATTTTGAGAAGCAATTTGATCAAAAACTGAATGAGATAGCCAGGCTGAAACACATTACTGTGATTCAGATGGGAACTATCACCTATAAGAATGATCAAATTAAGAGACTGGAGATCAATCTTCAGAAAGAGAGAGAGCTTGTTGCTAGGTTTTCAAAACCTAAATCAGTGCTACCCTTAATTGATGAATTTGTTCATCATAAAGGCAAGGCTGGGCTGGGTTTTGTTAGACCTGCAGGGACTGAGCAGTCCAAGTATAAGTCCAAGGGCAAAGCCCCAACATTCAACAAGCCTGCTGTAGTCAAGACAGCCAAGGCAGTACCTAAGCAAAGGTACAATAAATTTGAATGTTGGTGCTGTGGCAAAGTTGGCCATTTTGTAGTAGACTGTTGGCACAATGTGTGTGCCAAAGTGAGTTCCAAACTACCTGTTGGAAAGCCAGTAGGTAGGTTTGTCAAATTGCAAACTAACAATCACCAAGGACCCAAGAATACTTTGGGTTCTAAGGTTCATTAATTTGTTTTGCAGGTGAGTCCAAGTGGCCATACCCCTACATGGTACTTGGACAGTGGATGTTCCAGACATATGACTGGAACTAGGGGACTACTGAAGGACTACATTCCAATCAAAAATGGTCCTAAAGTAACCTTTGGTGGTTCTGAAAAAGGAATCATCAAAGGGTTTGGTAACATTTCTTCAAACTTAGTTATCATTACTCAAGTGGCTTATGTTAAAGGGTTGAAACACAACCTAATAAGTATAAGTCAATTAAGTGATGTAGGGTATGACATCTCATTTGTTAAAAATGGTTTTCATATCAAGAGGTCAAGTGATCAAGAGATCATTTTGAAAGGATATAGGAAGAGGAATGTCTACTGTCTAGACATTATGATTGAGAATAATAGTTCTCCAGTTTGTCTTGTAGCTGATGAGACAGTCTCTCATTGTGTCAAATGGCACAAGAGGCTAGCCCATCTTAACTACAAGACAATTAGCAAACTCTTTACCAAAGAGTTAGTGAGGAATGGTCCTCAAGTTAAGTGTGTTAAAGATGGCATTTGCTCAGCTTGTCAAAAGGGCAAGCAGACTAAATCCACCTTTAGAAGCATAGATAACAAAGATGCTGTGAGGTGTTTGTACATCTTGCATTTGGATCTCTTTGGTCCAATGCCAGTTCACAGCTTAGGTAGGAAGGTCTATACCCTTGTAGTTGTAGATGACTACTCAAGGTTTTCCTGGGTGTTCTTCTTAAGACAGAAATCTGAAACACCTAGTGTCTTCTACAGCTTTGTCAAGCAAATTCAGAATGAACTAAATAGTACTGTGGTCAAGATTAGAAGTGACCATGGTACTGAGTTTCAGTCTGACAGCATGACAAAACTATGTGAAGACTTTGTGATATTTCAAGAATTCTCTTCACCTAGAACACCTCAGCAAAATGGCATTGCTGAGAGGAAAAATAGGACTTTGATAGAGGCTGGTAGAACCCTATTGAGTGATACATCACTACCAGAGTATTTCTGGGCTGAAGCAGTTAACACTGCATGCCATGTTATAAATAGGGCTACCATCACTAAAGGGCTAAACAAGACCCCCTATGAAGTTGTGAAAGGCAGGAAACCAAACCTATCCTACTTCAGGATCTTTGGTTGCAAATGCTTCATACTTAACAATGGGAAGTCTTACATAACTAAGTTTGCTGCCAAGTCCCAAGAGGGAATTTTTGTTGGGTACAGCAATAATAGTAAGGCTTATAGAGTCTACAACTTGACTACACAAGTTGTAGAAGAATCAGTGCATGTAGTTTTTGATGAGACTAAACTTATTAATAATGAGTTGTCTAGCAATGTATGCAGCCCCACAGGTTTGACAAAGACAATGGACAAGCTTACTATAGAAGAGGTGCCTGCTGCAAGACAGCAAGGAGAGGAGAGTAGCTGCTGTCCAGGGGGAGAACTACATGTGCCAATTGCTGAAGAAATCCAAGGAATACAGCATGATGCAGATGCTGAAGTGGTTCAACCTGAAGTGAGGATGCCTCCAGCCCACAGGCAACTTAGAGATCATCCAATAGAGCTGATTATTGGAGATCCAAGACAAGGAGTACAAACCAGGAGTAGAAACATGAATGCTGCAATCTATTCCAGCTTTTTATCTCAAGTTGAACCTAAAAGATTTGAAGAAGCAATAATAGATCCACAATGGACTGAAGCAATGCAAGAAGAGCTTAATCAGTTCAAGAGGTGCAAGGTCTGGGAATTGGTTCCTAAACCTAAAGACCACAATGTAATAAGAGTTAAGTGGATCTACAGGAATAAGATGGATGAACAAGGTGTCATCATTAAGAATAAAGCTAGACTGGTTGCTAAAGGATATAGGCAAGAAGAAGGTATTGACTTTGATCAAACCTTTGCTCCAGTAGCCAGACTGGAAGCCAAAAGAATGTTCTTGGCCTATGCAACCTATCAAGGATTCAAGATATACCAAATGGATGTCAAGTCAGCATTCCTAAATGGTAATTTGAAAGAAGAAGTCTATGTGGAGCAGCCTTCAGGTTTTGTTGATCCAACTCTACCTCATTATGTCTATAGACTTAGGAAAGCTTTATATGGGTTAAAGCAAGCCCCTAGGGCTTGGTATGAAACCCTATCTAGTTTCCTCATTGAGAATAAATTCTCAAGGGGGAAAATAGATAAGACTCTATTCCTTAGGGAATCTAGAGGCAAAGTCATACTAGTCCAAATATATGTAGATGACATTATATTTGGGTCTACTGAAAGCAGCCTTTGCAAAAAGTTTGCAAAACTTATGCAAGGTTAGTTTGAAATGAGTAGTATGGGAGAGCTGAAGTTTTTCTTGGGTCTCCAAGTTAAAGAGACTGAAAATGGTTTATCCATATGTCAGTCAAAGTTCACCCTAGAACTCATAAGGAAGTATGGTATGGATTCATCCAGTACCATGAAGACTCCTATGGGGTCAAGTATGTCTCTTAGCAAGGATGATGCAGGGAAACCTGTGGATGAAACCTTGTATAGAGGGATAGTTGGCTCCCTATTATACTTAACTGCTAGTAGACCACACATCATGTATGCTACATGTGTTTGTGCAAGGTATCAAGCCTGCCCTAAAGAGTCTCACTTGACTGCAGTCAAGAGAATTTTGAGATATCTAAAGGGCACTCCCTATCTATGCCTCTGGTACCCTAGGAATGGAGACTTTGATCTAACAGGTTATTCAGATGCAGACTTTGCAGGATGCAAAGAGGATAGAAAGAGTACTACTGGAACCTGTCAATTCCTAGGTGGGAGACTAATTTCATGGAGCAGCAAAAAGCAGACTAGTGTGGCTATCTCCACAGCTGAGTCAGAGTATGTGGCTGCAGGAAGTTGCTGTGCTCAACTTCTGTGGATTCAACATCAGCTAGAGGACTATGGATTTCAGGTAAGTAGAACTCCACTTTTCTGTGATTCTATTAGTGCTATTTCAATAGCTAATAACCCTGTATCCCATAGTAGGACAAAACATATTGAAATTAAATATCACTTTCTTAGGGAGCATGTAGAAAGAAATGATATTGTACTTGAATATGTTAAAACAGATGAACAAGTAGCTGATATGTTTACTAAGCCACTAGAAGAAGTTAAGTTCAATAGATTCAAAATTGAACTAGGAATGATAAACTTAGAGTAAGTTTACAGATTTGAAAATGACTAAGTAAAAAGATGTCGACACATAGACAAGTCTATGTCGACACAGAATAGTGGTGTCGACACTTCAGGAAAAAGGTGTCGACACATCTAGGAATGTGGTGTCGACACTTCAGAATGATAGTGTCGACACATGTCCAGCAGGTGTCGACACATCCTATGTGGTGTCGACACTTAAGTTTTACTCAGAATTTTTCTAAGTAAAGTCTCGACAATGTGTCGAGTTATGTTGTGTCGACACATAACCAAGTGTCGACACATAAAATCTGTTGACTAAACTTATGTCGACACATATGTGTCGAGACATTATAAGTCAGTGTCGACACTTATTGCCAGTGTCGACACATGTTAAGCTAGCTGTCCCGCCTGTTCATCTTCAAAATCAGAAAGGTATAAATAGGGTTCTGTCTTTGTTTGTCGACACGCTTTCAAAGTTTCGAGACCAAAACTATTGTGTCGACACCTCTCTTTTCTCAAGACTAATTCTCCAAACCCTAATGGCTCCTAAGCTTGAGGAGAACATTAACGAGGGCTATGAGCTAGTGCGCGGCGCGTTCGACGACACAGATCAAGAAATCCAGTCGGTGGTAACCCTAGTCGCCAATTCTGGACTAGAATACTTGGTTTCAGAACCAACAAAGATTTGGAAGAAGGAAGTTCTTGAATTCCTTAATGGAGCAGCTGTAGATGACTCTGGATATAGAATCAAATCCAGAGTTCATGGATCTAAAGTCAAGATTTCACCAAAAAGTCTGAGGAAGGTACTCCAGCTACCTAAAACACAAGATGAAGAAGAAGTAACTACATCCAAGACCAGGGAAGCCCTTACCTGGTGTGGACTTGATCCAAAGATGAAGATAGGATCTGTCTTTAACAGGAAATGCATGAACAGTCAAGGAAAATTCATGTCTGAGATTGTGGGCAAGGTTATTCTCAGTAAGCCTGGAGGGCATGACAGGGTGTCTGCCTCTATGTTTGGAATTATGAATAGAATCATATTCACTCTGAAAACAGACTGATCAATAGTGGTTTTTGACAAGATCAAGGAGAGCTTGAAGAAGCCCAATCTGGGCAGAATTATAAGTCTCTACCTAGCTGGTACAATACCCGAGGTAATGAGCAATGCTGCTGGAAGCAAGATCAACCACATGAGGAAGATGGATCAACGGATATTTTCCAGATGGGACAGGGTGTTGTCCAAGGAAATACCAACCCCAGAAAAGACAGTTGCTGAGAAGGAGATTCCTCCAAAGAAGAAGAGAAAAACTGCTGCTGTGGCACAAGAGTCCTCCAGCAGTTCTGATAGTGAAGAACAAGTTGTTTTCACTCCAGATGATCAAGAGGAAGTGGCTGCAGAGAAGACCACTGCTGCTGAAAATATTGCTGAGATCCAGGAGGAGCTGCCACAAGCTAGCCTCATCCACAGGGATCAAAGCCAGGGGGTGTAACGTCCCGAATCGCTCTAGGCCCCTAGTGTGTTTGTTTTGAGTCAGGAGGGTGACTCGAGCCCTGAGAAGTGCAGGGAATTGGATTGCACTTGTGGAGAAGTGGAGAAATCAGTGTAAAAGAGGGAAGTGACACGGGTAGTGACACGGCCGTGTCCCTACCCGTGTGCGTTGAGTTGAGCTCGACGGGGCGTGTCGAGATCGTCGAGCTGTGTCGACACCAAGTGACACGGGTAGTGACACGGCCGTGTCCCTACCCGTGTGCGTTGAGTTGAGCTCGACGAGCCGTGTCGAGATCGTCGAGCTGTGTCGACACCAAGTGACATGGGTAGTGACACGGCCGTGTCCCTACCCGTGTGCGTCGAGTTGTGCTCGACGAGCCGTGTCGAGACTGACGGCCTGTGTCGACACCAAGTGACACGGGTAGGGACACGGCCGTGTTCCTACCCGTGTGCGTCGAGTTGAGCTCGACGAGAAGTGTCGAGATGCAACCCGAGAAGTACACGGCCAGTGACATGGCTATGCACACGGCCGTGTCATGTGGACACGGGTCGGGACACGGGCGTGTCCCAACCCGTGTCAAGTATTGAACCGACATGAAAACTGTCGTTGCCGCTTCGCTAGGCAGGACACGGGTAAGGACATGGCCGTGTCCCTACCCGGGTCATATTTTATATATATAGGGGAGAGAAAACCCTAGCCGTTTTCATTCTCCTTTCTTCCCCTATTTCCAGTGAGAACTCCTGTGAGAGGGAAAACTGCAGGAGCAAGTCCTACCGAAGGAGATCCGCCGTCGCCGTGAAAGAGAAGATGCCGCCAAGGAGAACTACGAGATCCATGGCTAGAAATGGTGGTACCGCTGGAGCCAATGTGAGTTTCCTACCCTCTCCCTTGGTGCTAGATCTTAGATATTTAGGAGAGGCATCGACTCAAGAGAGTCTTGATGGAGAGGAGAAGATTTCTAGGTTAGGCCATGTTAGAACTTGTGTTCTAGACTTTAGATCTCTTCAACCCTTCCCCTTTTCTTCAATATGACGATGGGTGGATGGTCTCATGAGGGGTTTATGGCCTTTTAGGTTGAATAAGGGAGGAGAATATTTCTGGAAAATTTAGGAACGATCGCCTTGAGGAGGAAGACGAACCGTTGCCGTTCATTTTCCTTTAAGATGCGCGCAGAATCTGTATTCTGCGCGCAGCAATCTTCTAGGCCATTTTCCCGATGGATAAGGCCAGATCTGGGCTTTCGGCTAAACAAGAACGTTGAAGCCCTTGGAAATACCTTTCCAACGAGTGGTTGCACGACTTCAGGCGATGTCTGTAGCCACGGGAAAGTCTAAACGAAAATGGGGTTTTATAAATCTTGTATGCAGAAACTGTGTTCTGTACGCAGCGGACTTCGGGTCCGATTTCAAATTGGATAATATCAAATCTGGGTTGAGCTCTGAATATGAAAGATGTAGTCCATGGAAATACCTTTCCATCGAGGGGTTACACGACTTCACCGGATTCCTGTAGCCTCGGGAATCTCCGGTCGAAGTTGCTGTCCAGATTCAACCTGCGCCTAAATTCTGGGCTTAATGAAAGATGAAGTTTGATTCGGTGGAATTAATAATGCATGATACTTGCCTTGGATGAACCCTTATGATTAATCAATTGTTGCATGATTGAAGTTGCTTATTAATCAGATTTCATATTATCAAATTGTGAAATAATCTTATTTATACGAATCGAATTGGTAGGAATTGAAAGATTGGTATTGTGCACTTCATGTTTAAATTATGACATTATCAAATGAAAATGAGATAGATCTTTATATGCGCATCATGTTTATATTACATTATCATCATTTGGAAAGTCATATAGATGAATAGATTATGATTATGTACATGTTTGATTAATGAAATGAATCTTGTAGTCCAATACTTAGAGAGTCGTCTCCCTACGGGTAGTATTGTGAAGGGATGTAAGTGCGGTGTTGACCGTCACTTGTTTTGGTTGTGTTGAGTTAAGGTGTGGATGGATGGTTGGGCTGTGTCCTCGTGTTTACTTCCGAGGCCCCTTCCATGATATGTTGATGTGGTATTTGCATGTGGTGTGAGTCGACACGCGGTGTCGTAATCCTGGGTTAAGGATAGTGTGGCAGGTCTACGGGCTCGCCAGTCGTCACACCGACGGGAGTTGGCAGTTAGACTTGGTCGGTTTGGGCTGTGTCCTCGGTGTTCACGTCCCGAGGCCCCTCCGGCCATGTGAACGGTTGGGCTGTGTCCTCGTGCTTTCTTCCGAGGCCCCTTCCGGGTCACGCAAGGCCAGTTCGGGCTGTGTTCTTGGTGCACATCTACCCAAGACCCCGCTGGGCCATAGTACGCAGGGGCTCCGCTGTTGTGTTCTTAGCGTTGAGGCATACGGAGGCCTAGGTGAAGTAGTGTGATACCCGCCTAGTAGTAGAAGCGCCCGTTCTACTGTCACTGCCTGGCCACGGCGGCTGATGCCTGAGAGGTTAGCTACCTGCTCGAAAAGTGGGAACTATAGTCTGTGTCGACATAGCAATTGCATGGGTGTGCATGGGAGAGTCATTGCATAGCATTCATAGCATTTCATATCATTGCACAACAAGATCCTCATCATATAAGTTTGTATGGGCACTCTTATACGATGAGTTACTTTTATGTAACCTGATCCTTAACTTATAAGTTTGTATGGGCATTTTTATAAGTTAAGTTACTTTCCTGCTGTTACTTATACTTGCTAGTTTAGTGTAGCTCTTATATAAATGCTGATTATGATACTGTTACTCTTACACTACTGTCACCTGCTTGTACTTCCTTTACTTGCATACTTGTTATATACTATACTCTTGTTCCTTTTCTCCGCCCGGTGCCGAGGAGTCGCCGGGGGAGCGGATGTGAAACCACTTAGTCGTTTCGACTAACGGTTGCTACGTCTTCCTTTTTAGGAGGTCACGCCGCAGGTAGAGCAGCCGCAGACTACGCAGCAGGACAGTCAGGCCAGGACGACAGGGCCTGATGTGACGGTGCCGTCGATACCGTCGGTTACAGATGTTAGTGTTTTGATTACTCTGATGTAGCCCGTTTGGGCAATGTTTAGCTGTACTCTGATATATTGAAGAAGCATGTTTTAGCATCTCATTATTGATGTATTTGGACTGTATAACTTAGTGTGGATTTGACTTCTGGATGTTTATTTATTTGGTTGGGTTGGCATGATTTATTGATATTATTGTAGCCGGCGGGATAGGCGTCTTGTGGTACAGGTTAGCCCGTGTGCTAATGCTACCGCAAGGCGGCTGTTCCGGGCATAAGACTCCCCCTTTGTGCCGTGTTTTGGGATCCGGGAGGGGGGGTCTTACAAATGGTATCAGAGGGAGGTTTCCTCAACTAAGAAGTCATTCAACAATGGTGCCACCCCCGTTTGGTTAGTCAGTTTGGGGACAAACTGACTTAGCGGAAGCAGTGGTGTGCCCATATGTAATTCACATTAAGTTTGTCCAACTTAGACCTTAAGCTTAGCCAACCTGACCACAAATTTGTCGTGTATGTGTAGGTTCCATTGCATGTTGAGCCGATGGGGGGTACTCCTACCCCTCCCATACCCACTCAGTTCAAACAATCTGAGTTGGGGCAGACGCTCACCGCCATTCTTAATGCTTTTAAGGCACAGCAGACTCCGGTGCAACAACAGGCCCCGAGCTCCAACTGGCTGAGCACCTTCCGGGCTCTCTCCCCTCCCGTCTACCTTGGGACGGAGTCGGCCGTACGTACAGAGGAATGGCTAGACACGATACAGGAGTTGTTGGACGGTATCCGTTGCCCAGCCAACATGGCAGTGACATTGGCAGTGTCTGTCTTGGACTTACATGCGAAGAGGTGGTGGAAGTCCCTCATGGGCTCTACATTCCAAGGCTGGATCTACACAGAGATAAGTTGGAGTGAATTCTCGGGTGTTTTCTTGGAGCACTTTATCCCTACATCGGCCCGAGATGAGCTTGAGCAGAGGTTCCTTCTACTAAAGCAGGGATCAAAGTCGGTTACAGAATACCAGCGGGAATTCCAGCATCTCGCAAGGTTTGCGGACTCTTATGAGTTGGATGACAGAGGTTATGCCAAGCGCTTCTATAAAGGGCTGCGAGATCCCCTAAGGCAGTCCCTTTTGTTTATAGCGGATGGTAGCTTGGCGGAGATCATTGATATGGCGAAAAGATTGGAGGCGGACCACCTGGGATGTAGTAAGAGGCCTGCGGAGGACGTGATGGAAGCTGGCCCAAGTAATAGAAGGAGACGGGACTTCAGAGGAGGAAGAGGTTATCAAAGAGGTGGCGGGCGTGTCCACCGAAACTATAGGGTGGAGCATCCAGTTCCGTAGCCGCCTGCATTGCCTCCACCCCCACAGCATCAGCGATTTCAACAACCTGAAGGGCGTCGTGGTCTGGTGTGCTTCGAATGCAACCAGCCGGGCCACATCCGGCGTTTTTGCCCGCAGCTATATGGGAACGCCCCTCCTGCTTTCCCTCCTGCTCTCCCTCCTGCTCTCCCTCCAGCCGCTCCACGAGGGCGGGGATATATGCGCGGTCGAGGACGAGGACCGCCAAGAGGAAACCCCGGACCGGTCCGGGATCAGGTGTACGCGCTTGATATGGCGCAGGAAAGGAACCCACAAGATGTGATTGCAGGTATGATTTAATTAATTTACATATTTGCATGATCTAGCTTGAATTGATTAGAACTTACTAGCCACTAGCAATAAGTTTTGGTTGTTGGTACTTAGGCACCGTGATTATTGGCGGGAAGACAGCCTATGCGCTGTTCGATACCGGTGCCTCACACTCCTTTGTGTCCGAGGATTTCATAAAAGACATGGGGGATGTACAGTACTTCACTGGCATAGCCCGACGTGTACGCCTTCCGGACGGCTCGGAGATGATCGCGACCGCCAAGTGCGAGTTGGAGTTATTTATTGATGGGAAGGCCTTTGATACGCTGGCCACGGTTCTGAGAATGCCGGAGTTTGACATCATTTTGGGCATGGCATGGCTGGACTGGCACTTCGCGAGGATCGACTGCGCGGAGAAGCGGATCTATTTGAGGCATGGAGACTCTGACGTCATCTTCCAAGGTATTGGCTTCGCGCCACGTATGATATTATCTTCTATTCAGGCTGTAAAGGCTCATATGAAGGGGGATGAGGTCTTCATGATCTGGTTCGAGTTGAAGGAAGCAGCGTTGTAATTAAAGGATGTACGGGTAGTGCGGGATTTTCCTGAGGTATTTCCTGAGAAGCTACCAGGATTACCTCCGCATAGAGAGGTTGACTTCCAGATCAATCTAGTACCAAGTGCCAAGCCTGTATCCAAGGCTCCGTACAGAATGGCTCCGAAAGAACTCGCGGAATTTAGAGTTCAATTACAAGAACTGGTGGATTCAGGGTTCGTTCGCCCCAGTTCATCACCATGGGGAGCCCCTGTGCTGTTCGTGAAGAAGAAGGATGGAACATTGCGATTGTGCATAGATTATCGGGAACTCAATCGGTTGACGGTGCGGAACACTTATCCGCTACCGCGGATCGATGAGTTGTTCGATCAACTAGTGGGAGCACATTGGTTTTCTAAATTGGATTTGCGCTCCGGATACTATCAGTTGAGGATACATGAGGGGGATATTCAGAAAACAGCATTCAGTTCGAGATATGGTTTGTATGAGTTCACAGTAATGCCGTTTGGGCTCACAAATGCACCTTCGGCCTTCATGAGTTTGATGAACAAGGTGTTTGAACCGTATTTGGACATCTTCGTCATTGTTTTCATCGACGACATCTTGGTCTACTCAAAGACGGAGGAGGAGCATGTCGAGCACCTGACCTTGGTTTTGAAGAAATTGAAGGAGCACGCCTTGTATGCCAAGTTTAACAAGTGTGAATTCTGGCTTAAGGAGGTTGCCTTCTTGGGGCATGTGATCAGTGGAGCAGGGTTAGCAGTGGATCCAGCAAAGGTACAGGCATGTGATCGCTTATGCTTCAAGGCAGTTAAAGAAACATGAAATCAATTACCCGGTTCATGATTTGGAGTTGGGAGCAGTGGTGTTCGCTTTGAAGGTCTGGAGGCATTATTTATATGGCGTGCACTGCGAGATCTTTTCCGATCACAAAAACTTGAAGTATGTTCACACTCAGAAGGAGTTGAACCTGAGACAACGGCGGTGGTTGGAATTTCTATGCGACTACGAGTTCACCATGAACTACCACCCCGGGAAAGCGAACTCGGTAGCCGATGCCTTGAGTAGGAAAGTGCCAGGCTCTAGCCCAGAGTCTCGGCTGATGAGCATGGAGTTGGCTCGGATGATCGAGGAGATGGAAATTACTCTAGTATTCAAGGATCCTTCGGCAGAGTATGCGGAGTATTTGGCCAACATGAGCATAGTTTGTGATATCCGAGACCGGATTCGGGTGGAGCAAGGAATGGATGCGGCCTTGGCCCCGGCAATCAAGGCAATTGAAGATGGGACCACCGATGAGTACACACTCAAAGACGGCCTCATTTATTTTCGTGGTCGACTCTATATTCCCAAGGGCGGCAAAATTCGGGAGGATATCTTGAGAGAGGCACATTCCTCTCAATATTCAGTGCACCCTGGTATTGCTAAGATGTACGCCGGATTGCGGAAGACCATGTGTTGGCCGGGAATGAAGAAGGATGTTCGCTACTATGTTACACATTGCGAAGCTTGCCAAAGAGTGAAGGCTGAATGCAGGAGTCCCGGTGGTTTGTTGCAGTCATTGCCCATCCCCGAATGGAAGTTCGAGGATATCTCCATGGACTTTGTTCATGGGTTACCTCGTTCCCGCTCCGCGAATGATTCAGTATGGGTTATTGTGGATCGACTGACAAAGGTGGCCCGGTTCATTCCAATGAAGAAGGAAGCACACGTGGATGTTTTGGTACGCCTTTTTGTGGAGCAATTTGTACGGTATCATGGCGTGCCCAAGACAATTGTTTCGGATCGGGATGGTCGGTTTACATCCAATGAGTGGAAGGCGGTACAGGCGTATTTGGGCTCACGCCTAACCTTTAGTACCGCATTTCATCCTCAGACGGACGGGCAGTCAGAGCGGACCATCAGAACACTGGAGGATTTATTGAGGTTATGTGTGTTGGACAGAGGAGAGCCATGGGAAAGGCTCTTGCCACTAGTGGAATTCTCCTATAATAATAGCCATCAGGCAAGCATCGGCATGGCGCCCCATGAAGCCCTTTACGGAAGAAGGTGCAGGACTCCCTTGTCTTGGGTGCAAGATGAAGATCCGAAGGCATTGGGAAACGAGTACATAGATGATACTGATGCGGCTGTCAGATTGATACGGGATCGCATGTTGGAGGCTCAAAGTCGACAGGCAAAATATTACAATAAAAAGCATCGGATGGTGGTGTTCCAGGTGGGAGAAAAAGTGTTCCTCAAAATTCGGCCGATGCATGGAGTGTCGCGGGTGCGTGGAGTGAAAAAGCTCAGCCCAAGGTATGTTGGGCCTTATACTATACTAGAAAGGATCGGCCCGTTGGCCTATCGGTTGGAGTTACCACCAGAACTAGAAAATCTCCACGACGTGTTCCATGTGTCGTCGCTTCGAAAAGCACTGTTGCGGCCCGACCAGTATATTCCCACTACTGATGGTGCAGTGGCATCAGATAGGTCAGTGCGACTAGAGCCGGTGCGGATTGTTGACAGCGAGACAAGGACTTTACGCCGCAAAAGTGTACCCTTGGTGAAGGTGCTATGGTTGAATCATGGGAAGGAGGAGTACACATGGGAGCCAATGGACTTAATGCAGCAACGCTACCCAGAGTTGTTTGCTCAAGGTAATCTTATTTAAAAGCATACGTTAAATTTTCTGTTATGCTCTTCTCCCCACTGCCTAGGCCTGATTTCGGGGACGAAATCTTTTATTTTGTTTATAGGATTTGTAACGTCCCGAATCGCTCTAGGCCCCTAGTGTGTTTGTTTTGAGTCAGGAGGGTGACTCGAGCCTGAGAAGTGCAGGGAATTGGATTGCACTTGTGGAGAAGTGGAGAAATCAGTGTAAAAGAGGGAAGTGACACGGGTATTGACACGGCCGTGTCCCTACCCGTGTGCGTTGAGTTGAGCTCGACGGGGCGTGTCGAGATCGTCGAGCTGTGTCGACACCAAGTGACACGGGTAGTGACACGGCCGTGTCCCTACCCGTGTGCGTCGAGTTGAGCTCGACGAGTCGTGTCGAGATCGTCGAGCTGTGTCGACACCAAGTAACACGGGTAGTGACACGGCCGTGTCCCTACCCGTGTGCGTCGAGTTGTGCTCGACGAGCCGTGTCGAGACTGACGGCCTGTGTCGACACCAAGTGACACGGGTAGGGACACGGCCGTGTTCCTACCCGTGTGCGTCGAGTTGAGCTCGACGAGAAGTGTCGAGATGCAACCCGAGAAGTACACGGCCAGTGACATGGCTATGCACACGGCCGTGTCATGTGGACACGGGTCGGGACACGGGCGTGTCCCAACCCGTGTCAAGTATTGAACCGACATGAAAACTGTCGTTGCCGCTTCGCTAGGCAGGACACGGGTAAGGACACGGCCGTGTCCCTACCCGTGTCACATTTTATATATATAGGGGAGAGAAAACCCTAGCCATTTTCATTCTCCTTTCTTCCCCTATTTCCAGTGAGAACTCCTGTGAGAGGGAAAACTGCAGGAGCAAGTCCTACCGAAGGAGATCCGCCATCGCCGTGAAAGAGAAGATGCCGCCAAGGAGAACTACGAGATCCATGGCTAGAAATGGTGGTACCGCTGGAGCCAATGTGAGTTTCCTACCCTCTCCCTTGGTGCTAGATCTTAGATATTTAGGAGAGGCATCGACTCAAGAGAGTCTTGATGGAGAGGAGAAGATTTCTAGGTTAGGCCATGTTAGAACTTGTGTTCTAGACTTTAGATCTCTTCAACCCTTCCCCTTTTCTTCAATATGACGATGGGTGGATGGTCTCGTGAGGAGTTTATGTCCTTTGAGGTTGAATAAGGGAGGAGAATATTTCTGGAAAATTTAGGAACGATCGCCTTGAGGAGGAAGACGAACCGTTGCCGTTCATTTTCCTTTAAGATGCGCGCAGAATCTGTATTCTGCGCGCAGCAATCTTCTAGGCCATTTTCCCGATGGATAAGGCCAGATCTGGGCTTTTGGCTAAACAAGAAAGTTGAAGCCCTTGGAAATACCTTTCCAACGAGTGGTTGCACGACTTCAGGCGATGTCTGTAGCCACGGGAAAGTCTAAACTAAAATGGGGTTTTATAAATCTTGTATGCAGAAACTGTGTTCTGTACGCAGCGGAATTCGGGTCCGATTTCAAATAGGATAATATCAAATCTGGGTTGAGCTCTGAATATGAAAGATGTAGTCCATGGAAATACCTTTCCATCGAGGGGTTACACGACTTCACCGGATTCCTGTAGCCTCGGGAATCTCCGGTCGAATTTGCTGTCCAGATTCAACCTGCGCCTAAATTCTGGGCTTAATGAAAGATGAAGTTTGATTCGGTGGAATTAATAATGCATGATACTTGCCTTGGATGAACCCTTATGATTAATCAATTGTTGCATGATTGAAGTTGCTTATTAATCAGATTTCATATTATCAAATTATGAAATAATCTTATTTATACGAATCGAATTGGTAGGAATTGAAAGATTGGTATTGTGCACTTCATGTTTAAATTATGACATTATCAAATGAAAATGAGATAGATCTTTATATGCGCATCATGTTTATATTACATTGTCATCATTTGGAAAGTCATATAGATGAATAGATTATGATTATGTACATGTTTGATTAATGAAATGAATCTTGTAGTCCAATACTTAGAGAGTCGTCTCCCTACGGGTAGTATTGTGAAGGGATGTAAGTGCGGTGTTGACCGTCACTTGTTTTGGTTATGTTGAGTTAAGGTGTGGATGGATGGTTGGGCTGTGTCCTCGTGTTTACTTCCGAGGCCCCTTCCATGATATGTTGATGTGGTATTTGCATGTGGTGTGAGTCGACACGCGGTGTCGTAATCCTGGGTTAAGGATAGTGTGGCAGGTCTACGGGCTCGCCAGTCGTCACACCGACGGGAGTTGGCAGTTAGACTTGGTCGGTTTGGGCTGTGTCCTCGATGTTCACGTCCCGAGACCCCTCCGGCCATGTGAACGGTTGGGCTGTGTCCTCGTGCTTTCTTCCGAGGCCCCTTCCGGGTCACGCAAGGCCAGTTCGGGATGTGTTCTTGGTGCACATCTACCCAAGACCCCGCTGGGCCATAGTACGCAGGGGCTCCGCTGTTGTGTTCTTAGCGTTGAGGCATACGGAGGCCTAGGTGAAGTAGTGTGATACCCGCCTAGTAGTAGAAGCGCCCGTTCTACTGTCACCGCCTGGCCACGGCGGCTGATGCCTGAGAGGTTAGCTACCTGCTCGAAAAGTGGGAACTATAGTCTGTGTCGACATAGCAATTGCATGGGTGTGCATGGGAGAGTCATTGCATAGCATTCATAGCATTTCATATCATTGCACAACAAGATCCTCATCGTATAAGTTTGTATGGGCACTCTTATACGATGAGTTACTTTTATGTAACCTGATCCTTAACTTATAAGTTTGTATGGGCATTCTTATAAGTTAAGTTACTTTCCTGCTGTTACTTATACTTGCTAGTTTAGTGTAGCTCTTATATAAATGCTGATTATGATACTGTTACTCTTACACTACTGTCACCTGCTTGTACTTCCTTTACTTGCATACTTGTTATATACTATACTCTTGTTCCTTTTGTCCGCCCGGTGCCGAGGAGTCGCCGGGGGAGCGGATGTGAAACCACTTAGTCGTTTCGACTAACGGTTGCTACGTCTTCCTTTTTAGAAGGTCACGCCGCAGGTAGAGCAGCCGCAGACTACGCAGCAGGACAGTCAGGCCAGGACGACAGGGCCTGATGTGACGGTGCCGTCGATACCGTCGGTTACAGATGTTAGTGTTTTGATTACTCTGATATAACCCGTTTGGGCAATGTTTAGCTGTACTCTGATATATTAAAGAAGCATGTTTTAGCTTCTCATTATTGATGTATTTGGACTATATAACTTAGTGTGGATTTGACTTCTGGATGTTTATTTATTTGGTTGGGTTGGCATGATTTATTGATATTGTTGTAGCCGGCGGGATAGGCATCTTGTGGTACAGGTTAGCCCGTGTGCTAATGCTACCGCAAGGCGGCTGTTCCGGGCATTGATGAGTACGATTATGATAGGCTTTTTACTATCATAATTGTAATCATATCTACCATTTCCTGCCCCTTTTGGTGGTGATTTCATGATAATATCAAAGAAATTGTCGTATCATAGATAGAAGAGCATATTTAGAAATCCTTGTCAGTTCTTGTTTTAAACCATTTACTGAGTATATTATTTTTCTATTGCAGGTAATGCCAACCAATGGACCTAAAAGTTTCGGAGCAAACAGAGGAGTTCACGGAGTCTACATGGCTGATGACAGGACAGAAATTTGGTGCACACGGCCAGACACACGGCCGTGTGCATACCCGTGTCCTATGCACCTGGAGCTGAAGAATTTGGGAGCAGACAAAGGAGCCTCACACGGGTATGGCACACGCCCGTGTGCATACCCGTGTCATCTTTGCACACGGCTGCCGACCAACCCGTGTCTGTGGAACACGGCCGCACACACGGCCGTGTCTAGTCCCGTGTCATCTGACACGGCCCACTACCAGACACGCCTTTTCGTGGGAAACTGCCCAGGAACCGCCTAGGAACCGTCCACACGGCCTGGCACACGGCCGTGTGCGACCCCGTGTCCGACCTGTTTGCAAGGGAACTATAAATTTCCTGTAGAAAAATTTACTGAGAACTTTTGGATCATTTCTGCATTGGAGAACTGCTGGAGGCCGAAGAGGAGCATCCAAGACAAGGAGGATTGAAGGGTATTTCTTATGTAATTTTTATTTAATCATTAACCCTTTGAATCCTTCCTTCCTCTTGATGATCCATCTTCAATTTATGTTTTAATTTGCATGAATTTTGCTTTGAACATTCTAGTAATCATGTATCACCTTGTTCATGTTATATTTGTAGCATTTTATTTGTGTTTATGGAATCAAACAAAGAGTTTAATCATCCCTTTTGAATTACTTATTTGTTTTACATAATTTGCAATTGACTAGATTGAGAAATTAGTTATTTGCAATGAATTTAGTATGTTCATATTGTGATGATAATTCACTTTGTATTTCAAACTCTATGATCGAGAGATATTTTGTTTGGAAAATTAGAACACGGATAAAAGAATTCATGTTAATTTAAAAATAAAATCCATGAATTTATGTAATAATAAAGGTATTTTGTTTAATGCGAACTTGAGTGTTGTGAATTGTTCGAGAGAAAATTTACTATCTTAGGTTTAGATTTGGAATTGCTCGAGAGAGAATTTTGATGAAAAATTAACCTTTACATTGCACAAATTTAACAGTATTTTCATATCATGATTGCTTAGAATTGAACTAGTAAATGAAATTGTTCATGTAATTATTTAAAAGCTTCATGTTCTATCGTTTTTATTTCTCCAATATTGAATTATCCAATTGGTCATAGTTAGGATAATGTAGTTTAAATATCACTTTTGTTTAGAGGTATGAAAATAAAGGGAGGGTGAGTACGAATAGTTGAAACGACCCTGTGGAATACGACACGAGATGTAGATTTCTCATATATTACGATTGATAGGTGCGCTTGCCTGAATACTAATTCAATCTAGTTAAGTCCATCTACATAATTGTATTAGAATGTAGAATGAAATCACATTGAATTATTACTTGTTAGCAAGAAAAATCATCAAGTTTTTGGCGCCGTTGCCGGGGACCGTTTTCAATATTTTGAAATCCTAATCTTTATTGATCTACCATTTTTTATTTATATAGTTGTAAATTAGAATTTGAATAATTATTTTGCGTAATATTTTTTTTTGTAGTCTGTTAGTCTATGACCAGGGGCAAAAATTCTGGGCTAGCACCATTTCATCCTGACCCAGAACGAATTCTCCATAACACTAACTTAAGGGACGTGGGAATTAATACCACAGATATTTCAAACGGACTATCAGAAGAGGAGACAGTAAACCAAGGAGAGAATCATCTTGAAAACTTAGATACTATGGCCAACCAAAATGAGCAAACCATGTCCGACTTTGCTAGACCCAATCTCCAAGGAACCGGGTCGAGCATCGTTAGACCGCCGATAGCTACCAACAATTTTGAATTGAAGCCTAGTGTGATACAGATGGTTCAACAGTATGTTCAGTATGATGGCTTGCAAGATGAGGATCCTAACACTCACTTGGCCGGATTCTTAGAGATATGTGACACATTTAAGATCAATGGTGTTTCCAACGACGCCATTCGATTGAGATTGTTTCCATTTTCTTTAAGGCATAAGGCGAAGCAGTGGTTGAATTCTTTACCTAGAGGGTCGATCACTACTTGGGACATGATGGTTGAGAAATTTCTAATGAAGTATTTTCCACCTGCAAAGACTGCGAAGTTAAGGAATGACATCTCTACATACATTCAATTGGAGTCTGAATCGTTGTTCGACACATGGGAACGATTCAAGGAGTTGTTAAGGAGATGCCCCCACCATGCTCTACCTTCATGGCTTCAGATTCAGACCTTCTATAATGGTCTAAATCCAGCCACCAAACAAATGATTGATGCGGCTAGTGGAGGAACTTTGAACAACAAGACACCTGAAGCGGCTCAGCAGTTGATAGAGGACATGGCAATGAACAATTACCAATGGACTACCGTAAGACAAAAGCCTAGCAAGCCCGCAGGAATTTATGAAGTAGATGTCGTCACCGCCTTAGCAATTCAAGTGGAGAAACTTCACCAAAAGATGGACAACCTTGCCTTAGCATCACCTTCCATGGCACCTCAACAATGGGACCGTTCATGCACTGGAATGCCTAGTTGTGAACCGCAGGTTCAAGAGCATGTTGACTATATGGGTAACAATATTAGGCCACCTTTCAATCAAGCCAATAACCCATATAGCTCTACATATAATCCTGGATGGTGAAACCACCCCAATTTCTCTTGGGGAGGACAAGGAAATCAAGGGAAGCAGCCCATGTTTGGACAACAACCACAGTTGGAACCAAGGAAGCCTACATTGGAAGATGTGCTTACCAAATTTATGCAAACTACCGATGTAGCCTTCCGAAATCAAGAGGGTTCAATTCGGAACTTGGAAAATCAAATTGGTCAGCTTGCAAGGATGGTTTCTGAAAGGCAGCAAGGAACACTTCCAGGGAATACAGAGATAAATCCAAGGGAGCATGCAAAAGCCGTTCAATTGAGGAGCGGAAAGGAGTTACAAGACCCAAGGCCTGCAAAAGAAGCACCCAAATTGGAGTCTAGCGGCGAAGGACCAAGCGACATGAATGTACAACCGATGGAGTACCAACCAGCATTACCATACCCAGCAAAGCACAGCAAGGAGCGCATGGATGCGCAGTATGGTAAATTTTTATCTATGTTTAAGCAATTACATGTTAATTTACCTTTTTCTGAAATTATTCAAATGCCTAAATATGCAAAATTTCTTAAGGATTTGATTTCTAATAAAAAGAAAATAGAAGAATTATCATTAGTAACATTAAGTGAAGAATGTTCTGCTATTTTGCAAAATAAATTGACACAAAAACTTAAGGATCCCGGTTCATTTTCAATTCCATGTTTAATCGGTGATTTGCAAGTAAATAAGGCTTTAGCAGATCTAGGAGTAAGTATAAATTTAATGCCTTATAATTTATATCTAAAACTAGGCCTAGGAGAACTTAGCCCAACAAGAATGAGTATTCAATTAGCAGATCGATCGGTTAAGTATCCTAGGGGAATAGTGGAAGATGTATTAGTTAAGGTAGATAAATTTATATTTCCTGCTGATTTTGTTATTTTAGATATGGATGAAAATATCGAAGTACCACTCATACTAGGTCGTCCATTTCTAGCTACTTCTAGAGCACTTATTGATGTTTTTGATGGTAAATTAGTATTGCGAGTAGGAGAAGATGAAGTCACTTTTCAAATTGGCAAAACTATGAAACAATCTTTAGAAAACGATGATTATTGCTATTTTTCCCATGGTATTGATGATTTTATGTCTTCTATAAATTCTAATTTCTATTATAAAGATCCTTTAGAAATTTGCATAACTAACAATTATCTAGAAGATGATAAAAATGATGACATTATTGAACATTTATTTTTTCTAGAAAATTGTGTTGCTATGAATAGAACAACGGAATATAGTTTAATTACTGAAGAAGATCATGAAATTCTTAAGAATAATACTAAGGATCCACCAATAGTAGAATTAAAAAAATTACCGGATCATCTTGAGTATGCATTCTTAGGAACAAATTCTTCGTACCCAGTTATCATATCTTCAAATCTTTCCAAACTTGAAAAAGAAAAATTGATAACCGTATTGAAGAAATGTAAAGGTGCAATAGCGTGGCAAATATCTGATATAAAGGGTATTAATCCTAGTTTTTGCACCCATAAAATTCTTTTGGAAGAAAACTATAAGTCGTCTATTCAACCGCAACGTAGGCTAAATCCTAATATGAAAGAGGTAGTTAAGGCTGAAATTGTAAAATTATTAGATGCTGGTATTATATATCCTATTTCGGATAGTTCATGGGTTAGTCCTGTCCAAGTAGTTTCTAAGAAGGGTGGCCTGACCGTAGTAGCAAATGATAAAAATGAATTAATTCCAACGCGAACAGTAACAGGTTGGCGTGTCTGTATAGACTATAGGAAATTAAATGATGCCACTAGGAAAGACCATTTCCCTCTTCCTTTCATTGACCAGATATTAGAACGCTTATCAGGACACTCTTACTATTGTTTTCTAGATGGACTTTCTGGATACTTTCAAATTCCTATAGCACCAGAAGACCAAGAGAAAACAACATTTACTTGCCCATTTGGTACCTTTGCCTATATACGTATGCCTTTCGGGTTATGTAATGCGCCCGCCACATTTCAAAGGTGCATGCTAGCCATCTTTAACGAGTATGTTGAAGATATCATGGAAGTGTTCATGGATGATTTTTCGGTTTTTGGCGACTCTTTTGAGTTGTGTTTGAATAATTTAGAGAAAGTTCTTAGGAGGTGTGAGGAGACGAACCTAGCGCTTAGTTGGGAGAAGTGCCATTTCATGGTACAAGAAGGGTTAGTACTTGGCCATAAAATTTCAAGCCAAGGAATTCAAGTAGATAAAGCAAAAATAGAGACCATAGAAAAATTGCCACCACCAACCTCCGTAAAGGCAGTGAGAAGTTTCTTAGGACACGCGGGATTTTACCGCCGTTTTATTAAAGACTTCTCCAAAATAGCTAAACCACTTACAAGGCTTTTAGAAAAAGACACACCTTTTATTTTTGAACAAGAGTGTCTACACGCCTTTGAGTTCTTAAAAGAAAAATTAATTAATTCTCCTATTATGATCGCACCTGACTTTAGTCAACCATTTGAGATCATGTGTGACGCTAGTAGTTTTGCGGTAGGGGCTGTTTTAGGACAACGCCGAAACAAACATTTTCACCCAATATATTATGCTAGTAAAACACTTAATAATGCACAGGAGAATTATACAACTACTGAAAAAGAACTCTTAGCAGTGGTATTCGCCTTTGATAAATTTAGATCATATTTAACATTATCCAAAGTGGTAGTTTATACAGATCACTCTGCACTTAGATATTTGCTAGCCAAAGCGGAAGCAAAGCCTCGTTTAATCCGATGGGTTCTTCTTCTACAAGAATTTGATCTAGAAATTAGGGATAAACGAGGAGCGGAAAACTTAGCGGCAGATCATCTTTCACGTTTAGAAAACCCACTACGATCAATGTTAGATGAGTCTGAAATTTCTGATACATTTCCTGAGGAATCATTATTTGCCATATCTACCAATATACAACTAGATTATCCATGGTTTGCAGATTATGCAAACTATCTTGTGGCTAAGGTCCTTCCAAAAGACTTTTCATATCAGCAGAAAAAGAAATTTTTCTCTGACTTGAAATATTACTTTTGGGAGGACCCTTTTCTTTTTCGGATATGTGCAGATTCTGTTATAAGAAGGTGTGTATCAGCGGAGGAAGGTTGGAAGATTTTGGAGCAGTGTCATTCAGGTCCTGCTGGTGGTCACTATGGAGCGAATCGCTCCGCTAAAAAGGTTCTTGATTCCGGTTTTTATTGGCCCCTTCTATTCAGGGATGCCCAAAGGTATGTGCTTTCATGTGATTCTTGCCAAAAAGCAGGTAATATTTCTAAATTACATGAAATGCCTCAAAAATTTATCCTTGAATGTGAAGTATTCGATGTGTGGGGTATAGATTTTATGGGACCATTCCCAGTTTCTTTTGGGAATAAATATATTTTGGTAGCTGTAGATTATATATCAAGGTGGGTTGAAGCGCAAGCTTTGCCTACTAATGATAGTAGGGTTGTAATTAGATTTTTGAAATCCTTATTTGCACGATTTGGCACACCACGTGCACTTATTAGCGATAGGGGTTCACACTTTTGTAATCTACAACTAGACAAAGTATTGGAAAAATATGGAGTTACACATAGGATAGCCACTCCGTATCATCCTCAAACTAGTGGACAAGTTGAAGTTTCCAATAGAGAGCTTAAGAGAATCTTAGAAAAATCTATAGAAGGGAATAAGAAGCAGTGGTCTAGGAAACTTAACGACTGTTTATGGGCTTATAGGACCGCCTACAAAACACCTATAGGGACCACCCCCTTTAGATTAGTCTACGGTAAATCTTGTCACCTACCTATAGAATTAGAACACAAATCGTATTGGGCAATACGCTCCTTAAATTTTGACACTAATTCTATAGGAGAGAAGCGTAAACTTCAACTTAACGAATTAGATGAGTGGAGAACTATGGCCTATGAGAACGCCCGGATTTATAAGGAGAAAACTAAACTATTTCATGACCGTCACCTTCGTAAACCCAAGGTATTCCAAAAAGGTGACCAAGTCCTCCTTTATAACTCCAGATTACAATTATTCCCAGGGAAGTTAAGGTCTAAGTGGTCCGGACCCTTTAAGATTAAAGAAGTCTTTCCCTACGGTACCGTCGAGTTAACTCACCCAGAGAAGGGAGATTTTAAGGTTAATGGTCACCGACTTAAACCTTATTATGGTGAAATCCCTATGGACTTCGCTCGTCTAGAAACCTGCCACCGGCTAGATTAATTTAATATTAAGTATAATAGGTGTTTCTAAATATTCTTGCTTTAGTATAAGTCTAATTAGTTGTAATGAAAAATTAAAGAAAAAAATGTTAATGAAAAAAATTTTCCATCAAATTTTAATGAGAAAAAGAAAAGAAAAAAAAAAAATTTCTGAAAATTTTTTTTTTCTGGAGTGGCACACGGCTACACACACGGCCGTGTGCGTGGCCGTGTACATGACACAGGCTCAGGCCCAGCCGTGTGGAATTAATTTGGCGTAAGGTCATTTTCATCCCGAGCACAACACGGGTCCGCACCAACCCGTGTGCAGAGCCGTGTGCATCGATCTCGACGATCGTCGAGACCGATGTGTCGAGACATCGAACACGGGCGTGTCTGATTACACACGCCCGTGTCTCCTACCTACCCGTGTTCATGTACCGTGCCAGCTGTGACACGGGACGACACACGGCCGTGTTGTCGCCCGTGTCCACCTGACGCACTGACCCCAGCCGATTTGACCACACAGACCGAGGCAGGCCCGTGTTCCACGAGGCATTGGATCCCCTAACACGGGTGCACACACGGCCGTGTGCGCACCCGTGTTCCATTATTTTACACGGACCGACGCACCCCGTGTTCCACGAGGTTGCAGATTCCCTAACACGGGTTCACACACGCCCGTGTGCGAACCCGTGTGCACCCATGTATAAATAGGGGCTGTGTGGTTTTCTTTCCTGCTCACTCCAAACCTTCTCCCACCACCAGTCATCCCGTGGCCTGATCCCCAAGGCACCACCTTTTCCATTTCTCGTCCCCCTTCACTCGCATTTCTCCCCGTCTACACTATGTCTTCCGGAAGAAGTGGAGGTCGCCGTCGCCAACCGGAATTACAAGTCTCCACGGAGAGGCGGGATGCCGCTACTCCGCTAATTTTCACTGATGCATCGCATACCGCCCGCTACAATCGCTTGCAATCCAAAAAATTTCAAGACATACGCATGATAGATTGGAGCGTACTTGAGGAGATAAACCTGGCAGGAGATGTCAGGGGGCTGATTTTTGTAACGGGGTGGAGTCAATTTTTTGCCATAGAAGAATTAGGCTTTAGGGAACTCACCTTAGAGTTCCTATCGTCATTTTATTCCAGCTTTAGGCCAAATTTCATCGACGCACCGCACGCGCCCGAGGGGATAGTTTCATTTCGAGTGGGTGGCACATTTTACACACTCACCATGCTCCAATTCACCCAATATTTAGGGGTGTATGAGGAGTCGTTCCTTTTTAGTGCCGCCTACCCCGAACTCCACTTTGATCTCCCCAACCGCGATATGGCCGGTGGTATATGGCGCCAGATTTCTTTCGACACTGGCGCCTACGAGGCCAAGAGATCTAAGGCATCCAAATTGATTTCCCCCGCCCTCCATTACATCCACCATCTACTCAGCCACACGTTGAGCGGCCGGGGAGAAAGCTCCGGAGTTGTTAGTAGGCAGGATCTGTTATACCTATACAGCATGACTTCACGATATCCTCTACATCTCAGTTACCTTCTAGCCCAGTTCATTCTTCACCAGGCTGACACCCCTCGTATAGGGTCTATTTGCGTAGCCCCCTATATTACGCGCCTCGTGAAGAATATGGGCATCTTTTTAGCCCTCCCCCAGATGACAGTGGTCGCAAAGACCGTGCCTATCACGATGGCTAGTCTTCGCGCCCTCCGCCTCGTCACCGCCCGTCAGGGCCGGGGAGGGGTTATATATTCTATTGCTCGACGAGGACCGCATGTACAGGCCGACAGTGATGATGAGATAGATCCTGACCTCGACGAGCCGTTGGTGCCTCCACCCCGTTCCACCTACGCTCATGGCGAGTCGTCTACTGCAACTCCTCCACCTCAGTCACGATACTCGCGCGAGTTCCGACAGTTTTTCGACACCGAGCTCTCGCCACGCTTTCAGGAAATTAAGGAGGAACATCAGGAAATTAAGGATCTCCTTCATCAGATTAGAGACCACCTTGGGATCGCCCCTCGCCAGCCACCAGCTCCAGCACCGCCTTCCTTCCCGGATGATTCGACAGGCCACCATGAGTACTTCTGATATGTATCATTGTAGTGTTATCTATCTTCATGTATCATATCTTGTAAAAAATTTTTTATATCAGTGTATTCTGTTCTGTCGACTATTATATATCAGTGCATTCTATTACAGCTCCTGTTTCTTGTACTGTGCTCTTCTACTTATTATGATAGCAGTTGTTCTTTTTATATATCATCATGAAATCACTCTATGTCCGTTTTTTACATTGCACTGAGGACATTGCAAATCTTAAGTCTGGGGGTAGAATGGTTGTTCATGTGGTTACAATTAATTCTAATCTGCTTATCATAATACTCAAGTTATTATACCACCCTTTAAAAAATTTTGTTTGACCTTTTAAGCTCTCATTATTCATTCATGTGGGATTATAAATATTTAATTTACCTTCGCACACTGATTAAAATGAATTGATGTAGACTCATAGAGTATTCAACTTTGTTGATTCTGTAATTAAGCATAGAAATTTTTGTTAGCTTAATTTTCTCTATATAATTTAATTTTAAGATTACTCCTCTATATTAGTAACTATCCAACACTCTATTTTAGAAAATATATTTATCTATAATAAAGTGAGTCGATGAGTGTAACATTTTTATAATTTGGTATTAGGGTTTTAAAATTAAAAATTACTCCATATTGATATCTAGGACTCACCCTCTAGCATTCCTCAAAACATTACATAAGTTAATTAGTAAGGGCGGAAATGACTTAGGCCTCCTATTGGATAGCTTGAGCCTTGTTATCCCAACACCTTTAACATGATACCCTTGCACACCCCATTTGAACCTAATCCCCATTCTTTTGATGCTCTACTATTAAAATCCACCAAGGCCAAATCCCTACCTATTAGCACACCTATCATTGATGCCTGCTTGGAATGATTTGTTCATTGTGATATGTGGCCTGAGTGCGTGTATCCTTACACCCACTTGGAATGATCCCTACTTTGAACCCAAAAAAAAGACATAGTGATATGTGGCCTGAGTGCGTGTATACTTGCACCCACTTGGAATGATCCCTACTATGGTCCCTTGGTTAAAAAAAAACGTATATAAAAAAATAGAGTGCCCTTCAAAATGTGGGAAATATACAAATTGCAAAGTCTGGGGGTGTTTACATAAAATTGAAATATGTTAAGGTATTTTCCAACATAAGGCTCAATCAAGATTTAGGTGTGAAACTTTATCAAAATTATCCTTGATTACCTCACCTTTAATCTTCTATCCTAAGCCAAAAAGGCTACACCAAAATTCAAGTCCTAAGGATCCAACCTTACTAATTCTAAATTATGTTGTGATGAGGGTGTAAAAAGGGTAAGTTCATGATTATCAGTACGAGTACTTATAAGCTTTGAAATACTAATACGTATTTTATAGAGATTGTTATTTTCTCCTCATATTTGTTTAAGATGACTATACTTTTATTTCTAAAAGCGAGTGAGAGATAGTTAAAATGATATACTAGAGGAATTTTAAGATAAATATATATTTAGAAAAGTCTGCTAAATTATTTCCTATGCGATTACATCACCAAAGTTCTCTTAAATTCATAGCAACCAGTGTGCGGAGGCAAAATTATTTAATGGTAATCCAGGTGTTTGAATTAGTTTGCTTAGGGACAAGCAAACATCTAAGTCTGGGGGTATTTGATGAGTACGATTATGATAGGCTTTTTACTATCATAATTGTAATCATATCTACCATTTCCTGCCCCTTTTGGTGGTGATTTCATGATAATATCAAAGAAATTGTCGTATCATAGATAGAAGAGCATATTTAGAAGTCCTTGTCAGTTCTTGTTTTAAACCATTTACTGAGTATATTATTTTTCTATTGCAGGTAATGCCAACCAATGGACCTAAAAGTTTCGGAGCAAACAGAGGAGTTCACGGAGTCTACATGGCTGATGACAGGACAGAAATTTGGTGCACACGGCCAGACACACGGCCGTGTGCATACCCGTGTCCTATGCACCTGGAGCTGAAGAATTTGGGCGCAGACAGAGGAGCCTCACACGGGTATGGCACACGCCCGTGTGCATACCCGTGTCATCTTTGCACACGGCTGCCGACCAACCCGTGTCTGTGGAACACGGCCGCACACACGGCCGTGTCTAGTCCCGTGTCATCTGACACGGCCCACTACCAGACACGCCTTTTCGTGGGAAACTGCCCAGGAACCGCCTAGGAACCGTCCACACGGCCTGGCACACGGCCGTGTGCGACCCCGTGTCCGACCTGTTTGCAAGGGAACTATAAATTTCCTGTAGAAAAATTTACTGAGAACATTTGGATCATTTCTGCATTGGAGAACTGCTGGAGGCCGAAGAGGAGCATCCAAGACAAGGAGGATTGAAGGGTATTTCTTATGTAATTTTTATTTAATCATTAACCCTTTGAATCCTTCCTTCCTCTTGATGATCCATCTTCAATTTATGTTTTAATTTGCATGAATTTTGCTTTGAACATTCTAGTAATCATGTATCACCTTGTTCATGTTATATTTGTAGCATTTTATTTGTGTTTATGGAATCAAACAAAGAGTTTAATCATCCCTTTGAATTACTTATTTGTTTTACATAATTTGCAATTGACTAGATTGAGAAATTAGTTATTTGCAATGAATTTAGTATGTTCATATTGTGATGATAATTCACTTTGTATTTCAAACTCTATGATCGAGAGATATTTTGTTTGGAAAATTAGAACACGGATAAAAGAATTCATGTTAATTTAAAAATAAAATCCATGAATTTATGTAATAATAAAGGTATTTTGTTTAATGCGAACTTGAGTGTTGTGAATTGTTCGAGAGAAAATTTACTATCTTAGGTTTAGATTTGGAATTGCTCGAGAGAGAATTTTGATGAAAAATTAACCTTTACATTGCACAAATTTAACAGTATTTTCATATCATGATTGCTTAGAATTGAACTAGTAAATGAAATTGTTCATGTAATTATTTAAAAGCTTCATGTTCTATCGTTTTTATTTCTCCAATATTGAATTATCCAATTGGTCATAGTTAGGATAATGTAGTTTAAATATCACTTTTGTTTAGAGGTATGAAAATAAAGGGAGGGTGAGTACGAATAGTTGAAACGACCCTGTGGAATACGACACGAGATGTAGATTTCTCATATATTACTATTGATAGGTGCGCTTGCCTGAATGCTAATTCAATCTAGTTAAGTCCATCTACATAATTGTATTAGAATGTAGAATGAAATCACATTGAATTATTACTTGTTAGCAAGAAAAATCATCAGGCATAAGACTCCCCCTTTGTGCCGTGTTTTGGGATCCGGGAGGGGGGGGGGGTCTTACAGGGGGAGCCTCCAGTAGTAGAAGAACCCTCTACTCTGGACAGTGAGCAAGCCACTAACATCATCCAAGAGGTACTCATTGACCTAAATATATTGAATTTTTCTATTGTAGATTCTGATTTTTCTGATGTACATCAATAAACTCAGCTAGACAGTCAAGAACCAGATGTTGTTATCCAAGACACATCTGTTGTACTAGAAGTGGTTCCTGATCAAGTAGTTGAAGAACCAAGAACTTCTCCAGCTCCTTCATCACAAGAATTCACAATGGAAGACTTGTTCCTAAATCTGGATCAAGCAGATTTTGACAAAGAAATTGATGCTGTTGAAGAAGAGACTGCTGCTGCTGAGGGGGAGCAAGTACAAGATCTGGAAGAGCCTATTAGGCTGGAAACTGAGCAAGCACCTGATGTGCAAACTGAGAAGCCTCAAAACCCTAAGGAAAGGGTTGAAATAGCCAGCACTTCAGAATCTGAAGAAGATGAGGCTGCAAAGGCTAAAAGGAAGAAATTATATGTTTTTAAAAGAAGAAGCCAGAGTTACAAGAAAGCTCTGCAATCTGTAGCCCCACAGCCTATAATTCAATAAGCCCCAACTATTGATTATAGTGCTTTACTGATTGCACTGCAGATCAAAATGGATGAACAAAGAAAGGCTATAGAGGCTTATGTTGATGAAGGGCAGAAGACTTTACAGTTTGACCTGGCCCAAGAAATAAAGTCTATAAGGTTTGAGATGAACCTTAATAAGAAGGAGATGAATGAATGCTTCCACAAGGGTGGAAATGCTGTGGTGTATCTGGCAACACACCAAGAGAAGATAAAGGCTCAGGTAGATGATATAGCATTGAAGCAAGGGTATGTACTGGAAAATTAGTTAAGGATGAATGACAACTTGACTACTTCACACAATGCTATTGTCACTGAAATGAAGAACAAGGCTGCTGAACCTTCAACATCTACTGCTGCTGCTAAAGCTGAATTTGATAAAGTATTCCAGGAAGAACTTACTGCTGTTAAGTCTGCTATTAAAGATTCCCAGAAAGTCATCTCTGAACAACTCACAAAGCTGAAACCATTCTTTAAAGAGGGAATCAGGTATTTGGATAGTCAAATAAGATTTCAAAAGGATGATGTCAGAGACCATATGGCCAGAGAAGTCATAAAGGGGGAGAGAGTATTAGTCAAAGCTAGCTCTGACCATGCCAAATGGATATCTAACTCCATCAGAGCTACATTCGGGCTATCCTCCACTCTGTGATGATGATAATGTTGCTGAATCAGGGATTCAAACTGCATATCTTGGAGGTGAGTAACCAGAGGTAGCTCAAGTGATTTATCCACCTCCAGATTTTGACATGGTTCAAGCAGATGTCCAGACAATGTATAGCCCAACTGAAGGGAAGCCTAATGTTATTGTGGATAAAGTGGTTCAGCCTATTTCTGCAGCTATGCAAGAGGCATTAGAGAAAGAAGAAGAGGCAAGGTTGTCAAAGAAGAGGTTTAGGGAACAAGCAGAACAAAGGCCAGATTTTGAACAGTGGAGCCCTACCTCTAGAAATATAATTTTAACTGCCTGGAAAGCTGCCAAGGACAATGCTCATGAAAGGAACAAGTGGTTCTCTGAAGCAGAATGGAGGAAACATGAAAAAAGACAGGAGGCCATTGTTCAATATAGAAGAAAGGCAAAGATGGGAAAGCTACCTCCTACTGTAGTGGAGCCTAGCAAGTACTTCCCCAAGCCATACCACTATTTTGAAAGGCAGAAAATCAAAGCAGAAGAGCTGAAGAAGAAGGACTTAAAAGGCAAGAAGCCTGCTGATGCTGCAACTGCTGAAGCCACTGTCAAAGCTCAAGTCCAATCAGGCAAAGGCATTGTTATCAAAGAACCAGATCAGAAATAGATTAGGAATTGACTTGAAGATTGTTGTAATCTTTTGTATGAAAAACATTTTTGTAAACCATTGAAGATGTATTAGAAAAATTTTAGAACAATATATGATAAATATATTTCATGATTGTTCTGAGAATATGTCTATTTCTTGTTTGTTCTGCAATGTTGAATGTGTATACATGTGTGAAATATTACATGTTTATGTTTACCCTGCTATTTATATCTGCTTTACATCATTTTGTAATTTTAATTATGAATGGTGTATATCATTGACTAAGGGTTATGACTTCTCCAAATAGGGGAGATTGTTGGGTACATTGGTCAAATGTACCTGATTTGAAGAAGCCTCACCCAACTCAATGATATACATCATAATGTATTTGATGTATGTTTGGGTTACTTGTGCAGGTTAAGAAATCAC
Organism: Platanthera guangdongensis; assembly: GCA_039583875.1. Classification (NCBI taxonomy): domain Eukaryota; kingdom Viridiplantae; phylum Streptophyta; class Magnoliopsida; order Asparagales; family Orchidaceae; genus Platanthera; species Platanthera guangdongensis. The sequence continues at coordinate 172,501,639 of CM077152.1, forward strand.
TGGACTGAAGCAAAAAGTTTCTAAGTCCATGTGTCGACACCTAGAGGGAAAGTGTCGACACTTAAGAAAGCTTGTGTCGACACCCAGACAAGCAGTGTCGACACTTGGAGTCATTGTGTCGACACCTGGGATGCAGAGTCGACACCAGACAGAAAGTGTCGACACTTGGAGCTGTGTCGACACTCAGTGAAGAAAAGTGCAGACAGAAAGTGTCGACACTTGGAGCTGTGTCGACACTCAGCAAAAGTCTGCAGAGTCTAAGTACAAGTGTCGACACTCAACACAATGTGTCGACACTATGCAGAAGAGTCAGCACTTGAAGTAAGTGTCGACACTCAACACAATGTGTCGACACTCAACAGAAGAGTCAGCATTTGAAGTATGTGTCGACACCCAGAACAATGTGTCGACACACAGCTGAAGACTCAACACTGGAAGAAAGTGTCGACACATGGAGCTGTGTCGACACTTAGCAAAGAACAGAAAGAACAACAAATTATTCTAAGTACAAGTGTCGACACTATGGGAATGTGTCGACACTTAGCTGAAGTCTCAACGACAAGAAGGTGTGTCGACACAAGGAGCTATGTCGACACTCAACAAGATTCAACATAGAAGACTATGTGTCGACACCAAGAAGCAGTGTCGACACTTGACAGATTCAACACAAGAAGATGTGTCGACACAAAGGAGATGTGTCGACACATAGAAGAATTCAGCAAAAGCTAGAAGAACAAGTACTTGTGTCGACACTCAATTTCAGTGTCGACACATGCAGAAGAATCTGTGTCAAGACATACAAGGAGTTGTGTCGACACCTTGTAGACTTGTGTCGACACTTACACAACATGTGTCGACACTTGGACTATAAGTGTCGACACTTAAAGACAGAAAGTCTCGACACTTACAGACAGTTAGAGATTTTCAAGAAGTGACTGGATGATTTGACAGATGTCGTTCCAGCCGGTCTACAGCACCTGTCAGAGATATCAGAAGTCAGTTATGAACCGGTCCAGCCGGTTGCCATGAAGAAAGCCTATAAATAGGCACCTACAGTTTACAGAAACTGGTGTGGAAAGTTGTTGAAAGAAGTTCAAAGTTGTTGATCAGATTATTGAAGTAATTATAGAGTTACAAAGAGGATCAACACAAGAAGATCTTGCAGTTCAAGTGCAGATCTAAGAAGTTGGAGAGAGAGGGCTCCATCCAAGAAATCAGCCTCTGGAACTAGGCTGAGAAGAAAGATTCAGATTCAATTCTGGATCTTAAGTGGCAGAGGTCAAGGAACAACTGCAGAGGATTCAACCTTATTCAGTTCTACTCAAGAAGCTTTGAAGAAAGCTAAGTCAGGGTGAATCCAGCTGAGTTCTTCCAAGAACTCATCAAGAATCTCTCAACTCCCCTCCTTTAATTCTGAGTTGTAGAGATATTATTTGTATTACATTTTTAACTTGTAGGATCCATTTGGATCTGAGTGAATTGTAAGCCTATATCTATAAAGGCTGAGGGTAGGGCTTGCTAGCCTGAGTGTAGGAGATTGAGATCTCTGAGTGTAGGCCTTGTTGGCTGAGTGTAGTCCTTGGTTGGCTGAGTGTAGGCCTTGATTGGCTGAGTGTAGGCTTTGGGATAAAGCTGAGTTGTAAGGCTTTGGGCCTGAGGTGTAGGAACCAATTTGGGTTCTGAGACAGTGCAGGAGTTTGGCCGAATCTAGTACACTGCTAGATAGGCGAAGGAGGAAAGTGGATGTACCCATATCTTGGGGAACCACTATAAATCACTGTGTTGTACTATGCTGAAATTGTTGCTGTGTATGCTGTGTTTGTTGTGATAAACTAATTAGATTGCTGTGATATAACTGATTGCTGCCAATAAAGTTAGAAAAGGATTAGGTCACCTATTCACCCCCCCCCCCCCCGCCCCTCTAGGTGTTTAGGTACCATATCTTTCACTTTCCGACAAGGAAACAAAGAAACCATTGCTCACACATTTGAGAACTTCTTCAAGATAGTGAATAGGATAAGGGTATACAACAGAGTCTTCACTAATGGAGAATTGAACGATAAGTTCCTGATATCCCTGACTAAGGAATGGGATAATAAGGTTTGTGATATAAGGGAGTTTGGAAAACTGGCCGAGACAGATCCTCAGAATCTCTTCAGGAAGTTGATGTCCTATGAGCTCCAACTCAACACCAGGAAGGCTGAAGAAGAGAAAAGCAGGTCTGCATTCAAAGAGAAGTCTGTTGCTTTAAAGGCAGACACCTCTAAGAAGTCCAAGGTGGTTCCTCCTACTCCAGCACCAGAAGTTAGTGAAGAAGAAACCTCAGAGCCAAGCACCTTAGGCTCTGAACTATCAGAAGGAGAGTTCTCACTACTCTCTCGGCAGTTCAAAAAATTCTTGAACAAGACGAAGCAATGGAAAGACAAGGATGCCTCTTATAGAAGATCACGACGCGATGGTGATCGGTAAAGAAAAGGCTCAAGCAGCCATAACAGGTATAATACTAAACATAACAAACATATTTCGACTAACATTATTTGTTATTGTTATAATAAGCCAGGACACGTGATCGCTGACTGCCCTCACAAGAAGAAGGAGGGTGGTACAAGAGAGGAAAAGAAGTCCTCGTATAATAAGAAGAGGACAGAGAAGAGCTTGATGGCCAAAAAGGGCAAGGCTGTTAGTGACTCTGACTCATCTGATTCGAGTGAAGAAAAAGAAGCCTATTTTGGACTCATGACTCAAACTAATGATGAACAAGAGCCCCAGATCATTGCGAAGGTAAACTCTCACACTCCTCTCTCTGATTCTGAAGTTTCTGAACATGATTGTGAGGCTCTTTTGACGATGAGTCAAAACTCATGGCCCAATATAAGGAGAAATCAAAACTCATGGCCCAATATAAGGAGTTAATCATGGCTTACGACAAATGTCGCGGAGTCGTGAAAACTCAGGCTAAAGAGATAAAGTCTCAAAGCTGAAGAGAGCATCTTGAGAGAGAAAGTCGCAAAGACTGACTCCCTCGAAGAAAACTTCAATAATGCTATTGAAGAATATAACAAGGCTCTTGAGCACTTCGACCTTAAAGAGAAAATCATCAAAGAGCTAGAAGCCCAACTTGCTGCTAAAAAGAAACTTGCTGAAAGATTCTCGAAGCCCAAGATAGTTCTTCCATTCGTTGCTGAATTCTCAGCTAAGGCCAAGGGTGCTGGATTAGGCCATGAAGAAGCTCCTAGTAAATCCTCTAGGAGAAATAAGGCTCAACGAAAGTATAAGGATGCCAAAAAGGCCTTAGCCAAAGAGAAGGGGAAAACACCTCAAGATCAGACCACGTTCAAGAAGGTTATATTTCCTTCAAATGAGTTTGATTTTGACTCATCCTACAGGCACTTTGATAGGCCTACCTATGTAGAGCCAAAGTACCGTTATCAAGGATGGACTCGACCCATATACTTTGGCGAAAGTGTCTTTAAGGAACCTTATGAAGAAGTCATTCTTCAGAGCTATGGCCCTTTCAATCATAGGCATAACTTCAAGAAGGCACCAAAGGCAAAGCCTGTTGTAGAAAAGCCTGTAAAGGAGAAGAAGTCGTGTGATTGCCATCATCATGAGGCATCTTCCTCCAAGAATGCTGCCCTTGCTAGACCACAATTCCAAAAGGTCAAGCAGTAGAACTTAAGGCAAAGATACAATAGATTTGACTGTTGGTGTTGTGGAAGAATTGGTCACTTTGCAATTGATTGTTGGTTTAATCCTAGAAATGCTGCAACCCCACATGTTGGCAATATGAGGAAGACCACTCCTAATGCTAATATTCGTAGGGGGAATGTTCTAACCTGAGACCAAGGACCCAAACGTATTTAGGTTCCTAAGGCTAACTGATTGTGATTGCAGGAATGTCCAAAGGACAACAAAATGTCAATCTGGTATTTGGACAGTGGATGCTCTAGGTATATGACCGGGACTAGAAGCCTTATTCAGAATTTTACTCCAGTTGTGAATGGACCGAAGGTAATCTTTAGAGGTTCAGACCGTGGAATTGCTAGATTCTATGGTATGATTACTAACGGTAATGTATCCTTCTCAGATGTGGCTTACATTGAAGGTTTGGAACATAACCATATAAGCATAAGCCAACTCTGCGATAAGGGATACATAGTTGAGTTTCACGTTGACAAGTGCTTGATAAAATCTATTGACAATATGGAAACGATTCTATCCGGCACTCGAAGCAGAAACATTTTCTGTTTAAATTTCATTTGTATAGATTCTTCGACAGCAGTGTGCTTTTTAGCAAAAGATAGTGCGTCTCTTGGTGACCAATGACACAAGAGATTAGCACATATTAATTCCAAAACTATTAATAAATTATTTTCAATGAACCTAGTACGTGGTGCCCTAAATGTCAAGTACGTCAAAGATAGACCTTGCCATGCATATATAAAAGACAAGCAAACAAGGGCTACCTTTAAAAGTGTTATTGACAAGGATTCTAATAGATATCTTCATCTACTGCATATGGACTTGTTTGGTCCACTGCAAATTAGAAGTTTGGGTGGAAAGGATTATACGTTGGTAATTATTGATGATTACTCGCGCTTTATGTGGGTGTTTTTTCTAAAACACAAGTCAGATAACTTCGAAATCTTTACTAATTTTGTCAGGCAAGTCCAGAATGAGTACAACTACTCCATACTCAAAATCAAAAGTGACAATGGAATAGAGTTTAAATCTGGGGCCATGACAGAATTTTGTGAAAGGCTAAGTATCTTTCATGAGTTTTCCTCTCCTCGTACTCCACAACAAAATAGAGTGGTCGAGAGAAGGAATAGAATGCTCATAGAGGCCTGCAGGACCATGTTGAGTGATGCTTCACTTCTGAAATATTTTTGGGCTGAAGCCGTCAACACTGCATGCCACGTGCAAAATCGAGACCTCATAATCAAAAACCACGATAAAACACCTTACGAACTTCTAAAGGGCAGGAAACCAACAGTCTCATTTTTTGAATTTTTGGATGTAAATGCTTCATGCTAAACAATGGCAAGTATCATACTACTAAGTTTAGTTAAAAGAGTTTTGAAGGTATTTTTGTAGGTTATAGTAGCCATAGAAAGGCATATAGGATTTTTAATAGAAAACCCCTGATGGTAGAAGAATCGATACATGTTGTATTTGATGAGACGAGCTTGCTGCAAAGTAACTCTTCTAGTTTTCTTATTGAAGATGCATGTGCAAAGCTGAAAGAAATTAGCTTGGATGAACCGTCCAAAGACAAAGGTGAAAAGTTCATCAAGATCACCACTCCAACCCCTATTGGAGAGGATGATGATCAAGATGAAGAATTCATCCAAGATGAAGAAGTCACTCTGGTGATAGAAGAAAATCCAGATGCAAGGACTCTAGAGCTCAAACATTTCAAGGATCATCCCATGGACCAGATCAAAGGAGATCCCCGAGATGGTGTCAGAACACGTAGAGATACAACTAATGAGAATCTATATTTAAGTTTTCTCTCGCAGGTTGAACCAAAGAAGTTTGAGGAAGCAAACTCAGATGCATCGTGGATAATGGCGATGGAAGAAGAACTGAACCAGTTCTAGCGCTGCAAAGTATGGAATCTTGTTCCAAGACCCAAAGGTAAGAACGTCATTAGGACAAAATGGTTCTACAGGAACAAGATGGACGAGGATGGAATGATAGTAAAGAACAAGGCCAGACTTGTCGCCAAAGGTTATCGTCAAGAAGAAGTAATCGACTTTGACCAGACGTACGCTTCAGTGGCCAGGCTGGAGGCTATTAAGTTATTCCTAGCATGTGCTGCACTCAAAGGATTCACTGTCTACCAGATGGACGTGAAGTCTGCCTTCCTTAATGGTGAAATAAAGGAAGAAGTGTATGTGGAACAACATCCAGGTTTCGTTGATTCTAACTTTCCTGATTACATTTATTTACTGCATAAAGCATTATATGGTCTGAAACAAGCTCCTCGAGCTTGGTATGAGATGCTGTCTAGCTTTCTACTTGAGAACAAGTTCACAAGGGGAAAGATAGACAAGACATTATTTCTTAGGGAAATTAAAGGCAAGATTTTGCTAGTGTAAATCTATGTCGACGACATTATTTTTGGCTCTACTGACGACAACCTCTGCAAGAAGTTTTCAAAACTTATGCAAGGGAAGTTTGAAATGAGCAGTATGGGCGAGCTGAAGTATTTCTTAGGGCTTCAGGTAAAATAGTCTGAAGATGGAATTTTCATCTCGCAGACTAAGTTCACCAAAGTGCTAATTAAGAAATTCAGAATGGAGAATGCAGTCTCGATGAGGACTCCAATGGGTTCAACAATGTCTCTAGACAAGGATGAAAAGGGGAACCTTTTGATGAAACCAAGTACAGAAGTATTATTGGATCCTTGCTCTACCTTACTGCAAGTAGACCTGACATAATGTTCTCAACATGTGTCTGTGCTAGATTTCAGGTGAACTCTAAGGAATCTCACTACGCTGCTGCGAAGCAGATTTTGAGATACCTTAAAGGTACACCAAATCTTGGCTTATGGTACCCAAGAAGTAATGATATCGAACTAATAGGTTTTTTAGATGCAGATTTTGCAGGTAGCAAAGACGACAGAAAAAGCACTTCAGGGACTTGGCAATTCCTTGGAAGAAGGCTTATCTCCTTGAGTAGTAAGAAGCAAAACTGTGTGGCAATCTCAACGGCCGATTCAGAGTACATCTCTGCAGGCAGTTGATGTGCATAGTTTGAAAACATTCCATTGTTTTGCGACTCCTCCAGCGCAATAGCAATAGCCAACAACCCAATATCGCACAGCCGGACAAAGCATATAGAGCTAAGGTATCATTTCATCTGGGAGCATGGGGACATAGACCTTCAATATGTCCTTACAGATAGGCAAATTGCAGATATTTTCATGAAGCCACTGGATGAGACCAAGTTCTCGTTCTTCAAAACAGAACTTAGGATGCTCAACAAGGAAGACTAGAAGAGGCTGGACTTTCAAGAAGGCCAAGGCCCAAAGGTTAGTCAAAAGTTGGAGTTTTACAAAAGTCTAAGGTTTTGACTCGAGTAAGTAACAACATACTCGAGTAATTATATGACCTACTCGAGTAGTCAACTTGACCTACTAGAGTAGTGGAATGATATACTAGTGCAGTATACTTGACATACTCGAGTAGCAGACTGACATACTCGAGTAGTCAACTTCACTTACTCGAGTACCTCATTGACCTACTCGAGTACTTCCATACATCTACTTGAGTACTTCTGCATAATTACCCGAGTAACTCCAGACTTATCTACTCGATATATTTCCTCACTCTTGTATGTGCCGAGTCATCTCTTATTAAAATGTTCTTATGCGCAAACCAAAGGCTTATGTTGCCTATTCTATGGTTTACTTCAGTTTTTTTAAAAAAATAATTAAACCTAAACCTACGGTTATATAAATAAGAAAATCCGAAAATTTCATCTACACGAAATCATTTCCGTCTCTCGAGTACCCGTCTGCCTTTTTGCCTTCCTCCATCAGTTGCAGAGCTGCGCCCTTTCCGTCTCCCAGTCGACGCTTTCTAGGGTTTCGCCATCTCCAAGACTTCTAAATCATGGCCGCCTCATCTAAGATCAGTGTTGGCTGAGAATTAGTCGCTGTCGGGATTGTAGACCTATCCGTCAATTTCCATAATCTCCTGATTTTGCTCGACACCGCCGGTTTAACATTTGTTCTCCAAGAACCATGTCGCATCCTCTTCCCCGAAGTTGCAGAGTTTTTCAGGAATGTAAAAGTCAAGCACCATGACACGGTTTTGAAGTCTTCAGTCAAAGGTATCACCATTAAACTCACTCCAACCTGTGTTTCTCGACTTCTCCGACTATCAGCTCCAGATGTAGATGATTTTCTGAGTGATGAAGACTATTCCATAACTTGCTCTTTCTGTGGACTTTCTGCTGATGCTAAATACATCAATAGGTCTGATATGCATGCTGAAGGCAAATTCTTGGTTAATGTCATTGGTAAGAATCTTCTATGCAAAACCAACTCCATCAGGGCCATACCCCTTTATTTCTTTGAATTGATGCAAGCTTTAGTCTGTAGAAAAGCCTTTCACTTTGACTTGTTGATTCTGAATAAGATTAAGGAGAGTATAAAATCCCCCAACTATGCAACGATAATCTACCTGCTTCTCCATAAGATTAATCCAGAGGTTTTCAGTTTCTCCAAAGGAAGTATCATTCAGCACATGAAGAACGTCTCCATCTCCTCCATCCAGAGATGGGAGTTAAAGTTGCAAAATCCCTCTCAAGCTGCCAAAGTTATTGAAGTTATAGACACAGAGGACAGGACTCCATCTCCTTCTCCATCTCAGGTCCCCAGCTCCTCTGGTGCACCTATTGTGGGGGAGCCTGCTCCTTCTGTTCCAGCCAGGATGCCTCCTCCTCCTACTCCTCCACCAGTCACTCTAGAAGATATCCTCTCAGATCAATAGGTTCAAGAAGCACTCCTTTCTACTGATGCTGCCATAAATGAAATGATAAAAGAGTTAACTGCAGATGAACCACCCCCTCTATCTAGACAATCTCCAGACACTTCTCCAGCAAGGACTCCAGCAGAATCTCCTGATGCCCCCAAAGAACAGCAAGAACCAATTCTCATTTCTGATGAGCTCTCACCTGAGCCAGCTGAAGCTCCTCTCAGCAATTTGGATTTTACTGTCCCTCAGGTTATGAATGAAGAGGATGCCATGCTACCCACTACAAGAGCCCAGATCTCAGTCACTCTCTCTAAAATAGCTCCATGGGTGGCTCCTCTTATTCCTTCTGCTCCATCAACTTCTGCTCCTCATGCTGCTACAGCTCCTGCCTGCTTAGATTTGATGAATCATATTGTACTTCTTCTTCAAGACCAGAGAACATACTTTGATACTTGCATCAATACTGTCACAGACAAGGTAACTGCTCTAGAAACTGAGATGAGCAGATGATTTGCTGAGATCCAGCACAATACTGAACAACTCAAACATCTCTTCCAAATTGGTGGCAAAGCCTTGGACCACACCATCACCTGTGCTGGATAGGTTATGGAGCAAGGTCTGACTCTTGCCAATAATCAAATGGAACTGGACAAAAGAGCTGAGGCCACTAAGATGAAGATTTGTGAGGAAGTTGGAACTTTCAAAAATGATGCCATCTCCCAGCTATCTGTTGAAGTCAGAAAGGGGAAGAAGTTGGTAAAAGAATATTTAGAAAAATCTGATGCCCTAAAGAAAGAATTATGGGAAGCCAAAGTTAAAGAGATCCACGATGATGTTCTAGCTCAAATACGGAGTGTCAAATTCCACACTTATGACACTGTTGTATGGATGCACAACCAGATTCTTCCAGAATTTGCTGCTGATCCTAACATTATTCCTCATCACCTGAACCCACTAGCTGCTGCTGATGCCCCTGCTCATGCTCCTCCTCTACAACCCACATTTTCTCCAAGGCCTGGTGATTCTATTGCTCCTCCAGATTCTTATGCTCAGTATTGGGAAGATGATCCTGCTGATATCTTTCTCAAAGCCCCTCCTAAGTGTTGAAACCGGAATCCGGCTTCCTATGGAGCTCGCCCTTGGGGAAAGGGGTGGTCTCGCACCTACTTCGCCCCTGCAAGAAAAAACAACAAGACAAGGAGAAACAGACCCAAGGGCTCAGCGGGGAGGTCCCACCACAAACCCGGAAGATCTCAGAGCACTTCCCCTCCTTAGCCTGAAGCCGAGCTAAGGTACCCTCAGAAAGCACTTAGAGATTTTGGGGAGAGGAGCACAGGGGGAAAAAACCTGCTTTCTGGGGTACCCCTTGGGTCCTATTTATAGTTTTTGAAATCCGGACTGCCAATAACCAAAATAACTGACCTGAAATTACCAGGAAACCCTTGGCTGGGCCTGGCAACAGCCAAACTCCGCTGTTTTGAAGGGCTATGGGCAGACCAGCAAGGGTAAAACAGTAAAAAGTACCTCTGACCCCCAGGCGAGCTGGGAGCTCTGGCCACCTCGGCGTGCTCTGCTCGCACGCTGCTGCCGAACTCCACTGCGAGGGTGCGAGTTGCAGCCCGCTCAGCGAATGCCGAGCTCGGGGTCGCCGATCGACGATCTCTGGCTGGCGGATGCCGAGCTCGGGCTCGCCCCTGTTGATGCCGAGCTCGCCTGCTTCTGCCGAGCTCCCCTGTGACCTTGCTCGCCGGACACGAGGTTGTACACAATCCCCGCTCTTTTCGAGCTTGGCACTAGCTCGGAAAGAATCATCCAACCCGAAGTGTGCGGCGAGCTCTGGCTGGCGAGTTGGAGGGAATCTTCTGGTGGGGGCCACCTGCGGCTATATATATGCACCTGCTATGCCTCCTGGCTCTTGCCATTTCCCCTGCTGCCTTGCCAAGATGCCCCTTCCCAAGGAGATTCAAGAGCGCATAGACCGAGCTCGCCAGGCTTCCGCGGCTCGCATTGCCGCGCTGACGGCGGTCCACGCGAAAGTTCCCCAGGTTGATTCTGCCAGCCAAGTTCCAAGAGGACAAAGTCGTTCCCCGAGGCGGCCGAGCCCATCTTCCACGACCTGAGGGCCACCCTGGCTCGCGAGACCGGCTCCTCTACTCGAACTACTCCAGTGGATGACAGGGAGGTCGTGGTAGTTGGCGACGACTAGGACGGCCAACCAGATGGCGAGGGCACCACCCCGCAGGTCTCCACAACACAGGGCGAGGCCGCGCTCGCCACTTCGCGATTCTCGGCACCGGATAGCCATCCCCGGGATCCGCCGCTCCTCTTCGGGATCCTGCATGTGACCTCGCAGAGGCCGACCTCGCCACCGGGCTCCCCTCCTCAGCAAACTGACGAGGCCGCCGGGAGAGGTCAGGCGTCCATTCCCACCCCGGCTTTCGAGCTCATCTCGCCGGGGGTTCGCGGACCAGGTCGCGGGAAGGACCTGAGGTTTTTCCCTCCTCGCATCTCCCTTGAACCGCCGAGCTCTTCAGGTCAGCCTCACTCACCCCTGTTCTTCGTAAGCTTTTGCTCTGCTGACATTTGCCTTTACAGCTCTTCCCAGTCAATCGGCTGCCGAGGAGTCTTCGCTGGCAGCCCACCACTCTCCCCTCCCATCTCTGAGCTCGCTAGACTCTTACCTGGGTCCGGAGGTGGATCAAGGCGAGCTAATGAGGAGGGAGGTCAAGCTCCTCAAGAAGCTGGTGTGTGGACTGCGCGAGGTGCAGGGGGTCAACGAGACGCTGCAGCGCGACTACGCGCGTCTTGCTGAGGAGGTGCGCCTCGGCCGAGCTCGCGAGTTGATGTCTCCCTCCCGACTACTGGATAAGATAGATGACGGTCTCTTGGTTGCACAAAGGAATTCCGGAAGGATCCGCGAGTTACTTCGCACGCGACAGCTTGGGGGCGGGGATCGCGAGGCCGGGGTAGGTAAGTTTTGCGGGCTCCCCTGCCGAGCCGACCGTCGCTCGCGTCCCGATGCCCTCCCTGTTCGCGCGCCTCCTTTTCTGTTCTGAACTTTCCCCTTCTGTGATGAACAACTCTTAGAACATTCTTAATTATGTTATTTAAATAAAAAGTCGTAATGTTTGACTTAGCCTGTTGGGATGCGCCGGAAGTCGGCGAGCTGGGGTGGCGAGCTGGGGTGGCGAGCTGCGCCGATGTGACAGCCTGCCTCAGATTCCTTTCCTATAAATAGCCCCCCCCCTCACCTACCCTGTACTGTCTTTATTGCTCTGTTTTCCCCTCCTTGCTTTTTTCCTTTTTCTGCTCGCGCAGCGCTTCGCTTCTTCTCTGCGATCATGGGCAAGACCAACCCGGACGCCGATGGCCGCTCCAAATGCGCGCAACACTTCGCGGATTACTGCTTCTTCGACGGCCACACCAGCGAGGAGGAGCTCGCAGAATTCGTAGCCCTGTATGTGCCGCCGGGCTTTGAGGCGCGCAGGCCGGGGCCGGGCGAGGCCATCAACACGTTCTATGAGAACGAGCTCGTATTCCCCATCTCGCACTTCGAGGTGGGGCTGTGACTTCCCTTGTGGCCGGAGATCCGGCAGATCCTGAAATACTACGGGGCCGTCCGCGCGCAGCTGAACTCAAATGCCATCGCCATGATGGTGGCGTTCGCGAGCTACCTCCGGCGGGAGAGGATCGAGTTCAACCTGACGGTGTTCAGGAAACTCTTCTCCTATAAGGCGACGACGGACGGGGTCGCCTACTTCGGCGGCTCCTTGATCAAAGTTCGCGAGATCGCGAACAAGCACCATACCTGGATGACCAAGATCGCCTTCATCAAGGGCGATCTCGGCAACATCCCCTACTCGCCGCAACAAAAAGGCGAGGAGGTGTACCGCCTGCCGGCCGTGTCCGGTAATGACGCCGAGCTCCACAAATTCTTCCTGCACAAAGATTTCGAGGTCGCCTTCCTGCAGAGGGGCCTCGATGCGCTCCCCCCGGTTCTGCCCGGCGAAGGTATGCCCTCCTCATCTTGCCGAGCTCGCCTACTCGCCGAGCTCGGCTCATCATCGTATCTGGAATCCCTAACCTTTCCAAGTTTTTTCATGCAGGGGAGCGAATAATCCCCGCGAACCCGCCGTTCGCGGACCCGGGGCTCGACACTGACCCTCTTGCTCACGAGAGGGCGGCGGCAGCGGCCTGCCGAGACGAGGCGGCCCTCTCGCATCCCTCTTCCGGCAAGAGGCGACCTGAGGACGCGGGGTCGAACCCGCCATCCGGCCCCCATCAGATGAAAAAGATGCGGAGGGCCCTGCTGGCTCCGCGGGGGCAACAGCAACATCAACCCAGCCCCAAGTACATCAGCTCGTCGGAGACTCCTCCCGACGCGTCACCGGGGAGCCCGCTGAAGGAGACGACCAGCAAGGGCCGAAAGGGCGGCAAGGGCCCTTCTACCTCGGCCGCGATCTCCCCTCCTCCTTCGGAGAAGAGGGCTGCCCGCGAGCGCGCGCTGCCGAAGGAGCACCCCCTCTTCAACTTCGGCAGGCACTGGAAGGATTCCTCGGGCGAGCACATGCTGCAGTGGGACGAGCTCACTCATCGAGTCTCCGTCTCCACTCTGCACCCGTCCTGGCACGACCGCGAGCCCGCCACCGGTCACGCCTACGCCCTCGGCTTCGGCCTCTATGGCCGGGAGGATGTCGAGGCCTACAAGAGGTCGAACCTCCGGCAGCTCGGCCATGAGGGCCTGTAGTCTCACCTGCGGACTCTGGAGCTGCACCACATGCTGGCGCGCCGCAGCTTCGCCATCAGCCACCAGCTCGAAAAGGCCGAGCATGCTCGCGACCTCACCAAGGAGCAGGTCGCCGATCAGGCGAGGCGGCTCGGCATCGCGTATAGTCTTCTCGCCCAGACTGCTGGCGGGCTGGTAAGTGTTACACACTGCTCTCTTTTACTTAGGAAGCTTTGTGCTGTTGTTAAATGTGCTCTTTTTTTTCTCTTCAGGATGCCAAGGCGGCGGGCGAGCTCCAGGCTCGCAACACTGAGCTGGGGGAGGAGAACGGCCGCCTGAGCGCGTAGCTGGCCGCGGATGCAGACGCTGCTGGCGAGCTCCAGGCTCGCAATGCCGAGCTCGGGGAGGAGAAAGGCCGCCTGCGCGCGCGCCTTGGAGAGCTGGAGGGCGCGAACGCTAAGCTGAAGGGGGAGAACCAGCACCTTCTCGGCGAGGTGCGTCGCCAGGCGGAGATCTTCTTTCCATCGCACGACATCGATCCCACACTCCCCTACAAGAGCCCGCGCATCTTCGGCGAGGCCGACCGCGTCGAGAGATTGCGGATCAACTCAATCCAGACCGCCGAGTGCACCCTCGCGATGATGAAGGACTCCGGGGTGTTGGTGGAAGGATGCGGGGAGATCTCTGCTCGGGACCTGATGCCGAGTCTGTTTCCGGCGACGCCGCCCAGCGAGAAGGAAGATAGCCTGGACGCGATGTTCGGGAAGAGCCTCCAGGACCGTTCGGGCGACGGCGAGGACCAGTCTGGCGGAGGGGGCGAGGCCAGCTGACAGCCCTGTATTTTCATTTTCTTTTTTCTTTTTTGACTACTCGCTGTGGCGAGCTCCCTGTACATTTGTGAATAATTAATGGAAGTTTTTTGATCATACTGGTGCTTTACTATGCTTGTGTTATGAATGTATGCGAGTGCTTCCTCCCGCGACCTCGCAGAGACAGGTTCCGCGAGTAGAGTGGTTATGAGAGCGCGCACGCGAGCGAGACGCGTTTCGAGTGTTCGCCGAGCTCCAAACGATTTCGTGGCGAGTTGCTTTCCGCCCTTACCACGCCACTATTACTCGCGCGCGGCCTTCACCCTTCCATCCGCCTACCCTTACTCGCACGCGAGCCATTCAGGTTGTGCCCGTCGAAGAAGAAACTTTTCAAGTGTAATGGGCCAGGGAGGCGAGGTCCCTTGGTCCGGCTTGCCTTCCTTTGGCGAGGCCCTGGCTTGCGACCTACTCGCCAATGCCGAGCTGGAGACGACGAGCCCAAACACGCCCATGCAGAGCCCTTCAGCCCGGCCTGTCTTCTTGGTTATGCCGAGCTGAGTTCGCCGAGCCTGAGCTCGCCCCGACAGAACCCTTCCCCTTTGTTTCCTGCCACAGACTTTGACCTGCACCTGACGACTTCAAGGCCGACACCATCGAGTAACCTCCAGCCCTGTCAGCCAGATGAGAGCCTGACAGCGGGATCTGCTCGAGGCAGAGGATGACATCGAGTGACTTCCAGCCCTGCCAGCTAGGTGAGAGCCTGACAGCGGGATCTGCTCGGGGTCCGCTACCACCACCATCGAGTGACTTCCAGCCCTGCCAGCTAGATGAGAGCCTGACAGCGGGATCTGCTCGAGGCCAAGGATGACACCGAGTGACTTCCAGCACTGTCAGCTGGGTGAGAGCCTGACAGCAGGATCTGCTCGGGGTCCACTACTACCACCATAGAGTGACTTCCAGCCCTGCCAGTTAGGTGAGAGCCTGACAGCGGGATCTGCTCGAGGTTTGCTATCACCACCATCGAGTGACTTCCAGCCCTGCCAGCTAGGTGAGAGCCTGACAGCGGGATCTGCTCGAGGCCAAGGATGACACCGAGTGACTTCCAGCCCTGCCAGCTAGGTGAGAGCCTGACAGCGGGTTCTGCTTGGGGTCCACTACTACCACCATCGAGTGACTTCCAGCCCTGCCAGCTAGGTGAGAGCCTGACAGCAGGATCTGCTCAAGGTCCGCTATCACCACCATCGAGTGACTTCCAGCCCTGCCAGCTAGGTGAGAGCCTGACAGCGGGATCTGCTCGAGGCCAAGGATGACACCGAGTGACTTCCAGCCCTGCCAGCTAGGTGAGAGCCTGACAGCGGGATCTGCTCGGGGTCCACTACTACCACCATCGAGTGACTTTCAGCCCTGCCAGCTAGGTGAGAGCCTGTCAGCGGGATCTACTCGAGGCCAAGGATGACACCGAGTGACTTCCAGCCCTGCCAGCTAGGTGAGAGCCTGACAGCGGGATCCGCTCGGGGTCCAAAATACATCACATTCCACCATGCAGGCCAATTACAACGATATCAAAGAGCTTGAAGGAATTTACTATAATCAAAGTGTTGCTTACATGTTTCAGGGAAAAAAGCATTTGAGGTCGTCACCACTCCAGGTGAGACTCAGGGTCTCGCCTTCTACATTCTGGAGTCGATAGCCCCCCGACCCCAAAGCTACCTTTATAATGAACGGTCCCTCCCAGCTGGGATTGAGCTTTCCCACGGATGCTGACCTCCCCGCCGCATCTACTTTCTTCAGCACCAAGTCCCCCTCCACGAACTGCTTGACCCTGACATGCTTGTCAAAGTACTTGGTCATTCTTCTTTTTACCTCCTCCTATCGGATGGCGGAGAGGTCTCTTACTTCTTCCACCATGTCAAGGGAGAGCCTCAGTTCCTCCTCATTCTCTGCTTGCCATTCCTCACGGCCTTCCTTTGTTGCCACGACTCGCGGCGTTTGGACTTCGAATTCGATGGGGAGCACTGCCTCGCACCCGTGGGAGAGTTTGAAGGGGGTCTCTCCTGTAGCGGTGTTGGGGGTGGTTCTCAGGGCCCAAAGAACAGCGGGAAGCTGCTCCACCCAACCCCCTTTCAGGTTTTCCACCTTCTTTTTGAGGAGGTTGACGATGATCTTGTTTGCGGCCTCCACCTACCCGTTACTCTTGGGGTGATGGACCGAGGCGAACCTGAGATCGATCCCAAGCTGTTCGCAGAAGCTGGTGAACTCGGCACTGGCGAACTGGGGCCCATTGTCTGTGACGATGGCCTAGGGCAGCCCATGGCGACAGATGATATCCCCCCACACAAAGTTCCTGATCACCTGGGAGGTCACCTTAGCCAACGCTTTCACCTCCATCCACTTTGAGAAGTAGTCAATCATCACTAGGAGGAACCTTCTCTGGCCGCTGGCTTGGGGAAACGGCCCAACCAGATCCATTCCCCAGATTGCGAAGGGCCATGGGGCCGTGATACTACGGAGCCGTTGGGCCGGCTGCAGCTGGAGAGGGGCAAACAGTTGGCATTTGTGACATCTCCTTGCGAATTCTGCAGCGTCCTGGCCCAGGGTGGGCCAGAAATAACCTTGCCTGACTATCCTTCCTTCCAGGGTCTGACTCCCGGAGTGACTCCCACATTCCCCGGAGTGGACCTCCTCCAAGATCCTTCGCGCTTCTCCCTCGGTTACGCAGCGGGCCAGCATCCCTGAGAGGGTCTTTCTGTACAGCTGCCCGTCCTAGAGGAGGTAGTATGCTGACTTGTGCCTCAGCTTCTTCTTGTCTACCCCCTCCGGATACTCTCCTGTGGAGAGAAAAACAATCACTGGATCCATCCATGAAGCTTGCTGATCGACTTCCATGAGCTCTCCTTCTTCGATGGAGGGGCGAAACAGGTCGGTGATGGTGCCCCCACCCGGGGACCGTGCTTGGCCAATTGATCGGCTTGTTCATTCTCTTCCCTGGGCACGTGTCGGATGGTGAAAGTTTGAAAAGTGCCAATGACCCCCTTCACCTTGGCCAGGTACGATCGCAGGGTGGGCTCCCTTGCCTCAAAATCCCCATTAATCTGGGAAGCCACTACCATGGAGTCGGTGAGGACCTCCACATCTGATACCCCCAGCTCCCTGGCCAGGCGCAGCCCTGCTATCACGGCCTCGTACTCGGCCTGGTTGTTGGTAATGGGAAAGTGCACCACCACCGTCTGCTCGATCCGGGTCCCTTGAGGGCTCTCTAGGATCACCCCTACTCCTAAGGAATGCCTTCCCGAGGCTCCATCCACTTTCACCTTCCAAGGAGCCGGGTGAGTGAGTTCTTCCTCCGCCACTTCAACCACGTAGTCAGCTAGGAAGTCTGCCATCGCCTGAGCCTTAATCGAGAGCCGCGGAATGAAAGAGACGTCGAACTCGCTCAGCTCCACCGACCACTTAGCCAACCTGCCTGAGTGCTCCACCCCCTCGAAGATGTTGCGGAGGGGATGGTCGGTCACCACTCGGATTGAGTGCGCCTGGAAGTAAGGCCGCAGTCTCCGAGCCGAGATGATTAGGGCGAACGCAAGCTTCTCCAAGATCGCATACCGGACCTCGGCCTTCCTCAAGACCCGGCTCACGTAATAGATAGGGAGTTGTCTCTTCCCCTCTTCGCGATCCAGGACCGAGCTCAAGGCCTCCGTCCCGACCCCCAGATACAAGAACAGGTCCTCCCCTTCCTTTGGCCCTTGGAGCAGCGGAGCCTGTGTCAACTGCACCTTGAGGGCCTGGAAAGCCTCTTCACATTCCTTGCTCCATTCAAACCTCTGACCCCCCCTTAGCGCCTTGAAGAAGGGGGAGCACTTCTCCCCTGCCCGAGAAAGGAAGCGACTCAGCCCTGCTAGCTTCCCTGTCAACCATTGGATCTCCTTTGCATTCCGCGGGGACCCCAGCTCAAGGATAGCCTTGACCTTGTCCGGGTTTGGCTCGACCCCTGCGGGGGTGAGGAGATGCCCCAAGAACTTTCCCCTGCTGGCCCCAAAGACACATTTTAGCAGATTCAATCGCATCTTGTACTTGCGCAGGGTGGCGAAGGTCTCCTCTAGGTCCCGGAGGTGGGAGTCCACATCCCGGCTCTTGATCATGAGGTCATCTACATACACCTCCAAATTCCTTCCCTTTTGCTCCTTGAAGACCCTGTCCATCATTTTCTGGTAGGTAGCCCCAGCATTCTTCAGCCCAAAGGGCATCATCTTATAGCAGTAGCATCCATCCCTGGTGATGAACGAGACATCCTTGACGTCTGGGGGGTGCATCCTGATCTGATGGTAACCTGAAAAAGCATCCAAAAAACTCATTACAGAAAAACCGACGGCTAAGTCAACCAGCGCGTCGATCCGAGGCAAGGGGTAACAATCCTTGGGACAAGCTTTATTAAGTAAGGAAAAGTCGATACACATCCTCCATTGGCCATCCCACTTTTTGACCATCACGACGTTGGAGACCCAGCCGGGGTACTGAATTTCGGACACGAAGCCAGCTTTGAGAAGTTTCGCCACCTCCTCCCGGATGGGTTCCGCCAGCTTGTCTGCCGTGGATCTTTTCTTCTGCTGAACGGGGCGTGTTCCCGGGTCCAGGTTGAGGCGGTGGCAAGCCACATTTGCGTCAACCCCCGGCATCTCCGCGGCGTTCCAGGCGAAGATGTCCACGTTCTTCCGGATGCACTCCAGCATCCTGCCTTGGTCCTCCGGGGTCAGCCCTCCGCTGACGCGAACCTTCTCCATCCTTCCTCCCCGGGTGAGCACCTCCAGCTCCACCACTTCTTCTGCTGCCTCCAGCCTGGATTGCTCTGTCCATCCTTCGGCGTCCCTTTTCTCCGGAACGGGGACCTCTACCTCCATCGCCTCCTTCTCGACCCTCACCTCGGTCACCTCCTCCATACTTCCTCCTGCCGCCTCCTCGGCGCAGCCCTTCTCTCCCAGCTCCTCCCTCTCTGCTTCCTCTTCGACCTCTTCCATCCTTCGCCCCATCTCCTCGGCTCCATCCTGCCAAGATATGGTGTTCACCGCAGTGACATAACACTCCCGCGCCACCTTTGGATCTCCCCTAACCCTGACTTGGATCCCCTCGGCGTTGAACTTCAAGCATTGATGAAAAGATGAGGGGATGCAGTGGAAGGCGCTGATCAGGGGCCTCCCAAAGATGGCGCTGTAGCTGCTAGAGGCGTCCACAATGACGAACTTGCAGTTTCGGGACTGCCCCCCCAAGGTGACATGGAGTCCAACTCCTCCCTTTACTTCCTTCCTTTCTCCCGAAAAACCGAATAAGGGGCCATCTGAGGCCAGCACCCTCTTTGCCTCCACCTTCATCGCGTCGAACGTCTTTTTGAAGACGACGTTGACGGAGCTCCCGTTGTCCACGAGGATCCGAGAGACGGTGAAGTTCTCAATGGCCGCCTTGATGACCAGCGCATCACAGAACGGATCCTCGTGGTCTGGTAGATCACTCCTAGAGAAGGTGATCCTCTCCTCTGGAGGTGGGGTTTGGGATGTAGAGGCGACGGTCCGCCGGTACATGGTGTGGAGACTGGCCTTGCGGGAGGCCTCAATCCCTGCTCCCCTGTGGATCATCCCGATCCCTCCTCGGGTCCCCACATCCACCCGGTCTTCACACCGATCCTCCTTCGCCTGAGGCAGGACCTCCTCAATCCTTACTTCCTGTCGCGCCTCCTGCTCCTGCTGCCGCCGCTCCCTGTTCCCCCTCATCTCCAAGAATTCCGGGCACGTGGCCGTTGCGTGCCCCTCTTCCTGATGGAAGTCGCAATAGGGCAACTCCACCCTAACCTACCTCCTTCTTCTCCTCCACACTCCTCTCCTGGCCCCCAAGGCTATGGCCATGGCCTCCTCTTGGTCGGGGAGCCGGGGCCTCTGGCCCTGCCTCCAGCCTGGGGGGTGGAATTGGTCTTGCCTCCCCTGAAAGTGGCCCCTTCCGAAGTTCCCCCTCTATGGCCCCTGTTGGAACATGGTTTCACACTCCTTAGGTTTGAGAATATCAACTCCCTGCTTGTATTTGATGAGATTGGTTGTGTGATAGAGTGTGCAGGCTGATAGGTGAAAGGAAAGGAGAAGAGCTTCAAAAGGTTACTACCGCCCGGCGACAACCTTATCGCAGCACGGTAACCATCTCGATCGACGCATATCGGTTCGATGGTCGACAGCCCATTTATCAGCTAAGGAAGGATCGTCGACAATCAAAAGCTACCGCCCGGCGACAGGACGCTACCGCCGGCGGTATCCGGTCGACGTGCATCGAGGGTACGATCGTCGACGATGGTACCTACCGCTCAGGCGATAGTCTTATCGCAGGCGGTAGAATTATCTGGCGAAATGGCGCTATCGCTCTGACTGGGCGCGGTAACCTTTACCGCCCGGCGATAGATCTTTTGAAACGGCAGTTTCCTTAATGAGCAGTTATAGTTGCCGTTTCGGGAGACGTGTGGAGACAGCTGGCAGGCGTTACGCGCGAACCTACCGCCCGACGATAGAGTTATCGCAGGCGGTAGTCTATTTTCTCCAAGACGTATAAAAAGCAGCGCCGTTTCCTCAAGACCTAAGTCTCCAGAGATCATTGACGAAGTGCTCCAGGAATACTAAGTTCGGCCGTCTTCCTACGTCCGTTCTACTCGTCTTCGTCAAAGAAAAAGCAAGGTTTCTTCCTCCCATTCGAGATCGAAGAACTCCGGAGATCAAGGCTTCGCATCGTCTACGTCTAGCGACCGGGTGCTTTCCATCGAAGATCACAAGCACCGGCCGTAGATCTATCCGGAGAACTTCTCAAGAGGGAGAACCTAAACTTTAACGAATATATTTTTGTAATCTCTTTTTGTATCTTTTTCTTCTTCTATTGTTGTAAGTGGTAAGGGAAATCGACCGGGGAAGGTCGTCGGGATCCGGGTTGGATTCCGTGGAAAATCGTCCCAGGATTTGGGGCGTCTAGATCGGGGATCTAGCGGTGCTCTAAGACCCTTCCGGTTGTGGAGGTGAAGAGCAGCTCTAAGACCTTTCGGGGAGAAAGTGAAGAGCGGCTCTAAGACCCTTCCGGGTGTGGAGGTGAAGAGCGGCTCTAAGACCTTTCGGGGAGAAAGTGAAGAGCCAACCGGTCCAGGTTTTGGGTCGGTATAGAAAACCCAAGAGTTTTATTCACCGCCTCTAACCTCCGGCGTCATGGAGATCCATGTTGTATGTATTGTGTGTAAACATGTTTTAAATCAATCCTAATTACAAGTGTAACATTGTGTGTGACTAAATGATTCATATGAGATATTGTCTTCATATCATTGCCTCTTATGTTTACTTGTGAATGATAAGTCTAGTTTCACGTGTGTGCGCACAAGCTAAATTTGTACAGGAAAAGAGTGAATAACGTACCGCAGAACATTGGTTACCCAACGCTCTGCAGTAGTTTCCTATGCTCTGGTTCTGTGGACAAATTAACGCTTAAATTTCAAGAAACGTGTCGAACCTTATTCACCCCCCCCCCCTCTAAGGTTGGCTACAAGATCCAACAAGTGGTATCAGAGCCAGGTTATTCCAAAACGGTTTCACTACCGGGAATAATGGCCAACCTCCATCATGGACTGATGAGTGGGGATGAAAAATTGTACACCGAAAATGTGTTTGCACCACCTCTCTTTATAGGAGTGAACTATAACGAATGGAGAACTCTAATGAGAAAATTCCTTATGCTAACGGATGTAGAAGTTTGGAACATTACTTGTACCAAGCCCCCTTATAGCCTAAATAAGCACGAGTGTTATTTAAATGCCAAGGCTATGAACAGTTTGTTTTGTGGGCTTAGTCAAGAAATTTTTAAACGCATTCACATGTGTTCCACTGCATATGAGATATGGGAATATCTTGAGTCTACTTATAGTTCTCATCTTGCAGATAATGACTTCGAGCAGTTTCTTATAGATCCAAGTGACGAGTCAAATGGAGATGCACTCTTGGAGGAAGTCAAGACAGACACGTCAAGCAAGAGGGGAGATCAACATCTGTCACTGGACGAGAAGAGCCAAGGGGAAGATGATAAAGGAACCTTGTGTTCAAATCTTGCCTCGTCCAAGAGCGCTGTAAGAAACTCAAACTCTCTCCGTGTATACAAGTCTGTTTATACACTGAATATGCTGAATATGAATAGGCGTAGACTTAAGAAACTGAAAAATATTAATTCAAAACTACGCTTGGAAAATAACCTTTTAAAAGCAAATGTTAGTGTAGAATCTTCCACTGTCGTGTCTAGTTCTCCTGTATACTCTTTAGAGGACAACTCTACACTTTGTATAAATTGTGAGAAGTTAAAAGAGAAACGTGAGGAGGAAGAGAAAGAGTGCATTTCTCTAAGAGAACAAAATGAGAAACTGTTTCTAGAAAACTTAGCGTCAAAGGGGGAGTGTGCTAAGTGTGTGGACTATAGAGTTGAAATCACTGAGATGAGTGAGGTCTTCGAAGAATATAGAAATAAGTATGAAGCCCACATTAACTCAATAGTCGCAATACTCAAGAATAGCACAACTGCCTACACCAAAGCGAGAACAAATCTCAAACAGAGAAATGAAGATTTGGAAACGAAAATCAACGTGCTTAAGGAAATTTTAAAGAAAAATTCTCAACACATAAACGTGCAATATCAAGAAAATTCCAAACGCACGTTGAACACAAGCTCACTCACGTCAGTTAGGAAAATCAAAGGGAGCAGTAAACTTCAAGCCAACGCGAGTGAAAACCTCAAATATGAAAATCATATCCACTGGCGAAAACCAACTACTCCATTTACAAAACTAATTGAACGCAGATATCCTTCAAAAAGTCTTTATGCTATGAGTCAGTATGGTAACAAGAAGTATTTCATGTCAGAAAGTAATCTCAACATGATTAATTCACAAAGACAATTGTGCCCAACCACAATCTCTCACGTAAGGACTCCTAGACATCCAAAAGAGAATCTGCAACATAAGAAAAACATCAAACCAAGGTATGAATGGAGACCAGTCACGCGACGTAGCACGCCCAGTCCGACGGACCGGGCGAACCCTCCTTCACCAGGTTCAACTGTATCACAACATCGTTGGGTTCCCAAAAGGAAAGTCATTTTAGGCTCCTTCTGGATACCCAAACCTCTCAACTCCTAAGTATGTCCCGTTAGTGAAGTAGAATGACACACTTGATCACGTCATGACTATCTCCTACTTCACATCGTACGCCTGATTTAGTTGTGCGGGACTCAAAGAGCTTAGGAGCAAATTAATACTGATCAAAATCCACTTTTCATGCATAATCAAGTGATAACAAAATAGAGATTAAATTGCCCACATAAAATGAAACCAAAAACATTCAAGAAAAATGTTCGGGCCGGTACCTGTATTATTACATCAATTTTTTAATTGTTCATAAATCTAAAAACTCGAAAGGGTACAAAGAAAAAATGGGATCACGCCTGTTCATCAGAGGATGTTGAAGAAATGTTGAGCTTCCTCATGATCTTCTTAAGCATCTTCTTCATGCCTTTGATCTCCTTTCCCTGCTCCTCCATGAGGCTATGAATTCCACGACTTGCCTCGCGAAGAGATCCCGACCGGGGTACCGATGGCTCCGGAGGTGGCACCTGTGGTCGCACCCGTGAAGCAGCCGGTATCTCTCCTACATGATAGACCTGCAGAAAGAGGTCAATGGGATAGGAGGTCCAGTCGATGGTCGGGTACTTGATCTTCAGGATGGTCTGGATGACTCCTCCCAAAGGGAGTGTATTTACCCGCTGACGATCGGGGGACTTGAGGCGAAAAGTATACCTCATGATCGACAGGATGAGATCTGAAACGCTGAATGGCTTCTGCGCTATAATGTGATAGGTCACCATGGATAGCTGAGCCGTGATCTTTCGAGTATCTCCTGCCTTGAACATCAGCGAATGGCGGAGGATATCCTGAATTTTCCGAGCAACTGGTGTGAGTGTGTCCACCGAAGTGAAAAAGTCAGGACGCCCCTCCGCTCCATGGAGAACCTCGTTCATCACTCTCCAATCCCGTGTTGTCCTGAAGGATTCTACAACATCCAAGTATGGAAGGTTGGATGGCCACACGTACTTCGTCTCCAGGTCGGCATGGGTGATAGTAACTATCTCATCCCCTATGCAAGACTGAACTCCTCCTCCCAGACGCATCAGAGATGGATCCCTCAAGTTGTTGTAGAACTCTCGAACGAGAGCGGAGGAAAAGGAACACCCATCTGATATCACCGCCAACACGCCCGATTCTTCGAGATACTCATAGATATGAGTATACCGATCATAAATTTCTATGAGCATAGGAATGCTCACAGTGGCGTTGTCTATAGCGGGGTACGTAGTCTCTCCACGGTTTCGTTTTGAAATACTTCGACGTCCAGAGTGTGCGCTCGAGGAGGCCATTTCCTGCATGAAACAACATTCAAAAACTCAAATCAGGAACCGGGATCCAAAACTGAAAATTCACAAAAATTGAGTGAAATCTGGGAGCTATCGCAGGCGATAATTAGCTATCACCGGCGGTAGCTCGACGGACTGCACTTCACCTCTTTCCGCCGTTTTGAGCTAAAAATCGATTTCTTTTGTAAAAACCACTCCAATCTCCATGTTCTTCATAGATCTATATATGAACTTCGTAGATCTTGAAAGAGGAGATGAGATCCGACAATAAACATCTAAAAATGAAACATGTGAAAGTATCTCTTTTTACTCCTCCGCATTTCGGATCCTTTACAAACAATGGCAATATTTTTCACCTCTTAAAGCGTAGATCCGAAATAGACTAAAACAATGGCAATATGTTTCAAAAAGGGGGATATGTGAGAGGAGATCCGTGAAGAAGTGGATATAAAAAAGCCATGAGAGAACACATCTACTCCACAAAGACATCTCATATGGATCCTAAAAACAAGAAATCAAGCAAAAATGAGAAAGGATAGAGCATTACCTGGAATCAAAGGAGATCTGTAGGGCTGGAGAAGCTTCTTTCCAAAAGGGGATGCAAGGTGAGAATGAGTGTGGGCGGATCTGAAATAACCTACAACATATTTATTCCGGAGTTACCGCGGCGCGGTAGTACTACCGACAGGCGATAGTACTCTGACTCGCATATAAGTACACACGAAAATCATGCTTATCCAACCTGCTTTGACAAGGCTAGGGAATATCTTAAGGTGTCCATATAGTAGACAAATGGTGGTCGTTTTAGGGCCAAAGTGCGTTTTTTTTATCTCATGGGGGCTCATATGACCGAGTCGTGGTATATTTTCAAGTATATACAATGTTTGCTAATCTTTTTGTCAATTTGTACGGCACATTGGTATCCTGTCATGATGAGCGAAGTTAAATTTTTGTCTAGCTATTGAGTGCGAAAATTAATGTGGGTGTACGTTGTCTATGCCTCTAAGTATGTGTGAGGATTTATTTACGATAATGATTACACCTCTCACACACTACTTGATCATACACTCAACCTGAGATAATAAGCTGACTTGCTATAAATCGTGACACTAACTTTAACATCTCTGATATATCTTGAACAATCAATGTCATGAAATCAAATTGCGCGTGTCTATGCTAATTAAATTTTTGGGCCAAAACTAGAAAGGCATATGTCCAATGTAAACAAGTTAAAGTGGATCTACCTATGTGGGTAGATTTCGATTGACTTGGGGTCTTGTTCTGCTTTGATTATGTATAAAGTTGATGGCCTAACTCCAAAATAAAATGATGGCCATCAAATCCCGCTTACAGACCCCCCAAGCACTACTCATCCCTCCTGATAAGTCTTCATAAGCGTTGTGAGGGTGAGCACCTTGGATTAAAAAGTCGTTTCGATCTTGTGCATGGACTACACTTTATGATTTGTGCCCTTGATTTAATTTCTTTATGCCGCACTATGTCATGTGACGTGATTTTTCACTATATCTCTTTGGTGTTAGCATCGTTAGTTTGCTTGATATAAAACATGTCTGCCTGATATCTCTATTGAATGTTTTGTCTCTTGGTGCTACACGTGCACATGTCATTATCTTATTTAAATCTTCCGCGCATAAGAATTGGACCTCAACTACATTCGATGCTTTTCGCACAATACGTACTGGCACATTTTTTTTTCTCTCATGACGATATTTGTGTTTGCCTATTTTTCTCTCTATCTATCTAAACCCTGCAAACATTCATGTCATACTTGATGTGTGCTATGTCTCGTGCATATAGTCCATTTTCTTCACTCTGATTTGCGTTTGCTCCTGATTTTGACCCTGTTTTACAACTCTCTGATTTCAAGTGCTTTGTAGGTCTATATTACGTTATCTCTCGCCTACAATTTTAATCCTCCTTGGTCGGTTGGCCTCGCCCATTCTTTTGATATTATCAAAGGGGGAGAAGGTATTGGAGGTAGTGTTCATGATAGGGGGAGCGTATTGAGGTGTGTGTGTGCTGATAGATAGGGGGAGCGTCCCACCGATAGGGGGAGTATGTAGTAGGATAGAACAGGATTGAACGGGATCGATATAGGTGTGTATTGCTTATTTGTTCAATATCATTTTACTCTGATACTCTACTTTATACTGTTCTACGTTGCTACATACATCTATTCTGGCACTCTATCTACTTGATTTTGGTTTATCATGAACGGGATTGATATTATCAAAAGGGGGAGTTTGTTGGAACATGGTTTCACACTCCTTAGGTTTGAGAATATCAACTCCCTGCTTGTATTTGATGAGATTGGTTGTGTGATAGAGTGTGCAGGCTGATAGGTGAAAGGAAAGGAGAAGAGCTTCAAAAGGTTACTACCGCCCGGCGACAACCTTATCGCAGCGCGGTAACCATCTCGATCGACGCATATCGGTTCGATGGTCGACAGCCCATTTATAAGCTAAGGAAGGATTGTCGACAATCAAAAGCTACCGCCCGGCGACAGGACGCTACCGCCGGCGGTATCCGGTCGACGTGCATCGAGGGTACGATCGTCGACGATGGTACCTACCGCTCAGGCGATAGTCTTATCGCAGGCGGTAGAATTATCTGGCGAAATGGCGCTATCGCTCTGACTGGGCGCGGTAACCTTTACCGCCCGGCGATAGATCTTTTGAAACGGCAGTTTCCTTAATGAGCAGTTATAGTTGCCGTTTCGGGAGACGTGTGGAGACAGCTGGCAGGCGTTACGCGCGAACCTACCGCCCGGCGATAGAGTTATCACAGGCGGTAGTCTATTTTCTCCAAGACGTATAAAAAGCAGCGCCGTTTCCTCAAGACCTAAGTCTCCAGAGATCATTGACGAAGTGCTCCAGGAATACTAAGTTCGGCCGTCTTCCTACGTCCGTTCTACTCGTCTTCGTCAAAGAAAAAGCAAGGTTTCTTCCTCCCGTTCGAGATCGAAGAACTCCGGAGATCAAGGCTTCGCATCGTCTACGTCTAGCGACCGGGTGCTTTCCATCGAAGATCACAAGCACCGGCCGTAGATCTATCCGGAGAACTTCTCAAGAGGGAGAACCTAAACTTTAACGAATATATTTTTATAATCTCTTTTTGTATCTTTTTCTTCTTCTATTGTTGTAAGTGGTAAGGGAAATCGACCGGGGAAGGTCGTCGGGATCCGGGTTGGATTCCGTGGAAAATCGTGCCGGGATTTGGGGCGTCTAGATCGGGGATCTAGCGGTGCTCTAAGACCCTTCCGGTTGTGGAGGTGAAGAGCGGCTCTAAGACCTTTCGGGGAGAAAGTGAAGAGCGGTTCTAAGACCCTTCCGGGTGTGGAGGTGAAGAGCGGCTCTAAGACCTTTCGGGGAGAAAGTGAAGAGCCAACCGGTCCGGGTTTTGGGTCGGTATAGAAAACCCAAGAGTTTTATTCACCGCCTCTGACCTCCGGCGTCATGGAGATCCATGTTGTATGTATTGTGTGTAAACATGTTTTAAATCAATCCTAATTACAAGTGTAACATTGTGTGTGACTAAATGATTCATATGAGATATTGTCTTCATATCATTGCCTCTTATGTTTACTTGTGAATGATAAGTCTAGTTTCACGTGTGTGCGCACAAGCTAAATTTGTACAGGAAAAGAGTGAATAACGTACCGCAGAACATTGGTTACCCAACGCTCTGCAGTAGTTTCCTATGCTCTGGTTCTGTGGACAAATTAACGCTTAAATTTCAAGAAACGTGTCGAACCTTATTCACCCCCCCCCCCTCTAAGGTTGGCTACAAGATCCAACAGCCCCTGCCCCTGCCACTCAGGCCTCCAGCCTAGCCGACGGTCGGGCTCCTGACGCCCCCACCCCGGCTGCTGCGGCCCTTGGAGCTGCCTCTGCTCCCTCTGCCTCGGTTCCCCTCTTCTCTCCTCCTGTCCTCTTCCTCCCTTCGACTCCCTTTCCTCCTCCGTGGCCCACCTGGCCAGCTTCCTTGCAAACTCCGGGTTCGACGCCTCCCCGTCAGCCTCTCTCGCCGCCCTCTCCATCAACTCCTCATAGGAGAGGGGGGAAACTCTCTTCAGCTCCATCCAGAAGAATCCCTCCTGCAGGCCCAGGGTGAAGGCCATCATCAGACTATGGCCCGGCATCTCCTGGACTTGAGTAACTTCCTCCTGGAATCGGTCTACATAGCTCCCCAACGTCTCGTTTACTCCCTGCTTGATGTGAAACAGGGACTCGGACTCCTTCTTCCTCTTCTTCTAAGTGGTGAATCTCAGCATGAATCCTCGTCGCAAGTCCTCGAAGCAATAGATGGAGTTGGCCGGTAGCTGGTGGAACCATTCTCTCGCTTTCTCCCGGAGGGTGATGGCGAAGAGCCGGCACTTGAATCCGTCCGACATCTGACGGATGGAGACCACGTACTCGAACCATTGGACATGCTGTACCGGGTCTCCCTTCCCAGTGTAGTAGGACATCTCGGGCTCCCTGAACCCGTCTGGAACCGGAGCTGAAGAGACTGTTGGAACACCCTATTACTAATTTGGGTCAGGATCACTATGTCTCTAGGATTCTATGTTTTGACCTTCTGTATAGATTATAGGTCAATTAGAATTGAGTCTAAGGGATCAGGAGTCTAGGTTTGAAAGCTGCCCTGAAGATCCAAGTTTTTCTGGAGACTAAGTCCAAATCGTCGAGCTCAGCACGACGTTTCGTCGAACTCTGGTCGACGATCGTCGAGCTCAACTTTGGCAGATCGTCGAGCTCCATTCGACGATCGCTGAGCTCAAGCCTCTCAATATCATCGAGCTCTGGTCGACGATCGCTGAGCTCAACTTCTCAATATCGTCGAACTCCATTCGACGATCGCTGAGCTCAGGTCGACGATTTTTGGCCCTGAACTGGATCTTTATCTCTGAGCTCAGTTCGACGATCTTTGAGCTCAGATCGACGATTTCTTTGCTGCTTGCTTTCTCCAGTTCGCTGAGCTCAGCTCGACGATGGCAGAGCTCAGTTCGACGATTTCAGTTGATCTTCAGAATTCAAATTCAATCAAGATAGAAGTTATTCTGCATTTAAGTCAGAAGATCTGCCAGCCGTTTTCATTTAATTCTGGAGCAAGTTTCAAGGGATTTTTCAAGGAATATATCAGTGGACTTTCCCTCAGAACATCTTATGCAATTAAGGCTGTAATTAATTCAGACCAACGGCTATCTTTGACAGAGCAATTTTCCTATTGAGATTCAGAGAATAAAAGAGAGAATGTTTTTGAACCAGAGAGACAATACATACAGATTGAAAAGAACAAGGACACCTCTCAATACTCAGAGACTCTGGAAAATTTTCTGTCATCAAGAATTCAGAAGAACACTCATCAAGAGATCAAGCTTTCAAATCTTAGATCTCTTCAGCTCTCAAGTGTTCAAGGCCAACATCACTTCAAGACTCCAGACACACAATATTTCAGCTTGCTGAAATCATCCTTTGCTGGAGATCTATCTTTGAAGGCCTATCACCCTCAGCAAAGCTCATCTTCCTGAAGACTTCAAGGACTCAGGGGGAGCTTTGACAACATCACTGAATCCACATAGTCTTCTCAGTTGCTTGAGAAAGAGAAGACTGCCATAACTCTCTCACCCCCCTCACTGTAAAGGGTTTTTCAAACTCCCTTCAAAAGTTTGAAGTTGGTTTTTGAGCACCTTGTCAAAAGCTCATTGGTGGCAAGACACCTGATCAAAAAATCTGTTTTGGTTTTTGAGCACCTTATCAAAAGCTCATTGGTGCCCAGGACACCTGATCAACTCATCCTGCAGTGGATTCCTACCTAGGGTGGTAGAAGAGTGGATGTACCCAAGTTGGGGAACCACTATATTTCCTTGTGTCTTCTGGTTGTGCATGTTTTTCTTTTGTTTCTGGCCTAGATTCTTTTGTGCATTGCTTAGTTTTGTGGTTTATTTTATTTCTGCTTCCCTGCTCACACTCATTACAACAATTGTTGTAAAGCTTTGCAAAAGATTTTCTTTGTGTTTTAAAAAGCACCATATACTCTATTCACCCCCCCCCTCTAGAGTATATCAGATCTAGTTTCCCCTTTCAATTGGTATCAGAGGGAGGTTGGTTAAACATACCATATCTGTTTGGTTGTACAGGCTAACACCTGAACCCCAAAGATCCCAAACTAGATCCTTCCTTTTATTTTGTATTATTAGTTTCAGCCTGCACAAATCATGGCCCAAAACAAAGATTATGCAAGCACCAGACCTCCAGTGTGCAATCTGACAAAGTTTGCACTTTGGAAGGCAAGGATTAAACTCTACATGAATTCAATTGACGAAGATATTTTTAATTCTGTTTTGACAGTGTGCCCAAGACCTCCAGAGAGCACAAGCACAAATGCAGTCCCACCTCCATCAGGAACAGATGCTGACATTAAAAGATGGAAAGTAGCTGATGCCAAGGCAATGAACATTCTAGCTCAGACAATGTCAGATGACATTTTTCAGAAGGTAGCTGAATGTAATTCAGCCAAGGAGATCTGGGACAAGCTCTCAGAAATTGTCTCTGGCTCAGCTGATGAGAGAAAGGACAGAAGATCTCATCTCATCTCCCAATATGAGAACTTCAAGAAGGGAGAAACTGAGTCAGTGGGAGACATGTACAATAGATTGAGTCTAATTGTCAGTGAACTGAGGACATTAGATAAAGAAATCTCACTGACAGAACTCAATGACAAGATCCTAATGTGCTTCCCCAGCACTTGGGATTCAAGAATCTGGCCAATTAAAGATGCCAGAAGCCTAAATGAGATCACCACTGAAGCCTTGTTGGGAAAGCTCAAATCTTATGAGCTACTCATCAAGAACAGAGAAGAAGAACAGAAGGCTGCCTTCTCCAGCCACAAGAAAGGAGAAGACTATTGCATTCAAGGCAGCTGAGGATCTGCCTGAAGAAAAGGCCACAAGCAATGATGAACTTCTCAGCCTATTGGCCAAAAGATTCTATAAGATGGCCAGGAAGGACCTCAGAAGAAGATCATGCAAGGAGCAAGACAAGCCAAGGTATGACAAGTCCATTGGCAATAACAAAGATATCATCTGCTTTGGTTGCAGGAAACCAGGGCATATAGTTCCTGACTGTCCAGAGAATAAGAACAAGGACAGAAGGGAAAGAAAAGAAAGGAGAAAGGAGAAGGACTCCAAAAGGCATGGAAACAACAAACCTTCCACCAGCAAAAATAAGCACACAAGGAAAGGATTTGTTGCTGAATCCTGGAGTGAGACTGAAGAAGAGTCAGAGACCTCCTCCAGCTCAAGTGATGATGAGGATGATGCAGAGGAAAAGGAGTTTTGCATGATGGCAATCAATGCCTCACAGAACAACTCAGAAGAAGAGGAGTCAGAGTCAGACTCAGAGACTCAACCAGAAGAAGATCAGGTAATCAACTCTTTTGATTTTACCTCAGAAGATTTTAAGCTTGAATTTAAAGCACTATGTTTAGATCTGCTAAAGTCTGAGAAAGAGATCATCTCTCTCAGAAATCAATTATCTGAACAAAGTGGTTTAAAATCAGAAAATCTCAAACTCTCTCAGGAGTTGGAGAACTATAGGGAACAGATAGCTTCACTGAAGAGTGAGCTCTCTGAGGCCAAGAAGCTTGAAGAATCTCTCAATGGGAGAAGCATCAAGCTGATGGACATCACAAGCACAGTGAACTCAAGATTCAACAGTACACTGGGCTTGGGTGCCTCATCCAGTCAACCTATTGTTCTAACAACCCCTATCAAGTTCATTTCTGACAAGGGAAAGGGAGTTGTAGAGGTTGCCAGGAAGAATTCTGATCTGCCTCAGAAAACTAAAGTCCAACACAAATCGTCGAACGGAGATCGACGATCGCCGAATGAAGCTCGACGATCGCCGAACGCAGCTCGACGATCTCAGGGAATATCGTCGAACGCAGGTCGACGATCTCAGCCAAGATCGTCGAACGCGGCTCGACGATCCCATATACCTGACCTCAGCCATAGTCGACCGCCGAACGGAGCTCGACGATCTGACCCAAGATCGTCGAACTCAGCTCCAAGATCGTCGAACAGAGGTCAGAGCACTGGAAAAATTTTCAAGGGCAAGTCAAAATTGAATCCTGAGGGTTCTTCATCCCAAACATTTAACCCTTATACTGAATGGATTTTACCTCTAAGGAGATATCATCCTGAAGGATATAAGAGTCAGCCAGGGATATCTTTTATTTCTGAGTTTAAAGGTTATCAACCTAGGCCCAAGGTAAACTGGGTCAAAAACAAGTGAATTGCTTCATGTGCAGATGAAGACCTATCCAACATCTAACCAGCAATGGTACTTGGATAGTGGGTGCTCCAAGCACATGACAGGGAACAAGGACAACCTCAATTCCTTTAAAGCCAAGCTTGGACCCAAAGTTATCTTTGGTGATTCCAACTTTGGACAAACTAAAGGATATGGAGCAGTCCAGATTGGTTCTGTAACCTTCAAGAAGGTAGCATATGTGGAAGGACTGAAGCACAACCTAATCAGCATCAGTCAGCTGTGTGATGAAGGCTACCAAGTGAACTTCAGCAAAACTTCATGCAAAATCAAATCAGAGGACAACACAACTGTGTTAACAGGTAAAAGGAAAGGTAACATCTACTTAGTAGATTTTCTTTCAACTACTGTAGACATCTGCTTATTCAATTCAGTTTATAGACCAAATGTTTTATGGCATAAGAGATTAGGACACCTAAACCTTAGAACTATTGCTAGGCTATCCAAGGACAACCTTGTTAGAGGACTACCTTCTGGCCCCTACAAGAAGGAAGGACTTTGCAAGGCTTGTCAATTAGGCAAGCAAACTAAAAACAGCTTTAAGTCACTTAATAAGAGTGATTCACCTAGGATATTGTATCTGTTACACATGGATCTATTTGGACCCATCACAGTACAAAGCCTAGGAGGGAAATCCTACACTTTAGTGATTGTAGATGACTTCTCCAGATTCACTTGGGTGTTCTTTCTAAGGAAGAAGTCTGATAACTTTAAGTGTCTGACAGAGTTTCTCAAATGTATAAAGATTGAGTTCAATACTCACATTGCCCTGATCAGAAGTGATCATGGGACAGAGTTTGATTCTCTTCTTATGCAAGAGTTCTGTCAGAGTGAAGGGATCAGGCACACTTTCTCAGCTCCTAGAACTCCTCAACAAAATGGGGTAGCTGAAAGGAAAAATAGAACCCTTATTGAATCTGCCACCACATTGTTGTCAGATGCTCATCTACCTCTATCCTTTTGGGCAGAGGCAGTAAACACCTCCAACTATGTGCTGAACAGGAGTCTGATACATAAACTGAAGGGAAAGACTCCCTATGAATTACTCAAAGGGAAGAAACCTAAAGTTGACTATTTCAAAATTTTTGGTTGCATTTGTTATATTCACAATAATGATAAGAAACATCTAGCAAAATTTCAAGCCAAAGCTGATGAAGGAGTGTTTCTGGGATACTCCATGATCAGCAAGGCATATAGGGTTTATAATAAATCATCATTGAAAATTGAGGAATCTGTTCATGTCTCTTTTGATGAAACTAACATGTCTTTCAAGGAGAAGATTTCTTCTACCATAGAACCTTTGCAGGAACACTCTCTAGTTGAAGATATGAACAAGCTACAGGTTGCTCAAGAGGATGAAAGCAGTGAAGATGAAAGCAATGCTCAACATATTGAAGCTCAGCTTGAAGAGCCAGTTGTTGTACCACAAGAGGAAACAACAACACAGGTTGATGAACAATCAACAACCCCTGTTGATTTAGTAACATCCAGAGACCATCCAATTACCCAAATAATTGGAGAACTCTCAGCTGGTGTGCAAACCAGAAATCAGGTCAACCAAAACCTGTTGCACACCTGCTTCCTTTCTCAAATTGAACCTCAGTCCATTCAAGATGCAGAGCAAGATCCACACTGGATCATTGCCATGCAAGAGGAGCTGCATCAATTTGAGAGGAACAAAGTATGGGAACTAGTGCCAAAGCCTAAGGATCATTCCATTGTTGGAACAAAATGGGTATTCAGAAACAAACTGGATGATCAAGGAGTAATAGTAAGGAACAAAGCAAGGCTGGTTGCCCAAGGATATTCTCAAGAAGAAGGAATTGACTACGACCAGACCTTTGCACCTGTTGCAAGATTAGAAGCCATCAGGATTTTCTTAGCTTATGCAGCTCACAAAGGCTTCAAAGTTTATCAAATGGATGTCAAGAGTGCCTTCTTAAATGGAGACATCAAAGAGGAAGTCTATGTCAGACAACCTCCAGGTTTTATCTCTCCAACTCATCCTGATTTTGTTTTTAAATTGAATAAAGCATTATATGGTCTCAAGCAAGCTCCCAGAGCATGGTATGAGACCCTAGCATGCTTTCTCTTGAAAAATGATTTTATAAGGGGTAGAGTAGACCAAACTCTTTTCATTAGAACCCATAAGTCCCATACCCTACTAGTACAAATTTATGTAGACGATATCATTTTTGGATCTACCGACTCAAAACTATGCAGAAGGTTTTCCAACCTAATGCACTCTAAATTTGAGATGAGTAGCATGGGTGAGCTATCCTTCTTCCTAGGACTGCAAGTCAAACAACATGCTGAGGGCATCTTTATTTCTCAAACCAAATATGCTAATGAGCTGGTTAAGAAATTTGGCATGTCTGAGGCATCTTGCATGAAAACACCCATGCCTACCAATGCTGTATTGGATGCTGATGAACATGGGAAACCTGTTGATCAGACAACATATAGAGCAATGATTGGCTCTTTACTGTACCTTACAGCTAGTAGACCAGATATAATGTTTGCTACATGTATATGTGCTAGATTCCAAGTTAGCCCTAGAGAGTCACATCTCACATTAGTAAAGAGGATTCTTAGGTATGTGAAGAGTTGTCCAAATCTAGGACTCTGGTATCCAAAAGATTCAGCATTTGAGTTAACTGGATTCTCTGATGCTGATTATGCTGGATGCAGAATTGACAGGAAAAGCACCAGTGGAACTTGTCAGTTCCTTGGTGATAGACTTGTCTCCTGGTTTTGCAAGAAACAAACATCTGTGTCAACTTCCACTGCTGAAGCTGAATACATGGCTGCAGGCAGTTGTTGTTCACAAATATTGTGGATTCAAAATCAACTCCTAGACTATGGTTACAACTTAGAGAAGTCAAAAATATTTTGTGACAATACAAGTGCTATCTCCATAGCTCAAAATCCAGTCCTCCATAGTAGGACAAAACATATAGAAATTAGGCATCATTTCTTAAGGGATAATGTTGAGAAGAATAAAATTGAATTGCAGTATATCCCAACTGATTTACAAAGGGGAGATATTTTCACCAAGCCTTTGGATGAAAAGAAACATACCTTCTTCCTAAATCAGTTAGGCATGCTAGATGGAGGAAGTCTCAAATAAAACCCAAGATTTTGAAAGCTAAAATTGACCAAGACTAGGCAAAATTTCTGATTTTTTCTTAGTATCTAGAAATTCTCTGATCTCTGAACTGCGCTCGACGATTTCCCCAAAGATCGTCGAACGGAGTTCGACGATTTCCAGAATCGTCGAACTGAGTTCAGCGCCCCTCTGATAGTATGGACTATCTCCTTCGGTCAACGATCGTCGAACGGCGCTCGACGATTTTGTTCACTGAACGATCGTCGAACGGAGCTCGACGCCTTTCCAAATCGTCGAACGGAGATCGACGATTTTGGAGTCTCTTCAGATTCCTTTAGGAGCCTCGATCGTCGAACTGAGTTCAACGATCTTTCCTTTTCTGCGTCGAACCCTAATATAAAACTCTTTTTTCGCCGTCGTTCTCTCTTGCGCTTTCAATTTCTCTGCAAACTTTTCTTCCCTCCAAACAGTTCTACCTTGGTCGTTTTGTTTGTTGATTTTTTGCAGGTACCATGGCCGTTTCAGTCGCTGTACTCTCGGCAATGAAATTCGATGCCGGCTTTGACATCGATTTCGATTCCTTCAACACCACAGATCAAATCTTCCAAGATATTCTCAATTTATTCAAAGATCAGCAATTAACTGCCCTGATGTCCACCAGAATCAAACTAGCATCTGATGAAATTAAAGAATGGGTATATACTGCCCACAACCTGGACAACAACACCATAGTTGGCTCCATCAGTGGCACCCAGGTACCTCTGACTCCAACAGTACTCACAGAGGTATTTGGCTTCAGGAATGGTGAAGGCTCTGCTGACCTCTCTGGAGAAGAGTTTGCTGATGTTCTTGCCAGGATGGGTCATCCTGAGGGGAACCCTAGCAAATTGTTTAAAAGAAACCTGTCTGTGGAATACAGGTTTTTGGCTGATGTTGTAGGCAAGGTTCTTTTAGCCAAGCACTCTGCTCATGATACTATCTCCAGATTCCAGCTCTGCCTTATGGGAGCTCTGGTAGATAGAAAAGACTTGAACTGGGGAGAAGTATTTTTTGATTTATTGAAGAAAAAGATCAACAAAACCTTTGTCAACTTTGGAAGAATTCTGGGAATCTTCCTCCAGGCTAAGTGCCCAGCTCTGCTAGTCTCCTCTGGAGTGCACATCAATGCCTCCAAGAGACTCACCTGTGCCCTTTTTGGCAAATGGGACAGGCAAATCTCCAAGCCCAGCAGGCCCTCCTCTTCTGGCCCTTCAGGCACAAGGACTCTTAGAGTCACTCCACCCCAGGTCTCTGCCCCTGCAGAAGACCTGCCTGCTGCCAGTGCTGCCGCTTCCCCTCCTCCAGTTCCATCCACCTCTCCAGCAACCTCCACCATTACCATTTCCAGCCCATCTCCAACCCCAATTTCATCCCCAGCACCAATTTCATCCCCTCCAGCAGACCTCTTCCATCCCCTTTTCTCCTATCCACCTCCTGATGTCACCTCCTCTCCATCTCTTCCCTCCTTCACCCTTCTTGATGACTCCTATATGGATGATTCCCCCTCCTCTCCTCCAGATTTACCCTCCACCTCCACAACTTTCCAAGACCTTCTCCTTCAAATTCTTGATCAACCCACCTTCACTCCCTCCATTTCCATTCCTGTACCCTCTATCTCTACCATACCCTCTCCTGAGCCCTCTCTTCCACCCTTCAGCCATCCTCCTCCAGCTCCCTCAGCCATCCCTGTCCCCTCTACCTTTGCTCCCCTTGAGCATGTAGATCTCCCAGCCCTTGCTGATATGTTGTATGAGCTACTTGCTCCTAGGCTCTCCCTTCTCATAGAAGCCAGCTTAGCTCCTCTGCAACAATCAGTGGCAGCTCTCTCTGCCAGGCTGTCCTCCTTCCTTATCCCTGCAGCAGCACCCCCAGCAGTGTGCCTTGATGCACATATTTCTGCATCCAGGCAGGGGGAGATGCCTTATGAAGCTGTTGCTGCTGCTGCTCCTCTTGCTGCTGTCTCTGCTGCTGCCCCTGCTGTGTTTGCTTCTGATGCTGCTGCTACACCAGTAATAGCAATAGACCTAAGGTCTTTGCTGTCTACTTTTGATACTGCTCACTTCTGCTGCCTCCCAGAGCCATATGCTGCCCAGTCAGAAGACTTGTCCAGGGCTCTAGTGCCCTTCTCCTGCTGTGACCCCAGAATCCTCTCTGATTTTATTCAGTCAGTGACTGCTGTTTATGATGATGCTGCTGCTGCTGCTGCTGAAGACAATTCTGTGTCCACCTCTGAAGTAATATCTTCTGCTGTTGAGCCCTTCTCTCAGGATCTTCTGATGACAGAGGCTGTTGATGTTGAGCCTGCTGTAGAAGTTATTATCTCTGAAGCTGCTGCTGCTACTGTAATTGTTGTAACATCTGCTGCTGCTCCTGTTGCTCCTCCTGTTTCTGCATCTTCTGCCCCATCTGCTGCTGTCCAGTTAAAAGAGGATTTGATGAAGAAGCTTGATGCACTGTATGATGAACAAAGCTCTGAATCTGAGGATTATGCTACTGCTTCTGATGACTCATCTGCTACAATTGCAAGGAAACGAAAGGCAAGAAGTAAGGCCTTGAAGAGAGTTCCTCCTGCCAAAGTCAGAGATGATAATGATGTTCCATATTATATTCTGCACAATTGCCCAATCTCTGAGCATTGGATGCAATTCTCCAGGAACCAGTTAAAGGCAATGAAGAAGAAGAGGAAGTTTGATAAAGATTCCTCTCAGTCCAAGCACCCTCACCCTCCTCCACCACCTCCACCTGATGCAGGTGCAGGTGGCAGCTCTGCAAGATCAGGCCCTGCTAGAAGCCAGGCTCCCTACCAGCCTCATGCAAGAACATATCAAAGGGAAAGCCAATCTAGGGGGTCCTACTCTAGAAGAGGAGGATATAGGGGAAACCAAAGAGAAACTCAGGTTTACTCCAAAGGACACTCCAGGCAGCATACTTATTCCAGGGGTGGACATGTTTCTTCAGATACATCTTCAGGTCCATTCCCTTATAAGCTTAGAGAAAGTGTGACTGTCAGGACTCCTCAGGAAACTTCTTCCAACAGGTATGAGCCACCTGTTCCTTTTGAGGACCCTGAGAAAAATCCTATGGCTTGGACTGCAAGGATGAAAGAACTGGCTGCATTAGATCAGATAAAGAAAGCAAAGGAACAAGGACTAGACACCTCCAACATATCCACCATGTCAGAGCAGAGGCAAAAGGAGTTAGAAAGATATGCTTCCAGAAAGTTTTTTGATGCAGATAGGTACATGGAGTTGCATCCAGCTGCAGTGGTTCCCAGGGCTTCAAAGCAAATTTATTTGGGTGCAGCTGATGATACCAGATCCAAACAACAAGCATTAAATCCTAACAGGGAAATTAAAATGGTAAAAGGCAAAGAAAAGGAATAACTCTGTAAGGTGACAACTTTTGGTTCTTCTAACTGCTATCTGGATATCACATATATAATATATCTCTGTGATGGTTCTGTTCTGTGTCTTGATTGTTGTTTTATGTTTTTCTGTCTGATGTTGTTTGTTTTTTCAATGTCTGTAAATAGTTTTCCTAACCCAAATAGGGGGAGATTGTTGGAACACCCTATTACTAATTTGGGTCAGGATCACTATGTCTCTAGGATTCTATGTTTTGACCTTCTGTATAGATTATAGGTCAATTAGAATTGAGTCTAAGGGATCAGGAGTCTAGGTTTGAAAGCTGCCCTGAAGATCCAAGTTTTTCTGGAGACTAAGTCCAAATCGTCGAGCTCAGCACGACGTTTCGTCGAACTCTGGTCGACGATCGTCGAGCTCAACTTTGGCAGATCGTCGAGCTCCATTCGACGATCGCTGAGCTCAAGCCTCTCAATATCATCGAGCTCTGGTCGACGATCGCTGAGCTCAACTTCTCAATATCGTCGAACTCCATTCGACGATCGCTGAGCTCAGGTCGACGATTTTTGGCCCTGAACTGGATCTTTATCTCTGAGCTCAGTTCGACGATCTTTGAGCTCAGATCGACGATTTCTTTGCTGCTTGCTTTCTCCAGTTCGCTGAGCTCAGCTCGACGATGGCAGAGCTCAGTTCGACGATTTCAGTTGATCTTCAGAATTCAAATTCAATCAAGATAGAAGTTATTCTGCATTTAAGTCAGAAGATCTGCCAGCCGTTTTCATTTAATTCTGGAGCAAGTTTCAAGGGATTTTTCAAGGAATATATCAGTGGACTTTCCCTCAGAACATCTTATGCAATTAAGGCTGTAATTAATTCAGACCAACGG
Organism: Platanthera guangdongensis; assembly: GCA_039583875.1. Lineage (NCBI taxonomy): Eukaryota > Viridiplantae > Streptophyta > Magnoliopsida > Asparagales > Orchidaceae > Platanthera > Platanthera guangdongensis. The sequence goes on from CM077152.1 coordinate 172,541,862, forward strand.
CTATCTTTGACAGAGCAATTTTCCTATTGAGATTCAGAGAATAAAAGAGAGAATGTTTTTTGAACCAGAGAGACAATACATACAGATTGAAAAGAACAAGGACACCTCTCAATACTCAGAGACTCTGGAAAATTTTCTGTCATCAAGAATTCAGAAGAACACTCATCAAGAGATCAAGCTTTCAAATCTTAAGATCTCTTCAGCTCTCAAGTGTTCAAGGCCAACATCACTTCAAGACTCCAGACACACAATATTTCAGCTTGCTGAAATCATCCTTTGCTGGAGATCTATCTTTGAAGGCCTATCACCCTCAGCAAAGCTCATCTTCCTGAAGACTTCAAGGACTCAGGGGGAGCTTTGACAACATCACTGAATCCACATAGTCTTCTCAGTTGCTTGAGAAAGAGAAGACTGCCATAACTCTCTCAACCCCCCTCACTGTAAAGGGTTTTTCAAACTCCCTTCAAAAGTTTGAAGTTGGTTTTTGAGCACCTTGTCAAAAGCTCATTGGTGGCAAGACACCTGACCAAAAAATCTGTTTTGGTTTTTGAGCACCTTATCAAAAGCTCATTGGTGCCCAGGACACCTGATCAACTCATCCTGCAGTGGATTCCTACCTAGGGTGGTAGAAGAGTGGATGTACCCAAGTTGGGGAACCACTATATTTCCTTGTGTCTTCTGGTTGTGCATGTTTTTCTTTTGTTTCTGGCCTAGATTCTTTTGTGCATTGCTTAGTTTTGTGGTTTATTTTATTTCTGCTTCCCTGCTCACACTCATTACAACAATTGTTGTAAAGCTTTGCAAAAGATTTTCTTTGTGTTTTAAAAAGCACCATATACTCTATTCACCCCCCCCCCTCTAGAGTATATCAGATCTAGTTTCCCCTTTCAGAGACCAACTCGCTGAAAGGGCTCCCTCCCCCTACTGGGCGAGCTGGCGAGTCTCGCGAGCCCAGCTCGCCGAAGCGACCTCGGCCTGCCGAGCCGGGGAAGAGCTCGTGCCCGGGGAGCTCGCACCCTCGGCCTTCCTCGGCCACTTCCTTCCCAGCTCGCCTGCCGGGAGCGTCCTCGCCCAATGAGGGGGCGGCCGCAATCTGGTTTGCCGAAGTCGAGCACTCGGCCCGCGTGCCGAGTGCGAACTTGACCAGATTCAGCACCTCATTTCTGAAGTCTTCGAACATTCCCACCGTTGCGAGAGGCGGGGGGGGGGGGGGGGGGGCGGCGAGCTCGGCCTGTCGGATCCTTGTCCCGTCATCGAGCTCGCGGAAACTTTTCTGCGCTGACCACTGTCCACGCTCACCGCACCAAAATGTTGAAACCGGAATCCGGCTTCCTGTGGAGCTCGCCCTTGGGGAAAGGGGTGGTATCGCGCCTACTTCGCCCCTGCAAGAAAAAACAACAAGACAAGGAGAAACAGACCCAAGGGCTCGGCGGGGAGGTCCCACCACAAACCCGGAAGATCTCAGAGAGATTCCCCTCCTTAGTCTGAAGCCGAGCTAAGGTACCCTCAGAAAGCACTTAGAGATTTTGGGGAGAGGAGCACAGGGGGAAAAACCTGCTTTCTGGGGTACCCCTTGGGTCCTATTCATAGTTTTTGAAATCCGGACTGCCAATAACCAAAATAACTGACCTGAAATTACCAAGAAACCCTTGGTTGGGCCTGCCAACAGCCAAACTCCGCTGTTTTGAAGGGCTATGGGCAGACCAGCAGGGGTAAAACAGTAAAAAGTACCTCTGACCCCCAGGCGAGCTGGGAGCTCTAGCCACCTCAGCGTGCTCTGCTCGCATGCTGCTGCCGAACTCCACTGCGAGGGTGCGAGTTGCAGCCCGCTCGGCAAATGCCGAGCTCGGGGTCGCCGATCGACGATCTCTGGCTGGCGGATGCCGAGCTCGGGCTCGCCCCTGTTGATGCCGAGCTCGCATGCTGCTGCCGAGCTCCCCTGTGACCTTGCTCGCCGGACACGGGGTTGTACACTAAGATACTGACTTATAAGAAGAAAAGGAAATATGGTGAAGGTCCTTCTGCTAGCAAGTATGTGTAAGACCCCCCTCCCCCTTACCAAGGAGGGCTACCGGGTCTTATGCCCAGAACCGCCATCTTACGGTGGCACTAACTCACGGGTTAGTCAACACCGCAATACGCCGATTCTGCCGGCTAGTACGATCATTTAACCTGTAGGCCAATATGAGAAGAAAGAAGTAAAACTGTATATGAAAACATCAGTACACAAGCCACATAGTACAATCATATAAATGAAATGAAAAGTACATCACTATAGTCCACAGAAGAGTACAAATGAAAGAGTAAAAAGGGCTTATGCCCAGTACATCAAAATCACTCTCTCACAAAATAATAAATGCGGAAGCTATACTAGAACATCAGATCTCATCCCACATGAGGACGCACAGTAGTGGTAGTTGCATGCTGAAGCGGTATCTGCTCCTCATGTCCAGCCTCCTCGACGTGCTGGTGCTCCATCTCCATGGGCTCCTAAAAATAGTTGGTCACCGACCATTAGTCAAAAAGACTAAGTCGTTTCCTCCGCACCTCGCCCCGCAACTCCTAGGCACCGAGCGGGAGGACGAAGCGGAGGACAACAAAGGGGTAGCAAAGTGGAAGCAGGTGACAGAATCTAACTAGAGGTGTAATAAGTAATGTAGTTCTACTCTAGCAGTTCTAAGTACGGTACAAGTAATAAGTAAGAGCAGTGCAGTAAAGGAAAGTAAAGAACAGTAATATGAACAAGTAAATAAACTAAACTACCACTATACTATCATCACAAACGTACCCTAACTTATATAAATGCCCATACAAATATATAAGTTAGGATTTCCAGGAAATTTAACTTATCATATAAAAGAGCCCATACTAATTTATATGATAAGAATCTATGAAGCGTATGACCTAATATGAATGAATGATATGATGCAATTTTATGCGTAGGCAAGTGCAACTCACACACAATGACTCTGTGATCACAGACCTTTAGTTCCCACTTTTTGAGAGCTAGCATCACTCTCGGGTACCACCGCTGTGGCTATGGCAGCAGCGGAGCGGGCGTCTCCGCTTCTAGACCGGTATGCACACTACCAAGTCTTAGACCCCTCTCATACGCCTCTGTACACATCCAAGGTGCACTCTAGAGTCTCGCGTACGTACTTTGCTGACAAACCCGTCAGTCTTGTTGGGTCGGATGTGTGTTATCGGGGATCGTCCTCCAGACCGCAGTGTAAAACAACCCACTGGCCCCTCTAACTCTCACAACCGCCTGGTGCACCGTACTGCCATCGGTGTGACGAACGGCCATTACTGCATGCCCCGCCACGATATTTATGCACATGAAAGTATTTCATTCCGAGCCTCCCGCTCGCAGGACCAAACCCGTCCTGAATCCCTCAAACCCAAACCCGGGTGAGAACGCACATCAGTGTCTTTATACCAACTCCCTCAAACCCCAAAATGGGTGAGAATGCACATTAGTGCCTTTATACCAACTCCCTCAAACCCCAAAATGGGTGAGAATGCACATTAGTGCCTTTATACCAACTCCCTTAAACCCTAAAACGGGTGAGCATATATCATGAATCTCTCCAACCCTATACGGGCGAGAAGGTACAACAATGTCCTAACCTATTAGACTACTCTTTTCTACGTGTTATTATACTTGAGGTTTAAGGTTAATCCCAGGACTGCCCCCGGTATTCCCTGTGAAGGGCTCTCAAGGGGCACTAGGAACTGTGTTGGGATTACACCGAGCATTCCCTTTCGCAAGGATATTTATTTTAGTTGATGGCTACCCATGTCTCTTCCCCAGCTCTCTTTATTGCTCTAGTACAACCCTAGTGACTTAAGGTGTTACCGGGAAACCGACGGTCTTCCGTCGACCCCCACTCCAGTTACTAACTAAGACTTGCACTTTTGATCCCTCACTAAGACAATTCTACCCACCAGGGTTATTCATGTTGAACTCTCTTATTTATACCGATAATCAATCCCCTGTTAATCCCCTAAGGCAAGACCTATTTATGTTATATGCAGACCATGTCCTATTATTACCCTAAAAATGTGATCTTCCAAACCTTAAGGAATCTTGGCCCTAAATATTTATCCTATGGTGGTATGGACTAAGGGAACTACCCTATGAATTCTCATAATTTTCCTTGGCCAAATAATCCTTTAATTAATTCTTTTAAATTAAATACTAGGTCACTTTACACATGAAGTAGTATACTTTAACATCCACTGACCTAGGTAATTTTTCCTGAGTTGTATAATGATACAATATTGCTGCCTACAGAGTTCCATAATTTTCCTTTAATTATTTATTCCCATTTCTTATTTAATACCAAATTCACATAAATTCCATTTTCCAAATGAAGTATAGGCAATATGTAATCAAAACTTCCAGGAAAATTACAGAACATTTAGAATACTAATTTATGACTATTGGCAGAGTCTCATCAATTTTTATTGTGTAATGGACTATAGAATTCCATTATAACATATTTAACAAAAATGTCATTGTATTAATTTAACAACTAACAAAGCATCCATTAATTCTGAGAAATTTATACAAAACTAATAATACCATTTTATAGCAGTAGAATAAATCCCAAAGTTTTCTGAGGTGAATATCCATCATTTCAAGAATTAAATGAAATAAGGGTAAAATGGGCAATTTGAGATATCTAATCCAAAAGCTCTTCAAACCAGAGGGATCATATTTTTCCTAAGTCAAATGTAACATTATCTATGCCTTGGCAAAAGGTTAGGATTTGTGCTTGAGGAAAATCTATTTTCCAATTTTATTTCCAAAATAGCTATATTAAAAATAAATTCCAATAAATGGAATTTTTGATTCCAAAAATTCTATGATTAATTTGAGGGATTAAATTTACCCTAATGAACCACTGTAAATAATTCCAAGATCTTTGCATGCCACCATTGGGCTGAATACACTATATTTGAATTTTTACTATTTGCACACCAAGGCAAAACATGAGCTAACACATGCAAGTGGATTCTCCAACATGCAGTGAACCCAAGATGCTGAAAGTTTTATCGTGCACCAAGGATGTCCCCATTGACCTACCACCAAGATTTGGGACCATGGGGAGGTATAAAAATCCATATATTTCACTTATTTATATTTTGATATTTTGGCAAAAACTATAGGAATAGTTTCTCCAAAAATTCCTACTTTTTGGCAGGGGCTAAGTATGCCATAATCATGCATGTACCCAAACTTTGGGGCCATGGTTATTATTGGTTTGACTAGGACATCCAATTGAATTTCTGCCCTACTCTAGGACCAGTCCTAGGAGAAATGTCCTACAGGACTGTACACTACACCAAATCACATCTTTAAGGTGGCAAATTATAGATAAGACCATCAGCTACAATGTTCATTGAGAGACTAAGTTCTGGAAATGCCTCTAAGAGGCCTAAAAATAACATGCAAAGTGGCTATAATAATGTGACAGAATCTACACTATTCATCATGTAATAATTAAATCATTTTAATATCATTGCACGAATCTTAATGCCTAAACCGACGGGATCGGTTCATCGTCCCCAATGAATTGACGGCTGCGATTGCATTTTCCTGGATGATGTTGGCTGGCGATTTCCGGCCAGCTGAGCCACCAACACCGCCGGCGGATATCGCCACCACCTTCGTTAAGGTGGGGGCTAGCGTTTCCCGGCGGTGGGGCCGCCGGAGTTGGCTGCTCCGGCGAACCCGAGAAAGAAGAAAAAGCCCGGCTTTCTCCATTTACCTCTCATGGAATCGGGCTCGATTGAGCCTGATATCTCCCTAAATGGATCTAGAAATCTAATACAAGAAGAGGCGAGGCGAAACGCACCTGAATTGGGGCTTGGCTGCGGGTCAGGCGGCGGTTTGCCGTGGTGGTGGTGCGCCGGAGAGCTCCACCCCGAAAACTCGATTCTCCACCATTCTCCATGATCCAACACTCGATTTCCACTCCCTTCTATCTCCTGAAGCTTCTGGTGAGGTCTGTTTGGACTGAACGTGGCTGTACATGGAGATACACCTTAATTGAGCTCAGTTTGAGCTTTGTTTGCTCCGCCCAGTTGCCAAGTGGCACACAACCCCGGTTTTCTGCTGGAAATGGGGAGGGGAGGTCGGCCACTTGGTTTTGGGCAGTTAAAACTAGCTAATAGGGTGGCCATGTGGCCACCATTTCCTCCCTTTCCATTTTCTCTCTCCTCCTACCCTTAAAATCCCAATTTTACCCCCTTGCATGTATTCTCTCTCCTGATTTAGAGGGGTAGGACTGGTCTTGTTCACTTGGGCTGGCCATGGGCCAATTTTGGTGGGCTTGGTCCAAGGGAAAATGGCTTGGTCTTCATTCCACTCCTTTAGGTCAATTTGTTGACTTGTTGACTTGGGGAGTTGACTTGGTCAACCATGGTGGGTGGGCTGACCCTACTTGGTGGAAATGGGTCTAGTGGCACCACCCAACTTAGGTTGGGTCAAGGGGGTGCCCAACTTAGGCTAATTGAGCTTATGAGTGTGGGTTTGACCAATTAAGCCCAGGGTTGACTTTGGTCAATTGGGGTCAAAGTGTTGACCTAGTGACATTCCCTAGGGTCCACTTAGATTGTCTTTAGGGTTAGGGCAATGTGGTGGGTCATGGAGTGGCTAGGGTCCCCACTTAGGCTAGTTTGACCTAATTTGACTATGGTCCTATAGTGGGCCCCACATGGCTACCACCCACTACCTAGGGCCAAACATAGTTGGTCTCCTTAAATCTCACCCATGCCTAACCCAATCTAAGTTGAGGGGTCCAGAAGTAACATGGGATGTTACAAATTCCAATAAACAAGAAAATAATTTCGTCTCCGAAATTTAAGTTCGGGTCAACGGGGTTCTACTTGCAAGAATTATCAAGAAATTTTAAAGACATAACTTAAAAGTACCTGATGCGAATAGCTCCGGGTGTTGCTCCAGCATCAGATCCCTCGGCTCCCAGGTGTGCTCCTCCCGTCCATGGTTGGACCACAACACCTTCACAAGAGGGACCTTCTTCTTCCGCAACACTCGGATGGCTGCATCGTCAATCCGGATCGGCTCCAATCTCACTGATCTGTCAGGCTCTACCGGTCCGGATGTAGTAGTAATGTGCTGCTCCGGCCGAAGGAGAGCTCTTCACAAGGAAGAGACATGGAAGACGTCATGTAATGCACCCAACTCCGGTGGCAGCTGCAGTCGGTAAGCCAAGGGGCCGATCCGCTCCAGGATCAGGTATGGCCCCATGTATCGTGTACTGAGCTTCTTGTGCCTCCACACCCGAGAGACACCGTGTACTGGTCGTATCTTCAAGAATACTCTGTCTCCAACCTGGAACTCCACCTTTTGGTGCCGAGCATCATAATACTTTGCCTGCCTGCTCTGGGCCTCCAGTAGCCGATCTCTGATCAATCGAATCTGAGCCTCAGTATCCTCTATATAATCAGATCCAAGAGCCCTGGTATCCACATCCTGAACCCATGATAGTGTTGTCTGGCATCTCCTCCCATAAAGTGCCTCGTATGGAGCCATCCTGATGCTAGCCTGGTGGCTGTTATTATACGAGAACTCAATCAATGGCAGCAGCCTCTCCCAAGGCTTCCCCGTATCCAATATGCATAGTCTGAGCAGGTCCTCCATGGTCCGGATGGTCCGCTCGGTCTGTCCGTCGGTCTGCGGATGTAAGGCGGTACTAAAAGTAAGCCGAGATCCCAAGTAAGCATGCACGGCCCTCCACTCGCTCGAAGTGAACCGACCATCACGGTCCGAAACAATCGTCCTGGGGATGCCATGATATCTGACGTACTGCTCCACAAATAATCTCACCAGAACTGCAACTGGGGCATCCTTTCGAATTGGAATAAACCGCGCTACCTTGGTCAATCTATTCACTATAACCCATATAGAATCATGCCCATAGTGGGAGCGAGGCAATCCGTGTACAAAGTCCATAGCAATGTCCTCGAACTTCCATTCTGGAACTGGCAGTGGCTGTAGTAAACCCCCCGGGCTCTTGCATTCTGCCTTCACACGCTGGCAGGTCTCGCAATGGGTCACAAAATCCGTGATCTCCCTCTTCATCCCGGGCCAATACATAGACCTCCGCAAATCTGCCCACATCTTGGTGATGCCCGGGTGCACTGAATATCTCGAGCAATGTGCCTCTCTGAGTATGTCATCCCGGATACTGCCCCTGCTGGTATGTAGATGCGCCCCCGGAACCGAAGAAGATCATCCTGTAGCGTGTAGTCCTCGACCTTGCCCCTCTCTAGGGCACTGAAAATCGGCTGTAACGCAGCATCGAGCCTCTGATGTGCTCGGATGCGCTCCTGTATATCATCGCCACTGATCACTGAGCTCAAATACTCTCTATATACTACTGGCTCTGTCTCGGACACCATGGTAATGTGCATGTCCTCCATCATCTGTAGCAGCTCTATAGACATCAATCGGGGCTCCGGTCCAGAAGTGTCGGCCCTCCTGCTCAAAGCATCTGCCACCGTGTTCGCTTTTCCCGGATGATAGTGGATCTTGTAATCATAATCACAGAGGAACTCCAGCCACCTCCTCTGTCTCAGGTTTAGGTCCTTCTGTGTATCGATATACTTGAGATTCTTGTGATCTGAAAAGATGTCACAATGAATCCCGTATAAATAATGCCTCCATATCTTTAGCGCGAAAACTACAGCCCCGAGCTCTAGGTCATGTACTGGATAGTTATGCTCATGCTTCTTCAACTGTCTCGAAGCATAAGCAATAACATGTCCATGCTACATCAGGACTGCACCCATCCCCTGATAAGAGGCGTCCGTGTAGATCTGAAATCCTTCGCTCCCGGATGGAAGCGCAAGAATGGGAGATGAGATGAGTCGGTCCTTCAGCTCCTGAAAAACCATCTCACACTGCTCTGACCAAACAAAATCTGCGTCCTTCTTCGTCAAGGACGTGAGGGGGAGTGCTATCCTCGAGAACCCCTCCACGAACTTGCGATAATACCCTGCTAGTCCCAAGAAACTGAGGATGTCAGATGCGATCTTCGGCCGTGGCCAATCCCTCACTGTCTCTATCTTGGCTGGGTCCACTGCTAACACAGCCCCACTGATCGTGTGCCCCAGGAAAGCCACCTCCTGCAACCATAACTGGCATTTTGAAAATTTTGCGTACATCTAGGTCTCCCTCAGCCTCTGCAAGACCTGCGCCAGGTGCTCCGTATGCTCCTCCTGAGTCCGAGAATATATAAGGATGTCGTTGATTAATACAATCACGAAGCGGTCTAAGAAGGGCTCGAATACACGGTTCATTAGATTCATGAATGCGGCAGGAGCATTCGTGAGCCCAAAGGCATCACCGTGAACTCGTATAATCCATAGCATGAACTGAATGCCATTTCGGTATGTCCTCTTCCCTGATACGGAGCTGGTAGTAGTCGGATCGCAAATCTAGCTTGGAGAACCAGAAGGCTCCCTGTAGCTGGTCAAATAATTCATCTATCCGAGGCAGAGGATAGGTATTGCGGACCGTTAACCGGTTCAGCTCCCGGTAATCTATGCATAGTCGCAGTGATCCGTCCTTCTTCTTCAAAAAGAGAACTGGCGCTCCCCACGGCGATTAACTGGGCCGCACAAATCCTGACTCGACTAGCTCTTGTAGTTGAGTCTTGAACTCTGCTAACTCCCTGGGAGCCATCCTGTAGGGTGCCCGGGACACCGGCCTCGCTCCTGGTACTAGCTGAATCTTGAAATCCAAGTCTCTAGCAGGTGGTAGCCCGGGAAATTTCTCCTGGAATACGTCGGAGAAATCCCAGACCACCGGAATATCTGAGATAGTCGTCTCTTCTCCCACCATCTCGAAGCAGACAAGATAATCTTCTTCACGCTGCTCATGGGCCTTCACAGCCTGTACAGAAGATAACAGTAGGTGGCAAATAGGCTGAATACCTTCAATGATAACATGAGAGTCGCCATGCCTTAGCGTGATCCTCCTTGACGGACAATCTATCTGAGCATGGTTCCGATGCAACCAGGCCATGCCCAAAATCAAGTCAAAGTCCTGCAGCATCAGAATAGTTGCTGGCGCCTCAAATGCCTTGCCGCAAATCTCGGCCTCCATATCACAATGTGCAGTGGTCCGCAGCTCCGACCCATCGGGTAGACGCACCCTCATCTCTAGTCCAGGAAACCTCTCCACGCCTTCGAGTCCGTCGATGAAGGCCTCGGATACGAACGAGTGCGAAGCACCCTTGTCGAAGAGAGTATGAGCGGGCTTGCCGCTGATCATAACTATGCCTGAGGTTTGTTTACGTGAAAGTTAATTGTTATCCTATAGTTCGAGGTACTATATATATAATTGAAAATTCAAGAAAATTAATAATTAACTTTAAGTACCTGTGATAACCTCCTCGGGGTTCCTCGGCTCTGTGAGGTCCAAGGCGTATATCTGCTCCTGCTCGCGTCTCCTGTCGTGATATCCCCAGCCTCGGCCTCGTCCTCGGCCCTGCTGTACTGGGGCCACTGGAGGTGGAGGAGGAGGAGGGGGATGGAATCGATGCGGGCACTCCGACCTAATGTGCCCGGGCTGGCGGCATCCATAACAAACTACCTGTCGGTGGCCTCGGTCATCCTGTCTCCTCGGATCATGCATCTGTAGAGGTGGGGGAGCCAATACTAGAGGAGGCCCCTGCTCCTGCCTGAAGTTGGGACGACGACGTCCCCCACCCTTCCTGTATCTGATAGTCCTGCCTCTCTGAGAGCCCCTGCTGCTCTCTCCTGATGTCGACCCCTCAAATGGTCTCTTCCCTCCGGCTCGCACCATCAGCTGGTCAGCCTCCAGCTTCTTCGCCATCTCAATGATCTGCCTAGATGTGCCATGAGAAATAAACAGCAAGGCCTGCCTCAAATCGTCCCTGAGGCCTCGGTAGAACCTCTTCGCATACCTCCTATCATCGGTATCCTGAATCCCTGCGAACCTGGCCAAATGGGAGAACTCTCTCTGATACTCTATAACCGATCTAGTCCCCTGCTTGAGGTTCAAAAACCTCTCCTCCAAGGCATCTCTGTCCGTAGCAGAGACGAAGTGCTCCAGAAACACATCGCCAAACTCCTCCCATGATATCTCTGACAGCTCAAAGTCCGCATAAGTAGACTCTCGGACTGATTTCCACCATCTCTTCGCATGAGCCTCTAGCACAGAGGTGGCTAGAGGTACTGCCTCGCCGACTGAGCAGCTGATGCCTGCTAAGATCTCGTGTATGGCCTCCAGCCATTCTTCCGTCTTCACTGCATCCTCTGTCCCACGGTACGTCGTTGGGGACAGGCTCTTGAATGCACTCAGCCAGCTCGACCCCGGATTTGGCTGTGGAGCCGGGACTTGCTGGGATCTGAAGGCATCCAGAATCGCCGTCAAGGTCTGCCCCATCTCCGTATGTAGGAATGGAGTGGCAGCTGCAGGGGGAGGAGCCACATTTTGCGGCGCGGCGACCTGTGGAGGTTGCATAAAGGTAAGGTTAAAAACAAAACTGGCCTAACTCCTTGTACTTTGTGGACCATTTATGTGACTTTACACATGGGCACACCACTGCTTCCGCTGCATAGTTTGTCCGCAAACAAATGCTCGGGCGGGGGTGGTCCCATGTTGTGGACTTCTTTCTCATATGATCGTTGTTCAAGTGATAACAGTTTGTAAGACCCCCCTCCCCCTTACCAAGGAGGGCTACCGGGTCTTATGCCCAGAACCGCCGTCTTATGGTGGCACTAACTCACGGGTTAGTCGACACCAAAATACGCCGATTCTGCCGGCTAGTACGATCATTTAACCTGTAGGCCAATATGAGAAGAAAGAAGTAAAACTGTATATGAAACCATCAGTCCACAAGCCACATAGTACAATCATATAAATGAAATAAAAAGTACATCACTATAGTCCACAGAAGAGTACAAATGAAAGAGTAAAAAGGGCTTATGCCCAGTACATTAAATCACTCTCTCACAAAATAATAAATGCGGAAGCTATACTAGAACATCAGATCTCGTCCCACCTGAGGACGTACAGTACTGGTAGTAGCCTGCTGAAGCGGTATCTACTCCTCATGTCCTGCCTCCTCGACGTGCTGGTGCTCCATCTCCACGGGCTCCTAAAAATAGTTGGTCACCGACCATTAGTCAAAAAGACTAAGTCGTTTCCTCCGCACCTCGCCCCGCAGCTCCTAGGCACCGAGCGGGAGGACGAAGCGGAGGACAACAAAGGGGTAGCAAAGTGGAAGCAGGTGACAGAATCTAACTAGAGGTGTAATAAGTAATGTAGTTCTACTATAGCTGTTCTAAGTATGGTACAAGTAATAAGTAAGAGCATTGCAGTAAAGGAAAGTAAACAACCGTAATATGAACAAGTAAATAAACTAAACTACCACTATACTATCATCACAAACGTACCCTAACTTATATAAATGCCCATACAAATATATAAGTTAGGATTTCCAGGAAATTTAACTTATCATATAAAAGAGCCCATATTAATTTATATGATAAGGATCAATGAAGCGTATGACATAATATGAATGAATGATATGATGCAATTTTATGCGCAGGCAAGTGCAACTCACACACAACGACTCTATGATCACAGACCTTTAGTTCCCACTTTTTGAGAGCTAGCATCACTCTCGGGTACCACCGCTGTGGCTACGACAGCAGCGGAGCGGGCATCTCCGCTTCTAGACCGGTATGCACACTACCAAGCCTTAGACCCCTCTCATACGCCTCTGTACACGTCCAAGGTGCACTCTAGAGTCTCGCGTACGTACTTTGCTGGCAAACCCGTCAGTCTTGTTGGGTCGGATGTGTGTTATCGTGGATCGTCCTCCAGACCGCAGTGTAAAACAACCCACTGGCCCCTCTAACTCTCACAACCGCCTGGTGCACCGTACTGCCATCGGTGTGACGAACGGCCAGTACCGCATGCCCCGCCACGATATTTATGCACATGCAAGTATTTCATTCCGAGCCTCCCGCTCGCAGGACCAAACCCGTCCTGAATCCCTCAAACCCAAACCCGGGTGAGAACGCACATAAGTGCCTTTATACCAACTCCCTCAAACCCCAAAATGGGTGAGAATGCACATTAGTGCCTTTATACCAACTCCCTCAAACCCCAAAATGGGTGTGAATGCACATTAGTGCCTTTATACCAACTCCCTCAAACCCCAAAATGGGTGAGCATATATCATGAATCTCTCCAACCCTACACGGGCGAGAAGGTACAACAATGTCCTAACCTATTAGACTACTCTTGTCTACGGGTTATTATACTTAAAGGTTTAAGGTTAATCCCAGGACTGCCCCCGGTATTCCCTGTGAAGGGCTCTCAAGGGGCACTAGGAACTGTGTTGGGATTACGCTCAGTGTTCCCTTTCGCAAGGATATTTATTTTAGTTGACGGTTATCCATGTCTCTTCCCAAGCTCTCTTTATTGCTCTAGTACAACCCTAGTGACTTAAGGTGTTACCGGGAAACCGACGGTCTTCCGTCGACCCCCACTCCAGTTGCTAACTAAGACTTGCACTTTTGATCCCTCACTAAGACAATTCTACCCACCAGGATTATTCATGTTGAACTCTCTTATTTCTGTCGATAATCAATCCCCTGGTAATCCCCTAAGGCAAGACCTATTTATGTTATATGCTGACCATGTCCTATTATTACCCTAAAAATGTGATCTTCCAAACCTTAAGGAATCTTGGCCCTAAATATTTATCCTAGGGTGGTATGGACTAAGGGAACTACCCTATGAATTCTCATAATTTTCCTTGGCCAAATAATCCTTTAATTAATTCTTTTAAATTAAATACTAGGTCACTTTACACATGAAGTAGTATACTTTAACATCCACTGACCTAGGTAATTTTTTCTGAGTCGTATAATGATAAAATATTGCTGCCTACAGAGTTCCATAATTTTCCTTTAATTATTTATTCCCATTTCTTATTTAATATTAAATTCACATAAATTCCATTTTCCAAATGAAGTATAGGCAATATGTAATCAAAAATTCCAGGAAAAGTACAGAACATTTAGAATACTAATGTATGACTATTGACAGAGTCTCATCAATTTTTATTGTGTAATGGCCTATAGAATTCCATTATAACATATTTACCAAAAATGTCATTGTATTAATTTAACAACTAACAAGGCATCCATTAATTCTGAGAACTTTATACAAAACTAATAATACCATTTTATAGCAGTAGAATAAATCCCAAATTTTTCTGAGGTGAATATCCATCATTTCAAGAATTAAATGAAATAAGGGTAAAATGGGCAATTTGAGATATCTAATCCAAAAGCTCTTCAAAACAGAGGGATCATATTTTTCCTAAGTCAAATGTAACATTATCTATTCCTTGGCAAAAGTTTAGGATTTGTGCTTGAGGAAAACCTATTTTCCAATTTTATTTCCAAAATAGCTATATTAAAAATAAATTCCAATAAATGGAATTTTTGATTCCAAAAATTCTATGATTAATTTGAGGGATGAAATTTACCCTAATGAACCACTGTAAATAATTCCAAGATCTTTGCATGCCACCATTGGGCTGAATACACCATATTTGAATTTTTACTATTTGCACACCAAGGCAAAACATGAGCTAACACATGCAAGTGGATTCTCCAACATGCAGTGAACCCAAGGTGCTGAAATTTTTATCATGCACCAAGGATGTCCCCATTGACATACCACCAAGATTTGGGACCATGGGGAGGTATAAAACTCCATATATTTCACTTATTTATATTTTGATATTTTGGCAAAAACTATAGGAAACGTTTCTCCAAAAATTCCTAATTTTTGGCAGGGGCTAAGTATGCCCTAATCATGCATGTACCCAAAATTTGGGGCCATGGTGATTATTGGTTTGACCAGGGCATCCAATTGAATTTCTGCCCTACTCTAGGACCAGTCCTAGGAGAAATGTCCTACAGGACTGTACACTACACCAAATCACATATTTAAGGTGGCAAATTAAGGATAAGACCATCAGCTACAATTTTCATTGAGAGACTAAGTTCTGGAAATGCCTCTAAGAGGCCTACAAATAACATGCAAAGTGGCTGTAATAATGTGACAGAATCTACACTATTCATCATGTAATAATTAAATCATTTTAATATCATTGCACGAATCTTAAGGCCTAAACCGACGGGATCGGTTCATCGTCCCCAATGAATTGACGGCTGCGATTGAGTTTTCCTGGATGATGTTGGATGGCGATTTCCGGCCAGCTGAGCCACCACCACCGCCGGCGGATATCGCCACCACCTTCGTTAAGGTGGGGGCTAGCGTTTCCCGGCGGTGGGGCCGCCGGAGTTGGCTTCTCCGGCGAACCCGAGCAATAAGAAAAAGCCCGGCTTTCTCCATTTACCTCTCATGGAATCGGGCTCGATTGAGCCCGATATCTCCCTAAATGGATCTAGAAATCTAATACAGGAAGAGGTGAGGCGAAACGCACCTGAATTGGGGCTTGGCTGCGGGTCAGGCGGCGGTTTGCCGTGGTGGTGGTGCGCCGGCGATCTCCACCCCGAAAAGTCGATTTTCCATCATTCTCCATGATCCAGCACTCGATTTCCACTCCCTTCTATCTCCTGAAGCTTCTGGTGAGGTCTGTTTGGACTGAACTTGGCTGTACATGGAGATACACCTTAATTGAGCTCGGTTTGAGCTTTGTTTGCTCCGCCCAGCTGCGAAGTGGCACACAACCCCGGTTTTCTGCTGAAAATGGGGAGGGGAGGTCGGCGACCTGGTTTTGGGCAGTTAAAACCAGCTGATGGGGTGGCCATGTGGCCACCATTTCCTCCCTTTCCATTTTCTCTCTCCTCCTACCCTTAAAATCCCAATTTTACCCCCTTGCATGTATTCTCTCTCCTGATTTAGAGGGGTAGGACTGGTCTTGTTCACTTTGGCTGGCCAAGGGCCAATTTTGGTGGGCTTGGTCCAAGGGAAAATGGCTTGGTCTTCATTCCACTCCTTTAGGTCAATTTGTTGACTTGTTGACTTGGGGAGTTGACTTGATCAACCATGGTGGGTGGGTTGACCCTACTTGGTGGAAATGGGTCTAGTGGCACCACCCAACTTGGGTTGGGTCAAGTGGGTGCCCAACTTAGACTAATTGAGCTTATGAGTGTGGGTTTGACCAATTAAGCCCAGGGTTGACTTTGGTCAATTGGGGTCAAAGTGTTGACCTAGTGACATGCCCTAGGGTCCACTTAGATTGTCTTTAGGGTTAGGGCAATGTGGTGGGGTCATGGAGTGGCTAGGGTCCCCACTTAGGCTAGTTTGACCTAATTTGACTATGGTCTTATAGTGGGCCCCACATGGCTACCACCCACTACTTAGGGCCAAACATAGTTGGTCTCCTTAAATCTCACCATGCCTAACCTAATCTAAGTTGAGGGGTCCAGAAGTAACATGGGATGTTACAGTATGTTCCTTCTAAAGCTCCTGAACATGCTGAGGTCTGGTCTCCCACTTCCAAGTGTCTCATTCTGGAAACTCTCAAGTTAGTTCTGGACTTCCATGAAAACAGAAACATTCACTACAGTTCCCATGAATGGGAGTTGTATGAGAAGTCCATGAACAAAATGAGGATCTATGACAGAGAATTTGGAAGAAATAATCCTGCTGCTCCTCCCATACCCCCCAAGTATTATCCTAAACCTTACAGCTATCAGAGAAGACAACAAGAGAAACAAGACAAGCAACATCATCAGAGCTAGCCCAAGAGACTCATGAGCTATGGAAATGGATTTTAGTTGTTAATGATATTTCTGGACAATCATATTTATATAATTCAAAGTTTTGGATCTTATTATCTTTTTCATAGTTCCTTGATTGCTTACACTGCTTTATTACCTAGCATTCCTTTTATCTCCATAATTCACCTTAGTGTAAAGGGTTCTGACTTCTACAAATAGGGGGATATTGTTAGGTGTTGTATCCACACTAACCAAGATTTGATGAATTCACCCTTGAACTAAGATGAATTAAGTTGTATTTGATGTTTGGTTTGAGTTATGTGTTTGTAGGATTCTAATGAGAAGTGTAGACCAATGTCTGTCTACAATGGGTCACCAAACACAGGACCATACAATGTAATCTCCCATTGTGTGTTCCAAAGTGTTGACTCATGTGTAGCCTCTCTATTGGGATACACTTCATATTCAAGCTCTAGGATTATGTGAAAAGACTTGATGCTGATTTTCCCTAGAAGAAGAAAATCTGTCAAAAAAATTTTCCTAAGAAAAGAACTCGAGTAGTCCCTTACTTACTCGAGTAAGTTACTGAGTTTATACTCGAGCAGTAATTAACTTACTCGATTAGTCAAGATATACTCGAGTAGTCCAATTATGCCTCTCGAGTAGTTCATCTTGTATACTCGAGTAGTTTCTTTTATCTCTCGAGTTTTCAGATTTTCTCTTCTCAAATTTGTCTAAGTGAAATACTCGAGTAGTAATATATATACTTGAGTAGTTCTATCTTCTGTATTGAGTAATTGGATTCTGACTCGTGTAGTTCCTACTTACTCGAGTAGACTAAATAATATACTCGAGTAGTTCATCTACTACTCGAGTAGTCCAATGCTTTTACTCGTGTAATCTAGATTCCCCCTCTAAAAAATTTCTCTAAGTGAATTACTCGAGTAGTTCATGATTATATACTCGAGTAGTTCTAATTGTCTCGAGTAATTCATCTTATATACTCGAGTAATTCCCTATGTCTCGAGTAGATTATCTTACATACTCGAGTAGTTCAATTTTTCCCATTTCAGAAATTTTCTAAGTGTTTGTCTCGAGCTGTCTCTTATATACTCGAGTAGTTTATTTCTATATACTCGAGCAGTACTTCTTGTACTCAAGTAATTTACTCCACCTCTCGTGTAAGTTCTTAAGTACTCGAGTAAGTCATTCTTGTTACTCGAGTAGCTGATTCCTAGAATTCTAATTTACTCGAGTAGTTGACTTCATGTACTCGAGTAATGATTTCTTTTTCTCCCGTGTAATTTTTCTCATGTACTCGAGTAGTCATCTTCTACATACTCAAGTAGTGCTGCATATACTCGAGTAGTTCTGCTTGACTCGAGTAATTTACTTTGACTTTTTTAGAAATTCTCTAAGTCCAGACGTAATGGTCTTATTCTTAAACTCTGGCATGATTGGTCCACGTGTCTCTCTCATTATGACTCATTTAAGTATAATCCTCTTGTCTCCTATAAAAGGTCTTGTCTAATCTGACAAACCCTAAGTTTTTAAAAGAAAATTATTCTAAGAAAGGTTTTGGAGCCGTACTTGTCACAACCCGCATTTTCACCGCAAATAAAGGTTATCAGAGTAAGAGAAAATGCGCGTCATGTTGCCACGTCAGCAGGGGATAACTGCGGACGCTCAGACAGACACCAACTAAACATGAAGAAAGATTCTTTTCAAGTTATTTTAAAGAAAATCAGTTACGATAAGAAGTTAGCCGTATCCCTCCGCATAGTGGCTCATCTAGTCCACGAATTAAAATATATGATACGCTGCGGAAAAATACTTGATTAGATTAACTCAAACATCCTACATGAGTGAAAACGTCCCAAAAGGACAACTCATGCTATGCAAGACTCTAAATTTATTATAGTAGGAAAGATCGCTTTTACAGTCGATAAAAATAACAAGGTAGAGTTTCAAATTATGCAATGTATGAAGTGATAGTAGTAGATTTTATAGCTGAAATTAACCAACATGCATTCCTAGCATAAATCCTCCCAGAGAGCAAGTAAAACATCCACTTTTAAATAAATGAGCAGCTAGCAAGTATCAACAACTAACAAATCAGTGGGCGCCAACAAGCTGACACGAACCCACAGACAAAAAGTATGTCTGAACTAGTAAAACTAAACCAACAACAAACTACCTCGCTGAGACGAGGCAACAAACACGGCCAACGCTGCCAACCAAAAAACTCCAAAACCACCACTGCTAACCGCTACTGCTCTGAACCTGAGGCATTCCAAAAACAGAATACCTCAGCAAGGAAGTACAAGTAGTGGCATGAAAAAGTAATAAGCCAGAATAAACAAAGGTCAATGGGGGTACCAACCCAAGACCAAAAGCACTGAAGCAAAGTACAAAAGAAACAGGGCATCAACAGGAAAAGAACTCCCACGTGATTTGTCACGTTCCACAAGAGTACACCAGACGTACGATGCTATAAGGTGACTACATGAATATTTCACCAGAAAGGAAAATACAACACCTTTTTTAGGCACCTGTGGTCGACTCTACCCAAAAACACGGCGAAGTGGTCACTCTTGGACACACCACCAAAAAACAAAACACTGGCGAGGTGGTCACTCTTGGACACACCACCGAAAAAACAAAACGGATACATAAGCCGTCTAACTGCGAGGGAGTCTCATACTCTCCACCATACACCGCAGACATCAAAACCAGGTAGACTCCCACAGAGTACTAATGAAGGTAACCAACACTACGGAGGTGGAATCGTCCACTAACTCCCGCATTCAAGAAACCCAAAGAAACCATAACACAAATATCTCGGGATTTGGCTCGACAGATTCTACTAGACATTACCGAACTCACGACGCGGTTGATCAACCCATAGGAACGATTTACAGCCCTAATTAAACTCTAAAATGTTTGATAACGAGAGCTAAGGCACTTAAACCATCGCTAAAACACTTCAAGAACGATTAAACATAAAAAGTCAAGATCGAGTTTAGCACGACAAAACATCATAACAACATGTGATCAACAAAGCGGTTAATCATAGCAATAATTTGGAAGAATAATTGTAGAAAATTTTAGGGGATGTGAAAAACATAGTTGTTACCATCGAATCGTATAAGGAGAATCGAGGAGAAACCACCACTTGCCTTGGTTTTACCGGAAAAGTCCACCAAAATCACTCCACGTCATAGATTGAGGCAAAATGATGCGGGAGAGGTTGAAATCTAGACAAAAATGGCCAAAATAGAGGTTAGGGCCGAAAAACCCTAATGAGAAATCTCAAGAAACGGGAAAGAAATTACCACGAGAGCGTAGCTCTCGGAGAGAGCTTTCCAGATCTATGTTCGGATGAAGATTTCGAGCACCGGAGTACCGTCAGCGGCCACCGGAAAGTTCACGAAATCTCACGCTCCGCCGTCACCATCCTCACTTTTCTTCAGCTCTGGTTCGGTTCAGTGAAGAAGAAGAAGAAGTCCTAAATAAAGAGTGGGGTCAGTTCTAATTCTAAGTATATATATATATAGGTATTTATGAAAGGTTTTGTCTAAAAACGTACTATTTACGAGCGGGTGAGCGAATGAAATTAGGGGTTCAAAATGGATTCAAATCGAAAAGTGGTCAACATGTTAGTTGTAGATATCGTCCATACGAACAAATTTAATGTTGACCATGTTTTGATACGATGCTGTTTTGACCCTCAAAACAGCCTTTGAGAGCAGACAAAAATAGCCTACTCGAGTGGCAGCATACCTACTCGAGTAGCATCATACCTAATCAAGTAACAGCATACCTACTCAAGTAGTAGCATACCTACTCGAGTACTAACATAATATACTCGAGTAGTGGCTCATTACTCGAGTTAAAACATGAATTACTCGAGTAGAAGCAGCATATACTCGAGTAGCAGCTCACCACTCGAGTTATAGCAGATAAAATGAAATTAGGTGTTTAAAACAACTTCAAATCGAAAAGTAGTCGACATGGAAGTTGTAGATCTCGTCGAGATGAACAAATCTAATGTTGACCAGTTTGTGATACGACGCTGTTTTGACACTCAAAACTATGTATGAACGTAAAACAAAACAGCCTACTCGAGTGACAGCATACCTACTCGAGTAACAACATACCTACTCGAGTAACAGCATACCTACTCGAGTAGTAACATAATATAATCGAGTAGATGCTCATTACTCGAGTTAAAACATGAATTACTCGAGTAGAAGCAGCATATACTCGAGTAGCAACTCACCACTCGAGTTATTGCAGAAACAACGGAATTAGTGGTTCAAAACAACTTCAATTCGAAAAGTGGTCAACATGAAAGTTGTAGATCTCGTCGAGACGAACGAATTGCATGTTGACCATGTTTTGATAAAACACCGTTTTTACCCTCAAAACGGCGCCCGAGTAAAATCTAAAATGGGCTAATCGAGTAGAACCATAACTTCTTGAGAAGACTCAGTACGGAAGCCCAAACGAGCGCCGAATTAAACGAAACTTGCACCGAAGGCGAACACTAATGCTACAAATCTAACGGCGAAATCAAAACCAGAATTTGATGAGCCATTCCCAAGATATGAATCTTCGGAGTATACGACGAACATAAACAATCCAAAACTTCAATCGCGCGCCGAGACTCCAAAAATGCTCGGATTGCGACGAAACTTGACGAGCAAGTCCAAAATTATTTAACTTAAATTCCCAACGCAAAATCTTCACATTACAACAAGAATTCGGCCTACTCGACTGCACGGACGTGAAAATGTCTTATCGGCATTGCGCCGTCAACTCGACGTTAAAAGTAACGCCACGACGTCATAATTCTGACGTTGCCCAAACAAATAAAATCATCGAAAAATCAGGGGCGTTACAGTCACTCCCCCTAAAAAGAAGTTTCGTCCCGAAACTTATCGCAACTCCAAAACCAAACCAAAATCGATAAAACCATGCATAACTGACAACATAGCAACATACCCGAAACTAAGAGAAAAGGTGCGGATGAGATTCTCTCATGGCTGATTCCAATTACCACGTCGCGCTCTCGATGTCTTGATTTCTCCATAGAATCTTGACCATAGGTATGATCGTTCTCCGCAACACATGCTCTTGAGAATCCAGAACACGAATAGGTTCTTCCACAAACGTAAGGTTGGGCTGAATCTGGGGTATCAAGTCGAGGACTTGACGGTCACTACGAACAAACTTCCGCAACTGGCTCACATGGAACACATCATGGACACCAGGGAAGGTCGCAGGCAATTCCAACCTATAAGCTGACACTCTGATGCGCTCAAGAATCTGGAAAGGTCCCACATACCAGGGTTCTAACTTGTGGTTCCTTCCAGACCTTTTAACACCAGACATCGGAGAAACCTTCAGAAAAACCAAGTCTCCAACCGCAAACTCCAGATCGACCCTTCGAAGATTAGCATATTTCTCATAGCGCTCTGGAGCCACACAAAGCATTTCCCGAATATGGGTCACGACACAATTCATCTCTTCAAGAGCTTCCGGACCTAACAACGGTCTCTCACCAACTTCAGCCCAAAACAGTAGAGTTCTACAAGGCCTCAAACGGAGCCATCTGCAGACTCTCTTGATAACTATTATTGTATGCAAACTCCATGAGCCTGAGACGCTCATCACAAGCACCACCATGATCCAAAACATAACATCTGATCATATCCTCTACGATCTGATTTACCCTTTCCGTCTGACCATTAGTCTGCGGATGATAGGCAGTGGAATACCTTAAATCGGTACCCAACCCCTCCTGTAAACTCTTCCAAAAGTGAGACGTAAATCTACAGTCCCGATCTGATATGATGCTAACAGGCACACCATGTAACCTGATGACCTCTTCAAGATATAACTCAGCTTTCTTCTTCATCGAGTACCCAATCTTAAATGGCACAAAGTGAGCACACTTTGTCAATATGTCGACTATCGCCCAAACAGAGTCGTGCCCACGGGGAGATTTTGGCAGACCGGTTATGAAATCCATTGAAATACTTTCCCATTTCCAACTTGGAATATCAAGCGATGTCAACTTACCACCAGGCCTTCTATGATCAGCCTTAACACGCTGACAAGTATAACATTCCGATACAAACTTTGCGATGTCATTCTTCATCCCTGACCACCAAACAATTTGCTTTAGATATTTATACATCTTAGTGGAACCAGGGTGGTAGGATACACTGGAACCATGGGCTTCAGCACAGATCTTAGCTCGAATATCGCCAAAGGCGGGGACTCAAAATCTACCGCGATACTTCAAGGTGTCCAACTCATCCACAGAGAAATCAGGTAGTTCTCCCTTCAAAGCTCTATTCCGGAGGTGCAACAAATCAGGATCATCCTTCTGATGTGCTCGAGTAACGGAGATCCAAGAGGGTTCTTCTGCTTCTAGACTAGCAGGCACAGTACTACTCCCAACTTCAATATCCTTAGCAAAAATTCTTCTACCAAGGACTGTACTGACAGATTAGAAATTTTGGCGGTCTTCCTACTCAAGGCATCAGCTACTACATTAGCCTTTCCTGGATGATAAAGAATTTCCACTTCATAATCCGCCACATATTCTAACCACCGACGCTGGCACAGATTTAGTTCCTTCTGAGTGAAGACGTACTTCAAACTCTTATGGTCAGTATAGATCTTGCACATCGCGCCATATAATAAGTATCTCCAGAGTTTCAGTGCATAAATTACGGCAGCAAACTCCAAATCGTGCGTCGGATAGTTTCTCTCGTGGATCTTTAGTTATCTCGATCCATACGCAATCACCTTACCATCTTGCATTAAAACACAACCAAGTCTGATATGTGACGCATCAACATACACAGCATACTCAACTCCTTCAGTAGGTAAGGTTAAAATCGGAGCAGTACAAAATCTCTTCTTCAGCTTTTGGAAAGCCTCTTCACATTTATCACTGCAAATGAAAGCAGTATTCTTCTGAGTAAGTCTAGTTAGAGGGGCAGACAACACCGAAAATCCTTCCACGAATCTTCTATAATAGCCAGCTAGGCCTAAGAAACTCCTAATCTCCTTTGGTGTAGAAGGTCTTTCCCACTTCATTATAGCAGAAATCTTAGTTGGGTCCACAGAAATACCATCATTGCTTACCACATGACCCAGAAAGGACACCTGAGGTAACCAAAACTCACACTTGCTCAACTTCGCATATAACCTATGCTCCCTTAGGGTCGACAAAACCAGACGCAAATGCTGAGTATGCTCCTCAACATTGCGAGAATACACCAAGACATCATATATGAACACAATAACAAATCGGTCCAAGAAATTCTTAAACACCCGATTCATCAAATCCATGAAATCAGAGGGTGCATTGGTTAAACCAAAAGACATCACCAAAAACTCATAATGTCCATGCCGAGAACGGAAAGCGGTTCGAGGAATATCTGCCTCTCGAATCCTCAACTGGTGGTAGCCTGAGCGAAGATCGATATTTGAAAATACCGAGCTACCACACAATTGGTCAAACAAATCATCAATCCTTGGCAGGGGATATCTATTCTTAATTGTTACCATGTTCAATTCCCTATAATCGATGCAAAGTCTCATCGATCCATCTTTCTTCTTGACGAACAACACAGGAGCACCCCATGTAGAAGTACTTGGCCTAATAAAACCACACCTCAGCAACTCATCGAGCTGAGTACGCAACTCGTCCAACTCACGCGGAGCCATACAGTACGGTGCTTTAGCAACAGGACGAGTACTCGGTTCGAGGTCTATCACAAACTCTATCTCCCTTTCAGGAGGAAGTCCTGGAAGACTATCAGGAAAAACATCTGGAAACTCTCGCACCACCGAGAAATCCTCAAGACGTGGCGTAACAAAAGCTGTTTCCAGAGCAGAAATAGAAACCAAAAATGCCTCGCAACCAGGCTCTATAACACGATAAGCGCGTACCGCAGAAATGACAGGAGAAACTCTGTCCTGAAATCCATAGATGCGCATAGGTTGTCCGTGGTCCATTCAGAAATCCAATCGCTTAGCCTTGCACTGGACGACCGCATCATATTTGGACAGCCAGTCCATGCCCAGAATCACGTCAAAATCAGACAGATCCAAAATCATTAGATCCGCATAAGCCAGAAAATTCCCAAGATAAATAGGGCATCTCAGAACTCCTTGGTTGGATATCACCGAATCACCGGAAGGGAGATTGACATTGAAGGAGCCTCCTAAATGGTCCACACTCAGACGGTGCTTATCGACAAATCTCCGGGCCACAAAGGAATCGGTGGCACCCTAATCGAAAAGAACGTGCACCCACCTATTACGCACCTTAAACTCCCCTAAAACTGTAACATACGTAACTAAACGAACGACAACTCGGGCAACGAAGTTAACTAACAAGGATAAAATTAAACTGAGGCTAACCTGATATCACTTGCATCGAGGTTTGGGCTTCCTCGCTGGTCATCACGTTCAGCTTTCCTTTTCCTTTATCCAGGCTTTGTGGAGGCGGCAGTGCTCGAAGTGGGGCAGGCTGTAGTGGGGACAGAGCCTGGGGGCACGAAGACTTCTGGTGTCCCTTCTGCCCACACTGGAAGCAAACCCTTTCTTTCATCCAGCAGCGACTCATGTCATGACCCTTCCTTGCACATAACGAGCACACCAGCTCTCCCTTAGGTGCACCTTGGATGGCATACACCTGCTATTGCTTCAGGGTGGCAGTCCTCTTTAAGCACATTTCATAGGGGTGGCAGGACGACCACAGAAGCTGCACACTTCCAACTTTTCTTCTTCGAAGAAGGGCCAGATGCCCTCGAGCTACCATCCTCAACGCCTTTCCTTTTCTCTTTCCTCGCCGCGACACCTCAGTTCTTGGCGTTTTCAATCGCCTCCACTTTTAAAGCGGCTTCCACTACTTCAGCATAACTTTCAGCCTGGTAAGCGCATGCCAACTGCTGGACATCGCTTCTTAGTCCTCCAAGGAAACGCTTCACTCTACCCTCCTCAGAAGCTACCAAATCAGGAGCAAACCTGCTCAGTTTGCTAAACTCAATTTCATACTTGCTCACGCTGAGATGTCTCTGCTTTAGATGCAGGAAATTATTCATCAGGCGGTCTTGCTCGATCGAGGGTAGAAACTTTTTCAGCAACATCTTCTTAAAAGATTCCCAAGAACAGCCTTCCTTCAGGCTCTCACTTTCCTGAATCCACCAACTCTTCGCCAGACCTTTTAACTGATAGACTGCAATCATCACCTTCTGGGCTTCTAGAATTCCAGAATACGAAAACATCTCCTCGATAGAGATGATCCAGTCATCTATAATCATAAAGTCAGCACTCTCGTCGAAGGTGGGATGTCCCAACCGCTGGAAGTGCGATATGAAATTCATTTCTGGTGGTATCACCATCGGGGGCACCAGAGGAGCAGGGGTATTGGGCACGGCTTGGCCCGAGGCAGGCTCTTGCGCTGAAGGTTGCTACGCGGGAGCGGCAGACAACAAAGACTCAATTTGCGATAGCATCGCAACCAATTGCCTTGATAGAGGCTCATTGCTCTAAAACAGACTCTCGATAATCGCATCACTTTGCGCACCTGATGACTCACTCTCCGACTGGGGAGTCGACCTCGTCGCAGGACGCTTTTGCGGCATTCTAAAAAGCAACGAACGACCCATCAAAATCCTAGCTTACAACAAAGTCACACAACTAGTTCAGATCATACTTAAAAGATACTTGCTTATGCTGCAACTTGCCATGGGATTTTATAATGATGCTATATCCTACTTAGGATGATATCCTCTCATCTTATTGACTCTTGTGTCTATGACATGAATGCATGTATTTATATTCATTTTCTGATTTAAACCCATAGGTGTACATATGTCATCCCGTAATCTTTAGCTTGGCACGTTGTGCTTATGCAATGTTATGCTATGCATTCTAAAAAGGCCCTAATGCATGTTATGAGCGGCGTACGCATGAAGATGTTATGCATCCCATACTACATGACATTCTCATGCAACGAAAAAGAAACGTGCTAGTCGCATTCATGTGGTGAGGTTATGCATCCCATACTACATAACCCTCACATGTTGCCCCTATGGTGGATCCATATACAAACACATATTATACATCCCATACTACATAATATGCCCCGTATACTTCATGTTATGCTATGAGTGTAGTGTTCGTGCTTCAGCCAATATGTGCTGATGATATATCGGTGTGTAGTATGATATGATGCTAAACACCTAATACCAACAAGGAAAGGTTGCCCGACAAATTGTCAAGCAACATCCCTCTGATACCAACTGTCACAACACACAATTTCACCTCAAATAAAGCTTATCAGAGTAAAGGAAAATGCGCGTCATGATGCCACGTCAACAAGAGATAACTGCGGACGCTCAGGCAAACACCAACTAAACATGAAGAAATGTTCTTTTCAAGTTATTTTAAAGAAAATCAATTACGATAAGAAGTTAGCCGTATCCCTCGGCTTAGTGGCTTATCTAGTCCATGAATTAAAATATATGATATGCTGCGGAAAAATACTTGATTAGATTAACTCAAACATCCTACATGAGTGAAAACGTCCCTAAAGGACAACTCATGCTATACAAGACTCTAAATTTATTATAGTAGGAAAGATCGCTTTTACGGTCGCTAAAAATAACAAGGTAGAGTTTAAAATTATGCAATGCATGAAGTGATAGTATTAGATTTTATAGCTGAAATTACCTAACATGCATTCCTAGCAAAAATCCTCCCAGAGAGCAAGTAAAACAACCACTTTTAAATAAATGAGCAGCTAGCAAGTATCAACAACTAACAAATCAGTTGGTGCCAACAAGCTGACACGAACCCACGAACAAAAAGTATGTCTGAACTAGTAAAACTAAACCAACAACAAACTACCTCGCTGAGACGAGGCAACAAACACGGCCAACGCTGCCGCCCAGAAAACTCCAAAACCAGCAATGCTAACCGCTACTGCTCTGAACCTGAGGCATTCCAAAAACAGAACACCTCAGCAAGGAAGTACAAGTAGTGGTAGGAAAAAGTAATAAGCCAGAATAAACAAAGGTCAACAGGGGTACCAACCCACGACCAAAAGCACTGAAGCAAAGTACAAAAGAAACAGGGCATCAGTAGGAAAAGAACTCCTACGTGATTTGTCACGTTCCACAAGAGTACACCAGATGCACGAGGCTATAAGGTGACTACATGAATATTTCACCAGAAAGGAAAATACAACACCTTTATTAGGCACCTGTGGTCGACTCTACCCAAAAACACGACGAAGTGGTCACTCTTGGACACACCACCCAAAAACAAAACACGGGCGAGGTGGTCACTCTCGGACACACCACCCAAAAAACAAAATGGATACATAATCCGTCTAACTCCGAGGGAGTCTCATACTATCCACCATACACCGCAGACATCAAAACCAGGTAGAATCTCACAGGGCACTAATGAAGGTAACAATCACTGCGGAGGTGGAATCGTCCACTAACTCCTGCATTCAAGAAACCCAAAGAAACCATAACACAAATATCTTGGGATTTGGCTCGACAGATTCTACTAGACATTACCAAACTCAAGACGCGATTGATCAACCCTTAGGAATGATTTACAACCCTAATTAAACTCTAAAACATTTGATAACGAAAGCTAAGGCACTTAAACCATCGCTAAAACACTTCAAGAACGATTAAACATAAATAGACAAGATCGATTTTAGCATGACAAAACATCATAATAACATGTGATCAACAAAACGGTTAATCATAGCAATAATTTGGAAGAATAATTGTAGAAAATTTTAGGGGACATGAAAAACATAGCCGTTACCATCGAATTGGACAAGGAGAAGCGAGGAGAAACCACCACTTGCCTTGGTTTTACCGGAAAAGTCCACCGAAATCACTCCACGTCATAGATCGGGGCAAAAGGATGCGGCAGAGATTGAAATCTAGACAAAAATGGCCAAAATAGAGGTTAGGGCCGAAAAACCCTAACGAGAAATCTCAAGAAATGGGAAAGAAATTACCACGAGGGCGTAGCTCTCGGCGAGAGCTTTCCAGATCTATGTTCGGATGAAGATTTCGAGCACCGGAGTACCGTAAGCGGCCACCGGAAAGTTCACGAAATCTCAAGCTCCGCCATCACCGACCTCACTTTTCTTCAGCTCTGGTTCAGTTCAGTGAACAACAACAAGAAGAAGTCCTAAATAAAGAGTGGGGCCAGTTCTAATTCTAAGTATATATATATAGGTATTTATGAAAAGTTTTGTCTAAAAACGTACTCTCTACGAGCGGGTGAGCGAAAAAATGAAATTATGGGTTCAAACGTCCATTCAAATCAAAATGTAGTCAACATGAAAGTTGTAGAGCTCGTCGA
This sequence comes from Platanthera guangdongensis, assembly GCA_039583875.1. Taxonomy (NCBI): domain Eukaryota; kingdom Viridiplantae; phylum Streptophyta; class Magnoliopsida; order Asparagales; family Orchidaceae; genus Platanthera; species Platanthera guangdongensis. The sequence goes on from CM077152.1 coordinate 172,571,070, forward strand.
GACGAACAAATTTCATGTTGATCATTTTTTGATACGATGCCGTTTTGATACTCAAAACGGCCTCTGAGCGGAGACAGAAACATCCTATTCGAGTGGCAGCATACCTACTCGAGTAGCAGCATACCTACTCGAGTAACATCATACCTACTCGAGTAGTAGCATACCTACTCGATTGGTAACATAATATACTCGAGTAGAGGCTCATTACTCGAGTTAAAACATGAATTACTCGAGTAGAAGCAACATATACTCGAGTAGCAACTCACCACTCGAGTTATAGTAGAAAAAATGAAATTAGGGGTTTAAACCTACTTCAAATAGAAAAGTGGTCAACATGAAAGTTGTAGATCTCGTCGAGACGAACAAATATCATGTTGACCATTTGTTGATACGATGCAAGTTTGACCCTCAAAACGATGTCTGAACGTAAAACAAAACATCCTACTCGAGTGGAAGCATACCTACTCGAGTAACAGCATACCTACTCGAGTAACAGCATACCTACTCGAGTAACAACATACGTACTCGAGTATTAGCATACCTACTCGAGTAGTAACATTATATACTCGAGTAGAGGCTCATTACTCGAGTTAAAACATGAATTACTCGAGTAGAAGCAGCATATACTTGAGTAGCAGCTCACCACTCGAGTTATTGCAGAAACAATGGAATTAGGGGTTCAAAATAGCTTCAATTCGAAAAGTGGTCAACATAAAAGTTGTATATCTCGTCTAGACGAACGAATTTCATTGTGACCATTTTTTGATACAATGTCGTTTTGACCCTCAAAACAGCACACGCGTAAAATCTAAAACGGGCTAATCGAGTAGAACCATAGCTTCTCGAGAAGACTCAGTACGGAAGCCCAAACGAGCGCCGAATTAAACGAAACTTGCACCGAATGCGAACACTAATGCTACAAATCTAACGGCCAAATCAAAACCAGAATCCGACTAGCCAATCCCGAGATATTAATCTTCGGAGTATACGGCGAACATAAACAATCCAAAACTTCAATCGCGCGCCGAGACTCCAAAAATGATCGGATTGCGACGAAACTTGACGAGCAAGTCCAAAATTACTTAACTTAAATTCCAAATACAAAATCTTCACATTACAACAAGAATTCGCCCTACTCGACCGCACGGACGTGAAAATGCCTTATCGGCATTGCGCCGTCAACTCGACGTTAAAAGTAACGCCACGACGTCATAAATCTGACGTTGCCCAAACAAATAAAATCATCAAAAACTCGGGGGCGTTACAGTACTTTCCAAAAAGATTTTTGTCTCCTCTCTCTCTCTCTCTACAAGAACCGGAAATTCGCCGCCGCCGCCATCGCTAATTTCCGACCGGCTAGGGTTTCTTCTTTTCAGAGGATTCAGATTAAGAAGACTCTATAGATCGAGATCTCCGCTCAACGCTTCATCTTCTCATTTGATCGTGTAAAGTCGAGAAGTTCAGATCTGATATTACCGAGATTCTTCTTCAATATTCTGATAAATCTGCATGCCTATAAGTAGGAATTTCTGATTTTCTGTTGCAAATCTGAACAAGAGAATTTACTATTTGTATTTCTGTACTGCTTTATTTCATTATTGTAGGAGAAGATTTCTCCGAGTGTAGGGGTTTTCAACTCCAAGATTATAGGAAGTTTTGCCTTACGAGTGTAGATCCGTTTGTGGATCGAGTTTGTAGGAACGTTGTTCCGAGGGTAGGATTATTTTCTGAAAGAATTGGTTTCAAAATAACCTAAACTCCTAGAGGGGAGGGGGGTAAATAGGTTCAATTCCTTTTTGCTCTAAGGCAGATTATTAATTCAGTTAATCAAATAAAATCAAACAGTTCGACTACTACCACAACACAGAAATCACAATATCACACATAATCACAGATGGCACAAAGTTTTATAGTGGTTCCCCAAATGATGGTTACATCCACTTTCTCCCTTCGCCTATCTAGCAGTGTGCTAGATTCGGCCTAACTTCTTCCTTCCTTCTCAGATCTATAGATCTTACAGCTCAGAACCCAGTCAAGGTTCTTAAAACTCAGAGTGAGTCCACACTCCTACAACTCAGGCAATTAAGCCCTACCTCAGCCTTCACCCAGGCCTAGAACTCAGAAAATGAATTCTCCTACCTCAGGCACACATCCCGACCTCAGCCTTCCAAAGGCCTACAACACAGAGATGTAAATCTCCTACCTCAGGCACTCAGCCCTACCTCAACATTTATAAATTAGTCTTACAACTCAGATCAATAATGATCTTATAGAAAAATGATAAAAAAAATATGTTTTATCTTTCACCCAAGTTGAGAGAGAATGTGTAGAAAGATTTCTTGATCAGTTCTTGAAGAATCTAATAACACAAAAATCAACCTGTCTTTGGCTTTCTTCAAAGCTTCTTGAATCTGAACATAATAAGGTTGAATTTCTTGAAGATGATATTCTATCAGATTCCTTCTTAAAGTCCAAAAATTAATCTGAATTCTTCTTTTCAGATTAGATCAGGATCTTCTCTTAAGAGACTAGTTGATGATAGTCTCTTTCTTCACATGAATTGTTGGAGCTCTCTCTCTCTCTCTACAAATTCTTCTGAAGATATGTTGAAATTCTTCACTTAGATCCACTTGAAATCTCTGACTAGATTTTCTTGTGTATGTTGTATATTCTATTGTAATTGTGTTCCGTATACTTCATTTTTGTTCTTCCGTTTCCTACTTCTTCAGTTGATAGAATCTGCCTTTATATAGAATTCATCCAAGGTTACCGGCTGATCCGGTCCTGACCAACTTCTGACAGATCTGACAGTTGCAGTAGACTTGTTGGTTATGGCAGCTGTCATGTCTTCCAGTCACTTCTTGAAAGTTTGTCTCTGTCAACAAAATGTCGAGTCTGAACTTCACATGTGTCGACACAAGTAGACTAAGTGTCGACACAATCCTTGGTGGTGTCAACAAAGCTCTCATGGTGTCGACACTGATTCTTGACATAGCTTTTGTAAGAATATGTTGACACAAGTCCTGTATGTCGACACAGTCACTTCTTGTCTTAACACAATTGACTTAGAAGAAATTCTGGTGTGTGTCGACACAAGTCCTGTGTGTCAACACAGTTGATGTCGACTGAACACAAGTCCTGTTTGTCGACACAGTTGATGTCGACTGAGCTTTCTGTGTGTCGACACAAGTTCTGTGTGTCGACACAATTGACTCCAGGTGTCGACGCAGCTTTTCTCAAGTGTCGACACAAGTCTTCACAAGTGTCGACACAGCTTCTTCTGGTGTCGACTCATGGACTTAAAAACTTTTCCTGCATATTCTTAACCTGCACATATAAACTCAAAACAACATCAAATACAACTTGATGAATATTATTGAGCTAAGTTAGGCTTCTCCAAATATGGTACATATTTTCCAATGTACCCAACAATTTCCCCTATTTGGAGAAGTCATAACCCTTAATCAATGATATACACCATTTATAATAAACACACATTATGATGTATATAAACATTACATGACAGAGCAACATATAAACAAAACATGTATAGTATGTCATTACAGAATGATGCAAACACAGTGAGCATGAATCATTGTTCTGTTTAAACTAGCAAAAGTTTGTCAACAATTAGTTTACATAGATTTTTTTTAACAACTAAAGATTACATTGTTGTAAAATCTAGTTAATCTATACTAAGGCTGATCTGGCTCCTTGATGACTATGCCTTTTCCTGGTTTGACCCGAGCCTGCACAGTAGGTTCAGCATCATCAGCAGGTTTCTTGCTTTTCAGATCTTTCCTTTTCTGTTCTTCAACCCTTATCTTTTTCCTTTCAAAATAATGAAAAGGCTTTGGGAAGTACTTGCTAGGCTCCAGAGCATTAGCAGGTAATTTTCCAGCTTTTGCTTTCCTTCTGTAATGAAGAATGGCTTCCTGCCTGGCTTCATACTTGTTCCATTCTTGCTCAGTGTACCATTTACCATTTTTATGGGTCTTGTCCTTCATAGCTTTCCAGGCAGTCAATATAATGTTCCTACAAGTAGGACTCCATTGCTCAAAATCAGGCTTCAACTCTGCCTGTTCTCTAAACCTTTTCTTTGAGAGTTGAGCTTCTTGCTCTTTATGCAAAGCTGCCTCTGACATTTATACTTTCTCAATGATAACATTATTAGTAGCCCCTGGAGGGCTGTACATCTGATGAATCATGTGTTGAATTTCTTCAAAGTTAGAAGGGGGAAAGATGATTTGAGCTACTTCCTGCTGTCCCCCTTCAACTCCTGCAACTTGAATTCCTGACTTAGCTGTGTTGTCATCATCACATAGGGGTGGATATCTCAGAGTTTCTCAAACAGCATTTGTTTTCCATTTGGCATGCTCTGAGCTAGTATGTCTGGCTTCAACCTCTCCCCCTTTATGACTTCTCTTTCAATATGATTCCTGAGATCATTCTTTTGGAACCTGATTTGAGTATGCAGATAATTTGTTCCCTCTGTATAATAGGATTTAAACCTTTGAAGCTGAGCAGATATAATCTTTTGAGAAGCTTGAAGTGCAGATTGGGAAGTGGCTAAATTCTCTTGAAGTTTCTTATCAAACCCTGATTTCTCTTTAGCCCTTGCCTCAGTCAGTGCAATTACAGTATTTTTTAATTCTGTAACAATCATATTATGTCATTCAGTAAGATTATCATTCATCCTCAGTTGATTTTCTAGGACATAGCCTTGTAACATGTTGGGTACATTGGTCAAATGTACCTGATTTGAAGAAGCCTCACCTAACTCATTGATATACATCATAATGTATTTGATGTTTGTTTGAGTTACTTGTGCAGGATAGGTATTCACTGGACTGAAGCTAAAAGTTTCTAAGTCCATATGTCGACACCTAGAGGGAAAGTGTCGACACTTGAGAAAGCTTGTGTCGACACCCAGACAAGCATTGTCGACACTTGGAGTCATTGTGTCGACACCTGGGATGAAGAGTCGACACCAGACAGAAAGTGTCGACACTTGGAGCTGTGTCGACACTCAGTGAAGAAGTATGCAGAAAAGCTGTGTCGACACTTAGCAGAAGTGTCGACACCTAGAAGAGCTGAGTCTACATCAGAAAGTGTCGACACTTGGAGTTGTGTCGACACTCAGCAAAATTCTGCAGAGACTAAGGACAAGTGTCGACACTCAACACAATGTGTCGACACTCAATCAGCAGAGTCAACATATGAAGAATGTGTCGACACTCAGCACAATGTGTCGACACACAAACAGGAGAGTCAGCACTTGAAGTAAGTGTCGACACCCAGCACAATGTGTCGACACTTAGCTAAAGACTCGACACTTGGCAAAGAACAGAAAAGTTTACAAAATTATTCTAAGTACAAGTGTCGACACTAAGGGAAAGTGTCGACACTCAGCTGAAGAAACAACATTGAAGACTTGTGTCGACACCAAGAAGCAGTGTCGACACTTGACAGTTTCAACACATGAAGATGTGTCGACACAAAGGAGATGTGTCGACACTTAGAAGAATACAGTTAAAGAATGAAGTACAAGTACTTGTGTCGACACTCAATTTCAGTGTCGACACATGCAGAAGAATCTGTGTCGAGACATACAAGGAATTGTGTCGACACCTTGTAGACTTGTGTCGACACTTACACAACATGTGTCGACACTTGGTTTATAAGTGTCGACACTTAAGAACAGAAAGTCTCGACACTATCTGACAGTTAGAGAATTTCAAGAAGTGACTGGTTGACATGACAGCTGCCGATCCAGCCGGTCTACAGCAACTGTCAGGGAAGTCAGAAGACTGTTATGAACCGGACCAGCCGGTTACCTTGAAGAATGCCTATAAATAGGCACCCTCAGTTTACAGAAGAAGTTGTTCACTATTGGGATTACAAGTTATTGTTGATGTTATTTGATACACAGAGGATCAACACAAGAAGATCTGTCAGTCCAACTGCAGATCTAAGAAGTTGGAGAGAGAGAGCTCAAATCAAGTATTCAGTCTTTGGAACTAAGGCTGAGAAGAAGGATTCAGAATCATCTGGATCTCATGAAGCAGAGGTCAAGGATCAACTGCAGAGGATTCAGACTAATTCAGTTCTACTCAAGAAGCTTTGAAGGAAGCTAAGTCAGTTTGGATCTAACTGAGTTCTTCCAAGAACTCTTCAAGAAACTCTCAACTCCTCTCTTATTTTCTGAGTTGTAGAGTTAGTTATTGTAATTCAATCTTAACTTGTAGGATCCATTGGATCTGAGAGAATTGTAAGCCTATATTATAAAGGCTGAGGGTAGGGCTTGGTTTCCTGAGTGTAGGAGTTGAAGAACTCTGAGTGTAGGCCTTAATTGGCTGAGTGTAGGCCTGGGTGGCTGAGTGTAGGCCTTTGTGGCTGAGTGTAAAGCTATGGGCCTGAGGTGTAGGAACCTAGTTAGGTTCTGAGATAGTGGAGAAGATTGGCCGAATCTAGTACACTGCTAGATAGGCGAAGGGGGAAAGTGGATGTACCCAAAGATTGGGGAACCACTATAAATTTGTGTGTCTGCTGTGTTGTGCTGTGCTGTGGATTAACTGTTTATATTCTGTTATTACTGTTAGCTGTAGAAATCTGTGAGATAACTGATTTGCTGCTAACAGAGCTAGAAAAAGGTTTAGGTCACCTATTCACCCCCCCCCTCTAGGTGTTTAGGTACCATATCTTTCAAGTGGTATCAAAGCGAGGTTCCTCAAGAAGGACTAACTGTCTGAGGAGATCCAGTTTGGCAGATTCAGTGTAAGTCAGAACACAGTTTCAAGAAAATCAAGAAACATGGGTTCTTCAGAGAATCACAAGGAATTGGGTTCAATGAAACTGCCCATATGCAGAAAAGAGATTTTTGGAATCTGGAAAGAGAGGGTAAGGCTGTTCATGGAAGCCTCTGACCCTAGAATCTACATCACAGTCAAAGAGGGGCCATATGTGCCCATGAAGATCTCAGTATTGGATGCAAATCAGAGGACTCCAAAGGATTTCTCTGAGATGACCAAGGATGAAATTGTCCTAGCCACTATGGACAAAAGGGCACAAAACATAATAGTAAGTGCCATTGATGATGCAACTTTTCAGAACCTAATTCACTGTAAAACAACAAAAGAAATGTGGGATACCCTCATTGTCTATATGGAAGGTTCTGAAGAAGTTAGGCAAGATAGAAAGTCCTTGCTTAATCAAGAGTATGAGAGCTTTAGGCAAGGAAGAGGAGATAGCATCACTGAATGCTACAAGAAGTTCTATAGAATTGTTAATGAACTCATGTCCTATGGAAGAGAGTTCACTAACTATGAATTGAATGATAAATTCTTAAGGTCCCTAACCAAAGATTGGGACACCAAGATCTGTGCCATCAGAGAAATGACAAAGTTGGGAGAAATTCCTCCTCCCACACTGTTTGGCAAGTTGCTGTCTTATGAGATGCAGCTGTCAGTGAGAAAAGAGGAGGAAAAATCAACAAGGACTGAGCACAGGGAAAGGACTGTTGCCTTCAAGTCAGAAGTACCTAGAAAGGGCAGGACTAAGTCATCAACTCCTCCTCCAGAGGTAGTTGAATCAGAATCAGATGAGTCTATTAGCACAAAGTCTACAAGCAGTGAAAGTGATGAAGACTTTGCTGCATTCACCAGACATTTTCAGAAATTCCTGAAGAAGAAACAGTGGAGGTCCAGACCTTCATTTTCCAAAGGAAAGAAGTCCAGCATCAGGAGAAGAATCCTTCAAAGAAGGACAAGAAAAAGACAAAGACTAGCAAGGCAACTGGGTCTAAGATAGTGTGTTACTGCTGCAATAGACAGGGTCATGTTATTGCAGATTGTCCTGAGAGAAGAAAAGAATCCAGTGACAAAAAGAAGACTCACTTCAAAGGAAAGAAGGAGAAGTCCTTTGTTGCAAAGAATGAGAAGACTCTTTCAGACATTTCTTCTTCAGACACTGAGACAGATGCTGAAGCCTACATAGGGCTATTTGCTGAAGAAGAAGAAGAATTTATGCAGATCATGGAATCAATCTATGAACAAGAAGAGTGTCAGTGCCAAGGACTGATGGCATTGACTGAAAGTACCAAAATCCTGGAGCAGCCAGGACCTAGTCAGGTACAAAGTCCAACTCAAAGTTCAGATTCCAGTTCTAGTTCAGAGTCAGATTCATCTTCATCAAGTGATGGAAGTGTTTCTGAATCTGAGGGAGATATTCATCAGCTCTTAGATGAATATAAAGTACTGTTGCAAGCCTATAAGAAAAGCAAGTCCCTTGCCAAAAGTCAGGCAAAGGAAATTGCTGATCTAAAGGCAGCTGCAACAGACTTTGAGAAGGAATTTGATCAAAAGCTCAATGAGGTAGCCAGGCTGAAACACATTACTGTGATTCAGATGGGAACTATCACTTATAAAAATGATCAAATTAAGTTACTGGAGATCAATCTCCAGAAGGAAAGAGAGCTTGTTGCTAGGTATTCAAAACCTAAATCAGTGCTACCCTTGATTGATGAATTTGTTCATCATAAAGGAAAGGATGGATTGGGTTTTATTAAACCAGCTAGGACTGTTAAGGATCAGTCCAAGTCCAAGGGCAAAGCCCCAACATTCAACAAGCCTGCTGTAGTCAAGACAGCAAAGGTTGTACCTAAGCAAAGGTACAACAAGTTTGAATGCTGGTGTTGTGGCAAGATTGGCCATTTTGCAATGGACTGTTGGCACAATGCCAGTGCCAAGGTGAGTAGCAAGTTACCTGGTGGAAAGCCAACAAGTAGCTTTGTCAAGTTGCAAACTAACAATCACCAAGGACCCAAGTTTACTTTGGGTTCTAAGGTTCATTAATTTGTTTTGCAGGTGAATCCAAGTGGCCATACCCCAACATGGTACTTGGATAGTGGATGTTCCAGACATATGACTGGAACAAGGGGACTACTGAAGGACTACATTCCAATCAAAAATGGTCCTAAAGTGACCTTTGGTGGTTCTGAAAAAGGAATCATCAAAGGGTTTGGTAACATCTCTTCAAACCTTGTTACCATTACTCAAGTGGCTTATGTTAAAGGGTTGAAACACAACCTCATTAGTATAAGTCAGTTAAGTGATGTAGGGTATGACATCTCATTTGTTAAAAATGGTTGTCATATCAAGAGGTCAAGTGATCAAGAGATCATTTTGACAGGATATAGAAAGAGGAATGTCTACTGTTTAGACATTATGATTGAGAACAATGGTTCTCCTGTCTGTCTTGTAGCTGATGAGACAATCTCTCATTGTGTCAAGTGGCACAAGAGGCTAGCTCATCTTAACTACAAGACTATTAGCAAACTCTTTAGCAAAGAGTTAGTGAGGAATGGTCCTCAAGTTAAGTGTGTCAAAGATGGCATTTGCTCAGCTTGTCAAAAGGGCAAGCAGACTAAATCCACCTTTAGAAGCTTAGACAACAAAGATGCTGTGAGGTGTTTATACCTCTTGCATATGGATCTATTTGGTCCAATGCCAGTTCACAGCTTAGGTAGGAAGGTCTATACCTTTGTAGTTGTTGATGACTACTCAAGGTTTTCCTGGGTGTTCTTCTTAAGGCAGAAATCTGAAACACCTAGTGTCTTCTATAGCTTTGTTAAGCAAATTCAGAATGAATTGAACTGTACAGTGTTCAAAATTAGAAGTGACCATGGTACTGAGTTTCAGTCTGAAAGCATGACAAAACTGTGTGAAGATTTTGGGATATTTCAAGAATTCTCTTCACCTAGAACACCTCAGCAAAATGGCATTGCTGAAAGGAAGAATAGGACCTTGATAGAGGCTGGTAGGACCCTATTAAGTGATTCATCACTGCCAGAGTATTTCTGGGCTGAAGCAGTTAACACTGCATGCCATGTGATAAATAGGGCTACCATCACTAAAAGGTTAAACAAGACCCCCTATGAAGTTGTGAAAGGCAGGAAACCAAACCTATCCTATTTCAGGATTTTTGGTTGCAAATGCTTCATACTTAACAATGGAAAGTCTTACTTAACTAAGTTTGCTGCCAAGTCCCAAGAGGGAGTGTTTGTTGGGTACAGCAATAATAGTAAGGCTTATAGAGTCTACAACTTGACTACACAAGTTGTAGAGGAGTCTGTGCATGTAGTTTTTGATGAGACAAAACTAATTAACAATGAGTTGTCTAGCAATGTATGCAGCCCCACAGGTCTTACTAAGAAGATGGACAAGCTAACCATAGAAGATGTACCTGCTGCAAGACAGCAAGTAGAAGAAGATGGCTTATGTCCAGGGGGAGAACTACATGTACCAGGAGCTGAAGAAGTACAAGGAACTCAGCTTGATGAAGATGCTGAAGAAGTTCAACCAGGAAGTAAGGATGCCTCCAGCCAACAGGCATCTAAGAGATCATCCAGTAGAGCTGATTATTGGAGATCCAAGACAAGGTGTTCAGACAAGGAGCAGAAATCAGAATGCTGTAGTATATTCAAGTTTTCTGTCTCAAATAGAACCAAAGAAATTTGAAGAAGCTATACAAGATCCACAGTGGACTGAAGCAATGCAGGAAGAACTTAATCAGTTCAAAAGGTGCAAGGTTTGGGACTGGTTCCTAAACCTAAAGATCACAATGTGATAGGAACAAAGTGGATCTATAGGAATAAGTTAGATGAACAAGGAGTCATCATTAAGAATAAAGCAAGACTGGTTGCAAAAGGATATAGGCAAGAAGAAGGTATTGATTTTGATCAAACCTTTGCTCCAGTAGCCAGACTGGAAGCCATAAGGATGTTCTTGGCCTATGCAACCTATCAAGGATTCAAGGTATACCAAATGGATGTGAAGTCAGCATTCCTAAATGGTAATTTGAAAGAAGAAGTCTATGTGGAGCAGTCTGCAGGTTTTGTTGATCCAACTCTACCTCATTATGTCTATAGACTTAGGAAAGCATTATATGGGTTAAAACAAGCACCTAGAGCTTGGTATGAAACCCTATCTAGTTTCCTCATTGAGAACAAGTTCTCAAGGGGGAAAATAGATAAGACTCTATTTCTTAGGGAATCTAGAGGCAAAGTCATACTTGTCCAAATATATGTAGATGACATTATATTTGGGTCTACTGAAAGTAGCCTTTGCAAAAAGTTTGCAAAGCTTATGCAAAGTCAATTTGAGATGAGTAGTATGGGAGAACTAAAGTTTTTCTTGGGTCTCCAAGTTAAACAGACTGAAAGTGGTCTATCCATATGTCAGTCCAAGTTCACCCTAGAACTCATAAGGAAGTATGGTATGGATTCATCCAGTACCATGAAGACTCCTATGGGGTCAAGTATGTCTCTGAGCAAGGATGATGCAGGGAAACCTGTAGATGAAACCTTGTATAGAGGGATAGTTGGCTCTCTACTATACTTGACTGCAAGTAGGCCTGACATTATGTATGCTACATGTGTTTGTGCCAGGTATCAAGCCTGCCCTAAAGAGTCTCACTTGACTGCAGTCAAGAGAATCTTGAGATATCTAAAGGGCACTCCCTATCTAGGCCTCTGGTACCCTAGGAATGGAGATTTTGATCTAACAGGCTATTCAGATGCAGACTTTGCAGGATGCAAAGAAGATAGAAAGAGCACTACTGGATCCTGTCAATTCCTAGGTGGAAGACTCATTTCATGGAGTAGTAAGAAGCAAACCAGTGTGGCTATCTCCACAGCTGAGTCAGAATATGTAGCTGCAGGAAGTTGCTGTGCTCAACTTTTGTGGATTCAACATCAGCTAGAAGACTATGGATTTCAGGTAAGTAGAACTCCACTTTTCTGTGATTCTACAAGTGCTATTTCAATAGCTAATAATCCTGTATCACATAGTAGAACTAAACATATTGAGATTAAATATCACTTTCTTAGGGAGCATGTAGAAAGAAATGATATTGCACTTGAATATGTTAAAACTGATAATCAGATAGCTGATATGTTTACTAAGCCCTTAGAAGAAGCTAAGTTCAATAAGGTTCAAAATTGAACTAGGTATGATAAACTTAGACTAAGTTTACAGAACTAAAAATTGGCTAAGTAAAAAGGTGTCGACACATAGACAAGTCTATGTCGACACAGAATAGTAAGTGTCGACACTTCAGGAAAATGGTGTCGACACATCTAGGAAGTTGGTGTCGACACTTCAGAATGTTAGTGTCGACACATGTCGAGTAGGTGTCGACACATTAATGAGGTGTCGACACTTAAGTTTTACTCAGAATTTTCTAAGTAAAGTCTCGACTACATGTCGAGTAGTGTGGTGTCGACACTTAACCAAGTGTCGACACATAAAATCTGATGACTAAACTTGTGTCGACACATGTGTGTCGAGACATTATAAGTCAGTGTCGACACTTATTGCCAGTGTCGACACATCTTTAGTAATCCATCCCGCCTGTTCGTCTTCAAACCAGAAAGGTATAAATAGGGTTCTGTCTTTGTTTGTCGACACGCTTTCAGAGTTTCGAGACCAAACTACTGTGTCGACATTTCTCTCTTCTAAAGACTAATTCTACAAACCCTAATGGCACCCAAGCTCGAGGAGAATGTCAATGAAGGCTATGAGCTGGTTCGTGGCGCATTCGACGATGGCGATCAAGAAATCAAATCGGTGATAACCCTAGTCACCGATTCTGGATTGGAGTATTTGGTTTCAGAACCAACTAAAATATGGAAGAAGGAAGTACTCGAATTCCTTGCTGGAGCTTCTGTAGATGACTCAGGTTACAAGATCAAATCAAGAGTTCATGGCACCAAGGTCAAGATTTCACCCAAATCTCTGAGAAAGGTACTTCAGCTACCTAAAATTCAAGAAGAAGAGGAAGTGACTACATCCAAGACCAGAGAAGCACTTACCTGGTGTGGTCTAGATCCTAAGCTGAAGATAGGATCTGTATTCAACAGGAGAGGAATGAATACCCAAGGAAAGTTCCTGTCAGAAATTGTGGGGAAAGTTATTCTCAGTAAGACTGGAGGGCATGACAGGGTGTCAGCCTCCATGTTCAGTATTATGACCAGAATTATCTTCAACCTAAAAACAGACTGGTCAATGGTTGTCTATGAGAAATTAAGGAGAGTCTGAAGAAGCCCAATCTGGGCAGAATACTAAGTCTCTACCTGGCTGGTATAATACCAGAGGTAATGAGCAATGCTGCTGGTACTAAAATCAATCACATGAGAAGGATGGATATGAGGATATTTTCAAGATGGGAAAGAGTGCTGTCTAAGGAAGTTCCTACCCCAGAAAAGCAAGTTTCTAAGAAAGATTCCCCTCCAAAGAAGAAGAGGAAGATAGCTCCTGTGACACAGGAGTCCTCCAGCAGTTCAGGTAGTGAAGAACTAGTTGTTTTCACTCCTGATAGTCATGAGGAAGAGGCAGTAGACAAGACCCCTGCTGCTAAAGATGTAGCTGAGATTCAGGGGGAGCTGCCTCACACTAGCCCCATCCCTAGGGATCCAAGCCAGGGGGAGTCTCCAGCTGTAGAACAACCCTCTACACTGGAGAGTGAGCAAGCTACACTCATTATCCAAGAGGTACTTTCTGACCTCAATACTTTAGATTTTTCTGTAATAGATTCTGATTTGTCTGATGTCCATCAGCAAACTCAGCAAGCAAATTAAGAACCAGATGTTGTTCTCCAAGACACATCTGCTGTTGTGCAAAAAGTTCCTGATAAAGTAGTTGATGAATCCAGCACTTCTCCTGCACAGTCTCCAGCAGAATACACAATGGAAGATCTATTTCTTAATTTAGATCAAGAGGATTTTGACATGGACAAGCATGGTGCTGCTGAAGAGAAGGGTGCTGCTGCTGAGGGGGAGACACTGCAAGTTCAGGAAGAGCCTATAAGGCAGGAAAGTCAGAAAGCACTTGATGTGCAAGATGACAAACCATCAAGCCCTAAGGATAGGGTGAATATAGCCAGTACTTCAGAGTCTGAGGAAGATGAGACTGAACAAGCCAAGAAGAAGCAATTCTTTGTATTCAAAAGAAGGAGTCAGAGCTACAAGAAGGCTCTACAAACTGTTGCTCAACACTCCCTAGTCCAACAAGCTCCATCAACTGATTACAGTGGCTTAATGGTAGCAATGCAAGTTAAGCTGGATGAGCACAGGAGGGCCATAGAGAAGTATATTGATGAAGGCCACAAGTCTTTACAATTTGACTTAGCTCAAGACATCAAGTCAATAAGATTTGAGATGAACCTGAATAAAAAGGAAATGAATGAATGCTTCCACAAGGGTGGAAATGCAGTGGTGTACCTGGCTAAACATCAAGAACATATAAAAGAAAAGGTAGATGATATAGCATTGAAACAAGGCTATGTGCTGGAAAATCAATTAAGAATGAATGATAATTTGACTGCATCTCACAATGCTATAGTCACTGAACTAAAGACTAAGACTGCTGAACCTTCCACATCATCTGCTGCTGCAAAGGCTGAATTTGATAAAGCATTTCAAGATGAAATTGCTGCTGTCAAGACTGCAATTAAAGATTCACAGAAGGTCATTTCTGAACAGCTTACAAAGCTTAGACCTTATTTTAAGGATGGAATCAGGTACTTGGACAGCCAAATCAGGTTCCAGAAAGATGATGTAAGAGATCATGTTGAACAAGAAGTCATAAAGGGGGAGAGGGTGTTAGTCAAAGCTAGCTCTGACCATGCCAAATGGATTTCTAACTCCATCAGAGCTACACTGGGCTATCCTCCCCTGTGTGATGATGATAATGTTGCTGAATCAGGAATTCAAAGTGCATATCTTGGAGGTGAGCAACAGGAAGTAGCTCAAGTCATTTATCCACCTCCAGATTTTGAAATGATTCATGCAGATGTAAGCACATGTATAGCCCAACTGCTGGAAAGTCCCATGTTGTTCTGGAAAAGGTTGTTCAACCTATAACAGCAGCTATGCAAGAGGCTTTGGACAAAGAAGAAGAGACAAGGCTGTCAAAGAAGAAGTTTAGGGAATTAGCTGAGCAGAAGCCAGATTTTGAACAGTGGAGCCCTACTTCTAGGAACATCATTCTCACAGCCTGGAAAGCAGCCAAGGACAATACTCATGAAAGGAACAAATGGTTTTCAGAAGCAGAATGGAGAAAGCATGAGATTAGGCAGGAAGCCATTGTCTAGTATAGAAGGAAGGCTAAGTTAGGAAAGCTACCTCCTACAGCTGTGGAGCCTAGCAAGTACTTTCCTAAGCCCTATCATTACTTTGAGAGACAGAAAATCAAGGCTGAAGAACTAAAGAAGAAGGACTCCAAAGGAAAGAAGACTGCTGATGCTGAGCCTGCTGCTGCTGCTGTAAAGGCCAAAGTACAAGCTGGGAAAGGAATTGTTATAAAAGAACCTGATCAGAATTAGACTAAGATTAGACTGAAGAATGTTGTAATCTGTTACATCTAAACATTTTTGTAAATCATTGAAAATGTATTAAAAACAATGTTTGAACAGTTTTTGATAAATATTTTTCATGATTGTTCAGAAGAATGTGTCTAATTCTTGTTTGTTATGTAATGCTGAATGAGTATACATGTGTGCTTTATTACATGTTTAAGTTTACCCTGTTAACATATACCTGCTTTACATCATTCTCTAATTTTTAATTATGAGTGGTGTATATCATTGACTAAGGGTTATGACTTCTCCAAATAGGGGGAGATTGTTGGGTACATTGGTCAAATGTACCTGATTTGAAGAAGCCTCACCTAACTCAATGATATACATCATAATGTATTTGATGTTTGTTTGAGTTACTTGTGCAGGATAGGTATTCACTGGACTGAAGCTAAAAGTTTCTAAGTCCATATGTCGACACCTAGAGGGAAAGTGTCGACACTTGAGAAAGCTTGTGTCGACACCCAGACAAGCAGTGTCGACACTTGGAGTCATTGTGTCGACACCTGGGATGAAGAGTCGACACCAGACAGAAAGTGTCGACACTTGGAGCTGTGTCGACACTCAGTGAAGAAGTATGCAGAAAAGCTGTGTCGACACTTAGCAGAAGTGTCGACACCTAGAAGAGCTGAGTCTACATCAGAAAGTGTCGACACTTGGAGTTGTGTCGACACTCAGCAAAATTCTGCAGAGACTAAGGACAAGTGTCGACACTCAACACAATGTGTCGACACTCAATCAGCAGAGTCAACATATGAAGAATGTGTCGACACTCAGCACAATGTGTCAACACACAAACAGGAGAGTCAGCACTTGAAGTAAGTGTCGACACCCAGCACAATGTGTCGACACTTAGCTAAAGACTCGACACTTGGCAAAGAACAGAAAAGTTTACAAAATTATTCTAAGTACAAGTGTCGACACTAAGGGAAAGTGTCGACACTCAGCTGAAGAAACAACATTGAAGACTTGTGTCGACACCAAGAAGCAGTGTCGACACTTGACAGTTTCAACACATGAAGATGTGTCGACACAAAGGTGATGTGTCGACACTTAGAAGAATACAGTTAAAGAATGAAGTACAAGTACTTGTGTCGACACTCAATTTCAGTGTCGACACATGCAGAAGAATCTGTGTCGAGACATACAAGGAATTGTGTCGACACCTTGTAGACTTGTGTCGACACTTACACAACATGTGTCGACACTTGGTTTATAAGTGTCGACACTTAAGAACAGAAAGTCTCGACACTATCTGACAGTTAGAGAATTTCAAGAAGTGACTGGTTGACATGACAGCTGCCGATCCAGCCGGTCTACAACAACTGTCAGGGAAGTCAGAAGACTGTTATGAACCGGACCAGCCGGTTACCATGAAGAATGCCTATAAATAGGCAGCCTCAGTTTACAGAAGAATTTGTTCACTATTGGGATTACAAGTTGTTGTTGCTGTTATTTGATACACAGAGGATCAATACAAGAAGATCTGTCAGTCCAACTGCAGATCTAAGAAGTTGGAGAGAGAGAGCTCAAATCAAGTATTCAGTCTTTGGAACTAAGGCTGAGAAGAAGGATTCAGAATCATCTGGATCTCAAGAAGCAGAGGTCAAGGATCAACTGCAGAGGATTCAGACTAATTCAGTTCTACTCAAGAAGCTTTGAAGGAAGCTAAGTCAGTTTGGATCTAACTGAGTTCTTCCAAGAACTCTTCAAGAAACTCTCAACTCCTCTCTTATTTTCTGAGTTGTAGAGTTAGTTATTGTAATTCAATCTTAACTTGTAGGATCCATTGGATCTGAGAGAATTGTAAGCCTATATTATAAAGGCTGAGGGTAGGGCTTGGTTGCCTGAGTGTAGGAGTTGAAGAACTCTGAGTGTAGGCCTTAATTGGCTGAGTGTAGGCCTGGGTGGCTGAGTGTAGGCCTTTGTGGCTGAGTGTAAGGCTTTGGGCCTGAGGTGTAGGAACCTAGTTTGGTTCTGAGATAGTGGAGAAGATTGGCCGAATCTAGTACACTGCTAGATAGGCGAAGGGGGAAAGTGGATGTACCCAAAGATTGGGGAACCACTATAAATTTGTGTGTCTGCTGTGTTGTGCTGTGCTGTGGATTAACTGTTTATATTCTGTTATTACTGTTAGCTGTAGAAATCTGTGAGATAACTGATTTGCTGCCAACAGAGCTAGAAAAAGGTTTAGGTCACCTATTCACCCCCCCCTCTAGGTGTTTAGGTACCATATCTTTCATAACACCCCCTATCCGTCGCATAGCATATAGCAGTAGGTCTGGCCGGGGCCCGACGCCATATACCACAGACAGACCGGGTGGTTACTTATGGAAACCATCCAACCAATCTCAACGTCCTACACAGAGCATTCTAGCGGAAGCAGTTTATAAAAGTTGTAAACAAAGAACCCAGCATTAGAGCACGAATGTCCACTAGTACAAAACAGGAATGTTATTACAAAATACTCAAAACAAGGCTTAAGGCCTTACAAAATGTTTCACTTGAATATTACATGATTTACAAACCACGGCACGCAGGCCGGTCATACATGAATAAAGCAATAAACATTTCCATTTGGGCCTTCGAGGGCCAGCTTCACAAAAAGGGCTTTAGCCCGCTATTGACCGCTTGGTCCAGCTGCACCTGCAAGCAACAAACCACCGCACGGTGGAAAAACAAGGCAACGGTCAGCAATGCTGACCAAATTATAACAATCCCGCCACCAACTCGGGGCGGCGATGCTCCTTCCCTGCATTTCATTAGCATAAGCGAGCAATTTATATACTTAGCCATTTCATCACAGACGTTGGCTCGCTCGGCCACACGCCCCGTGCACTCAGGGCACATTCTCGGTGAACCAGTCGATGTCACGTCAATTAAAGCCATTAACATTCCGGACTCACCACCGCCACTTAGACGGCCAAACCTATGAGCAATTTGTCTTCCTAGCCTGGGTCACGACAATTTAAGCCATTGACCGCCGAAGACTCCCATCTATGCCAACGACAAGTTCCACGTAACCTTAGGTCTCTTTAACCGAACGACATAGAGCGGGTACGGTTCCATCTAACCCGTGCTCACATCGCAACGACAATTTATGCCATTTGCGCGGTTCAAACTTTCACCGAGTCCCATTCTATCGCAAGTCACATAACCCCATTATGTTCAAGTTGGCTCTCAGGCCACCAAGTTGGCAAGATCTCGTATTCGCCCAGTTTTCCGGGTGCACCTTTGGGTTAGTCCCCAAGGCTCCCTGCTACAATCTACCGCGTAGAAAACCCGAAAAACAACCAATAGCACGGAGTTTTCTTCGGCCTTATGCAATGCAACATCACCGATCCAGACCAACATGTCCGGGTAGGCTTCACACAATATGCCTACGTCCGTTCTAGCATACGGACTCTAAACAACGGGGACTTTACATATCTACCCGAAGGAACGCCTCCAACTCTCCACAAACTCGCGGGAGCGGGCTTCCTATGCTAAGAAAGAGTGCTATTCATGCTCAAGATGAGGATCGTTACACTTGAGTTCCTCTTTGGCACCATTGAAATGTAATCGGATGGAAATCACCGCACTGGCGTTGCCTCCGTGGATCCGGAGTCGGCTTGCGATTCGGAGCTCCGAAGCTCCTCCAATGGCGGATCTAGCTCCTTCTTCTTCCCTTAGCTCTCCTCTCTCTCCAAGGATTTGGTAAAGGATAAGGTATGAAAAGTGATGGATTTCTAAGTCAATCCACGGGTATATCCCTTCAGGAACATCCCCCAGCCGTTGGATCTCAAAACAAGGAAACGAACGGCTTCGATTCGGGACGGAAATGCCCAATCTGGGCCGAACACGGCCTGGCACACACCCGTGTCCAGGGCCGTGTGCCACATTCGCCGTCAAAATCGAATCTCCTAGAACCTCACACGGGTATCGAACACGCCCGTGTTCGAGCTGACACGCCCGTGTTCCACCTCACACGGCCGTGTGGCCGGTCGTCTACCCCATGATTTTTCCCCATTTTCAACCCGAGCACTGCACGGGTTTTAGGACACGCCCGTGTCCTTGCCCGTGTCACCTTGACACGCCTAGGCCCCTGGCCGTGTACACGGGACACTTCGTCGAGTGAAGATCAACGACTTGATGACACGGCCTTGGACATGCCCGTGTCCTAGGTCGTGTGCCCTGTCTCGACGATCGTCGAGTGAATCTCGACGACTCTCCGGGATGATCGTCGAAACGGGTCGACACGCCCTGCGACACGCCCGTGTCGCAGGCCGTGTGCCCATTCTCGACGAATCGTCGAGTAAAACTCGACGACTTCACGGCTAAGTGTCGACACACGCTTGACACGCCCTGGGACATGCCCGTGTCCCATGCCGTGTGCCTGCTGCCAGAACCCAAACTGGCCCAAAACATCCCCCTTTTTCTCCTTTGAGTTTCGGGTGTTACAACTCTACCCCTCTTAAAAGAATTTCGTCCACGAAATTACATAAAGGAAAGACATACAAAACCAAAATTTGTACCTGAGCGGAACAACTCCGGATACTCGTCAAGCATAGTCTGCTCTCACTCCCAAGAGAGCTCCTCACGACCGCAATTGTCCCACTGGACCTTGACCATCCAAATCTCTTTATTGCGTAGCCGCTTGACCTCCGAGTCTTCAATCCGCACAGGATTGACCTTTGTCGTTAGCCCACTATCCACCGGCACTTGATCGACCGCGATCACTTGCATAGGCTCTTGTACCGCCTTCCGAAGCACCGAAATATGGAATACATCGTGTAAACCACTAAGCTCCTCTGAAAGCTTCAACCGATAGGCTGCTTCCCCAACTCGCTCCAGAACCTCGAACGGTCCAAGGTACCTCGGGCTTAGCTTTTTCAATCGCCGCACCCGCGAGACACCCTTGAACGGCTTGATCTTTAAGTATACATAATCGCCCACAGCGAACTCCACGTTCCTGTGCTTGGCATTATAGTACTTTGCTTGCCGGTCCTGAGCGATAAGCAACCTCTCCCGAATGGTTCTCACCAAAGAAGTAGCATCATCCGCTTCCGATTGCTTATACAACTTTGACTCACCCGTTTCTAACCAAGACAACGGCGTGCGACATCTTCTACCATATAGGGCCTCGAAGGGCGCCATTTTGAATACTCGCTTGGTAGCTGTTGTTGTATGCGAACTCCACCAAATAAAGGTGGTCTTCCCATTGCTTTCCAAAATCCTAAGACACACATGCGAGCATGTCTTCCATGGTTCTATTAACCCTCTCGGTCTGCCCATCCGTTTGTGGATGGTAAGGCTGTGCTAAACTTCAGCTTTGTTCCCAATATTTGCTGCACCAGCCTCCAATCATTGGACGTGAACCGCCCATCTCGGTCACTCACGATGCAGCGGGGCACACCATGAAGCCGTACTATGTTATCCACATAAAGCTTTGCCAGCTTCTCCACCGGATCATCCTTCCTATGCGGAATAAAATGCGACACCTTCGTTAATCGATCAACAACCACCCAAATGGCGTCATTTCCCTTTTGCGACCTTGGCAAACCGTGCACAAAGACCATAGAGATGTCGTCAAATTTCCACTCCGGAATAGGCAAGGACTTAAGAAATCCTCCCGGCTTTTGGCACTCCGCCTTTACCAAGGCGCAAGTTTGGCACTTCGCTACGTATAGCGCCACATCCTTCTTTAAACCCGGCCACCAAAACAGTTTCTTCACATCACGGTACATCTTCGTGCTCCCCGGGTGAATCAAGTACTTGGTATGGTGTGCCTCGTACAACAACTCCACCTGTAAATTGCCCACACTTGGGACGCACAAACGACCGTCTTTCCACAGCAATCCGTACTCCACGACGAATTGGGAATTTGACCCATCCAGAGCCTCTATCATGAACTGCTTCATATGAGCATCCATATCCAAAGCCTGCCGAATCCGATCAGCCAGGTCATATTGGACTTCAGTCCAATTCAGAACTGCTTCAGCACTAGATTGTCTATCCACACAAACAATCTCCAACGCCTCCAACTCCCGCACCAACCGCTCATCATGCACTGATAGCCAATTGGCTTGAGCTGGGGCTCGGCGACTCAACGCGTCCGCAACCACATTCCCTTTGCCAGGCACGTAGTGGATCTTGAATGTATAGTCCCCCAGGAACTCCATCCATCTACGCTACCGCATATTCATATCCTTCTGATCAATCAGGTACTTTAGGCTCTTGTGATCAGTGTAGATATCGATCTTCACACCGTACAAATAGTGTCTCCACAGCTTCAAGGCAAAAATCATGGCCGCTAACTCCAAGTCATGGACCGGATAATTCCTCTCGTGCACTTTTAGCTATCTCGAGCCATAAGCTATCACGCTTCCGTGCTGCAGTAGCACGCAACCCAAACTGCTGCCTGAAGCATCGCTATATATCTCATAGCCTTCGGTTCCACATGGCGAACTCAGCATAGGCGCCGTGGTCAACCGACACTTCAATTTCTCAAAAGCTCGCGCGCACTCCGGCGTCCAAACGAACTTATGCTCCTTCCTCGTCAAAGTAGTGAGAGGTAACGCTATTCGCGAGAAGTTCTATACGAAGTGCCTATAATAGCCGACAAGCCCCAAAAAGCTCCGGACTTCTGCTACCGTAGCAAGCTCAGGCCACTCCCGTATCGCAACAATCTTCGTCGGATCCACAGCAATACCCTCTCCACTCACTATATGCACGAGGAACGCCACTGAGGATAGCCAAAACTCGCACTTCGAGAACTTGACATACAACTGATTTCTCCTTAGCGTCTCCAACACCAAATGAAGATGCTTGAAGTGATATTCCTCACTTTGCGAGTACACCAAAATATCGTCGATAAAGACGATCACAAAATGGTCCAAGTACTCCCTGAACGTCCTGTTCATCAAATCCATGAACACTGACGGCGCATTAGTCAGCCCAAACGGCATGACTGTAAACTCATAATGCCTGTATCTCGTACTAAATGCTGTCTTCGGGATATCACTCTCCCTTATCCGCAGCTGATAGTACCCAGCCTTGAGATCTAACTTCGAGTACACCGTCGACCCGACTAACTGATCAAAGAGATCATCAATCCGAGGGATCGGGTACTTGTTCTTCTCAGTCAGCTTGTTGAGCTCCTGATAATCAATACATAGCCTCAAGCTTCCGTCCTTCTTCTTAACAAAGAGGACCGGTGCGCTCCAAGGCGAAGAACTCGGGCGCACATACCCTTGCTCCAACAACTCTTGCAGTTGAACTTTCAGCTCCGCCATTTCCTTAGGCGCTAGCCGATACGGCGATCGTGACACAGGCTTTGCACCTGGCACTAGCTCGATCGTAAAATCTATCTCCCGCTGAGGCGGGGCTCCAGGAAGATCTGCGGGGAACACATCAGGGTATTCCGATACCACTGAAATACAATCCAACGCGGGCTTCGGCTTTGCAACCTCCACTAGTGTAAAGAACAGTTCTGCTCCAGCACGAACCGCCTTCACCACCTGAAGAGCAGACATCAACGTCTTGCTCGACCCCTTTAAGCCCGTAAACGTCGTCTCACGACTCGCTCCCAGCTTAACTTCCTTGCTACCGCAATCTATATGGGCCTGCTGCTCCGAGAGCCAGTCCATGCCAAATATGACGTCGAACTCCACTAACGGAAGTAAAGACGCCCGCAGGTCGAACTCCTGCTCCCCAATACGAATCTTAACATCGCAGATCCTATCCGCTCGCATCGAACACCCATTGGGCAACAACACATCCAACTTATCATTCGCCATCGAAGAAGGGACTCCGATGCGTGATATAAATCCTTCGGACAAGAAGGAGTGTGAAGCTCCCGTATCGAAGAGTGCTCATGCCGGATTTTCACAAATCGATACAAATCCTAAACAAGTAGTGGTAAGGTAACATGTGCATAACAAGTATTTACAGAAATTGACTTGCTATAAAATTAAACCGTACCTGTCACCACATCAGCTTGTTTAATGGCCTCCTGTTGGACAAGATTGTAGACCCTTGGTTGGGCCGGAGCATAATGGGATGCGGTCGACTCCACCGCCTTTCCCTTTTCTTCATAAGTAGCTCCCGGCTTCCTCTCGGACTTAGGACGTCCGCTCCAACAATCACGGGCGAAATGCCCCGTCTTTCCACATGTAAAGCACGTGCCCGGGGTCCGACTCGTATTCGCCCCAAAAGCACGAGAAGGAGCTGGACCCGAAGTCATATGCTTCTTGAAAGACCTCCGATAGCCGGACTTTGAAGTATCGGCACTCTGAACTCAGATTTCTTCTCACCCAAGCTTTTCTTTGCTTGTACGTTCTTCATGTCCTTCTCCAAGGACCGGGCAGTATTGACCAAGGTTAAGAAACCCTGCGTCATCGGCCCCGACAGTAGTAGTCTCAACTCATCCCTCAAGCCCTCATAGAAGCGATTAGTCTTGCGCTCTTCATCCACGATGGTGGAGCTAGCATAACGACTCAGACGAGTAAACTCGTGGAGATATTCATCCACGCTCCTCTCACCTTGAACCAACCTCAGAAATTCATTCTCCATCGAAATCCTCTGAGTAGAATGGAGGTATCTTGCTAAGAACAATCCCGAGAACTCTTCCATCGGAACGTCTATCAGTTGTCTACCTCTCAAATGATGCAGCTCCAATCCTTCCCACCACATCCTCGCTTCACCATCCAGCAGGAACGTAGCGATGGTGGTCATTTGCCACTCCTCCGTCTCCGTCGCCGTCATGACTCTCTTCACCCTGGAGAGCCAGTCTTCAGCCTGAGATGGGGTTCCCAACCCCGAGAATAACGGAGGGTTAAAGCTCATTACATGCTTCAGCTACCTCTCAGTTGCCCTCCTTGGAACCACCGGTTCTACAACCACTTGCTCCACTCTCCTCAGCTCAGCCTCTTGCAGAGGTTCTTGCTCCATCACAGGAGCGGGCTGCTGCGCTTGCCTTCCAGGCTGCGCATTAATCACGGCCAACACCGCTTCAGCCACCAATCGTATATTCTCAGCCGACAGAGGTGTTGCGGGAGCAACATCCGGTGCACTACTAGCCTCAGAAACTCGGCGTTCTGACGGCCCAACACCACTTCTGGTCACCTATAGTGGTACAAAACACCGTTAAGCGATCAAATAAATTGCAAACAGCAATTATAGGAACACGCAGGTTCCTCAAACACGAGTATTTTCATTCCTAAGTGGACATTCATGGGTTCTTTTTACTGTTATTACGATGACGCACACAATGTGCTCACCACCCCTTAAAAAGAATTCACCCACGAATTCAGTTTAAGCCCAACCAAAACCAGTAGTCTGATACCAAATTGTAACACCCCCTATCCGTGGCATAGCATATAGCAGTAGGTCCGGCCGGGGCCCGACGCCATATACCACAGACAGACCGGGTGGTTACTTATGGAAACCATCCAACCAATCTCAACGTCCTACACAGAGCATTCTAGCGGAAGCAGTTATAAAAGTTGTAAACAAAGAACCCAGCATTAGAGCACGAATGTCCACTAGTACAAAACAGGAATGTTATTAAAAAATACTCAAAACAAGCCTTAAGGCCTTACAAAATGTTTCACTTGAATATTACATGATTTACAAACCACGGCACGCAGGCCGGTCATACATGAATAAAGCAATAAACATTTCCATTTGGGCCTTCGAGGGCCGGCTTCACAAAAAGGGCTTTAGCCCGCTTTTGACCGCTTGGTCCAGCTGCACCTGCAAGCAACAAACCACCGCATGGTGGCAAAACAAGGCAACAATCAGCAATGCTGACCAAATTATAACGATCCCGCCCCCAACTCGGGGCGGCGATGCTCCTTCCCTGCATTTCATTAGCATAAGCGAGCAATTTTTATACTTAGCCATTTCATCACAGACGTTGGCTCGCTCGGCCACACGCCCCGTGCACTTAGGGCACATTCTCGGTGAACCGGTCGATGTCACGTCAATTAAAGCCATTAACATTCCGGACTCACCACCGCCACTTAGACGGCCAAACCTATGAGCAATTTGTCTTCCTGGCCTGGGTCACGACAATTTAAGCCATTGACTGCCGAAGACTCCCATCTATGCCAACGGCAAGTTCCACGTAACCTTAGGTCTCTTTAACCGAACGACATAGAGCGGGTACGGTTCCATCTAACCCGTGCTCACATCGCAACGACAATTTAAGCCATTTGCGCGGGTCAAACTTTCACTGAGTCCCATTCTATCGCAAGTCACATAACCCTGTTATGTTCAAGTTGGCTCTCAGGCCACCAAGTTGGCAAGATCTCGTATCCGCCCAGTTTTCCGGGTGCACCTTTGGGTTAGTCCCCAAGGCTCCCTGCTGCAATCTACCACGTAGAAAACCCGAAAAACAACCAATAGCACGGAGTCTTCTCCGGCCTTATGCAATGCAACATCACCGATCCAGACCAACATGTCCGGGTAGGCTTCACACAACATGCCTAAGTCCGTTCTCGCATACGGACTCTAAACAACGGGGACTTTACATATCTACCCGAAGGAACGCCTCCAACTCTTCGCAAACTCGCGGGAGCGGGCTTCCTATGCTAAGAAAGAGAGCTATTCATGCTCAAGATGAGGATCGTTACACTTGAGTTCCTCTTTGGCGCCATTGAAAAGTAATCGGATGGAAATCACCGCACTAGCGTTGCCTCCGTGGATCCGGAGTCGGCTTGCGATTCGGAGCTCCGAAGCTCCTCCAATGGCGGATCTAGCTCCTTCTTCTTCCCTTAGCTCTCCTCTCTCTCCAAGGATTTGGAAAAGGATAAGGTATGAAAAGTGATGGATTTCTAAGTCAATCCACGGGTATATCCCTTCAGGAACATCCCCCAGCCGTTGGATCTCAAAACAAGGAAACGAACGGCTTCGATTCGGGACCGAAATGCCCAATCTGGGCCGAACACGGCCTGGCACACGCCCGTGTCCAGGGCCCTGTGCCGCATTCGCCGTCAAAATCGAATCTCCTGGAACCTCACACGGGTATCAAACACGCCCGTGTTCGAGCTGACACGCCCGTGTTCCACCTCACACGGCCGTGTGGCCGGCTGTGTACCCCATGATTTTTCCCCATTTTCAACCCGAGCACTGCACGGGTTCTAGGACATGCCCGTGTCCTTGCCCGTGTCACCTTGACACGCCTGGGCCCCAGGCCGTGTACACGGGACACTTTGTCGAGTGAAGATCGACGACTTGATGACACGGCCTTGGACACGCCCATGTCCTAGGCCGTGTGCCCTGTCTCGACGATGGTCGAGTGAATCTCGACGACTCTCCGGGATGAGCGTCGACACGGGTCGACACGCCCTGCGACACGCCCATGTCGCAGGCCGTGTGCCCATTCTCGACGAATCGTCGAGTAAAACTCGACGACTTCACGGCTAAGTGTCGACACAGGTCGACACGCCCTGCGACACGCCCGTGTCGCAGGCCGTGTGCCCACTCTCGTCGAATCGTCGAGTCAATCTCGACGTCTTCACGGCTAAGTGTCGACACACGCTTGACACGCCCTGGGACACGCCCGTGTCCCAGGCCGTGTGCCTGCTGCCAGAACCCAAACTGGCCCAAAACGTCCCCCTTTTTCTCCTTTGAGTTTCGGGGCGTTACAAGCCTTGCTTGTCCACTATATCAGTAACTTGTGTCTTTATTCCTTCTTGTTGTTTTGTAAGGAAAACCACATCATTACCTTCTTTGTGAAAGCAATCTGTCATCTCCTTTTTATTCTGGTTTACCTCAAATCTAATTGATTTTATATCTTGAGCCAAGGAGAATTGCAAATCTTTATGGCTCTCATCCATATACCTCTCCATGGCTATTCTTTGTTCATCAAATTTTATTTGCAAAGATACCAGTAAGGAGCTATAATCAAGTGCAGGAACTGGTTCTAGAGCAGTTTGCAATGCCCTTTTATAGCTTTGGCTTCTTCTTCTAAAAACCATCAGCTTTCTCTTCTTTGTTTGAGATTCTGCTTCATCTTCAGAAGCTGAGGTGCTTGCTATATCAACTCTTTCTTGAGGACTAGCAGGCAGTTCCTTTTCAGTTATATTTTGCTCCCCCTCAGTTTCAGCTTGCTCCCCCTCAGTTCTGGCTTGCTCCCCCTCAGTTCTAGCTTGCTCTATATCAGGGAATAACTCTTCAAGAGTAAACTCTTGTTGAGTTTGGACTGGAGGCACCACTAACCCTGGTGCATCAACAGCTGTAGATGTATCCTCCATGATAACATCTTGTGCTTGATTGTTGAGTTGAGTAGTCTGGTCAACATCAATCAAGGGCACAGTTAGTGTTTCATCCTCATTATTTAAAATTGTTTGATTAACTTCTTGGATTACCTCAAGAATAGTTTTAGAAGCCATTTCACTTTCTAAGTGTGTTGGCTCTTCCTCAAGATGAGGCACCCCCTGCATCTGATCATCATGTCTAATGTCTTGAGTAGGTGATTTCTAAGTATTCTCTGGCCTCTCTTCATCAGCCATGACTTTTATCAGCACTTGATCCCATCTAGAGATTATCCTTAGATCCATTCTCCTCATGTAATGGATCTTGGATCCAGCAGCCTGTTGCATCACTTCTGGAATTGCTCCAGGCAAGTATAAACATAATATCCTTCCCAGATTTGGTTTCTTGATGCTTTCTCTAATCATCTCATATATGACTGCAGACCAATTGGTGTTGATTTTGTAGATGATCCTGGTCATGAGGCTGAACATGTAGGCTGAGTCCCTATCATGTCCACCTGTTTTTCATAAGATGACTTTGCCAACTACTTGAAAAAGGAATTTTCCTTGTACATTCATTCCTTTTCTATTCATGGATGATCCAATTTTCATGGGGGGATCTAATCCACACCACTGGAGTGCTTCCCTGGTCTTGGATGAGGTAACTTCTTCGTCTTCTTGAGTTTTTGGCTGATGAAGAGTTTTTCGTACGCTCTTCATGGTGAGTTTGATTATATTACCCTGGACTGAAGATCTAATTTTTTGTCCAGTTGAATCCTGAGTGGTAGCTCCATAGAACTCAAGGATTTCCTTCTTCCATATCTTTGTAGGTTCTGATGTCAAATACTCCAAGCCATTTTCTGTAATTAGACCTATCACAGCTTTAATTGCTGGTTCAGTATTGTCAAAGGCATTCCGTACCAGTTCATATCCCTCGTTCACGTTTTCGTCAAGTTTCGGCGCCATTGGGATGGTGAGAAATCTTGAATGGAGAAGAGAGAGTTTGTCGACACAAGAATCTAGTCACAAAAAAATCTAGAGAGCGTGTCGATAGGGTATGTTCTTGACCTATTTATATGTGTATAAACATTAAAGGTCAAAAGGCCCGTAAAAATTTACTTAATGTGTCGACACTGGTGAGATGATGTCGACACAGACTTCTAATGTCTCGACAGAAGTGTTGACTCCTATGTGTCTACACCAATTGATGATGTTTTGACACAAACATACTTATTAGTTCAACAAAAATTCTATGTCGACTCTAGTTCTAAGTGTCGACACAACTTCTGGATGTGTCGACACAACTCCTCTGAAGTGTCGACACCAATTTTCTAGATGTGTCGACACAACTTCTCTGTGTCGACATAGACCTCGTTTTGTGATGACACAAAATTACTTAGACAAATTTGTCAATCTATTCTATGTTCAACATACCTAATTCAATTTTAAAATTATTGAATTTAGTTTCATCCAATGTCTTAGTGAACATATCAGCAATTTGAAAACTTGTATTGACAAATTCTAAACATATATCCTCTTTTTCTACATGATCCCTAAGAAAATGATATCTTATTTATATATGCTTTGTTCTAATATGAGAAACAAGATTATTAGCAATAGAAATAGCACTTATAGAATCACAGAATAAAGAGGTTCTACTTACCTGGATACTATAATCTTTAAGCCGATGTTGTATCCATAACAGATGTGCACAGCAGCTCCCTGCAGCTACATACTCAGACTCAGCTGTGGAGATTGCCACACTAGTATGCTTCTTACAGCTCCATGACACCAATCTTCCTCCTAGAAATTGACAGGTGCCAGTTGCGCTTTTTCTATCTTCTTTACACCCTGTAAAGTCTGCATCTGAATATCCAGTCAGTAGAAAATCTCTATTCTTAGGGTACCAAAGGCCTAGATTAGGTGTGCCCTTAAGATATCTCAAAATCCTCTTAACAGCAGTATAATGAGATTCTTTTGGGCAGGATTGGTACCTAGCACAGACACATGTAGCATACATGATGTTAGGTCTACTAGCAGTCAGATAAAGGAGGGAGCCAACTATCCCTCTATACAAAGACTCATCTACAGGTTTTCCTGCATCATCTTTTCTTAAAGGCATACTTATCCCCATTAGAGTTCTCATGGTAGTGGAAGACTCCATACCATACCTCTTAATTAACTCCTCGGTGAACTTAGACTGGGATATGGACAGGTCATCATCAGAGTGTCTTACTTGGAGTCCCAAGAAGAACTTAAGTTCTCCCATGCTGCTCATCTCAAACTTCTCTTGCATAAGTTTAGCAAACTTCCTACAAAGGTTATTTTCAGTAGAACCAAATATTATGTCATCAACATATATCTGGACTAGAATTATCTTCCCTTTGGATTCCCTAAGGAATAGAGTTTTGTCTATTTCCCCCCTTGAGAATTTGTTCTCAATGAGGAAAGTAGACAAGGTTTCATACCAAGCTCTTGGGGCTTGTTTCAAACCATATATGGCTTTCCTAAGCCTATACACATAATTAGGATAGAGTGGATCAATAAAACCTGATGGCTGCTCTACATAGACTTTCTCCTTTAAGTCTCCATTCAGGAATGCTGACTTAACATCCATTTGGAACACATTGAAACCTTAATAGGATGCATAGGCTAGGAATAGCCTTATTACTTCCAACCTTGCCATAGGGGCAAATATTTGATCAATGTCTATGCCCTCTTCCTGCATGTATCCTTTGGCAACAAGCCTTGCCTTGTTCTTAATTATGATCCCACTCTCATCTAGCTTGTTCCTGAATATCCACTTAGTCCCGATGACATTGCGGTCTTTTGGTTTAGGAAATAACTTCCAGACCTTGCATCTCCTGAACTGAACCAACTCCTCCTGCATAGTATCAATCCAGTGTGTGTCTTGTATAGCTTCTTCAAATCTTTTAGGTTCCTGTTGAGACAAGAAGCTTGAGCATAGTACAGTGTTCAAGATCCTGCTTCTAGTTTGAACCCCTTGTCTAGGATCACCAATAATCTGGTGTACAGGATGATCCTTTAAGTGTCTAATTGCTGGAGGAAGTCTGTCTATAGTTTGACTTTCTCCATTTTCTTCATTCTGCTGTACTTCATGGTGTTCATCAGCATCTTGTGAGTCTTGTACTCTCCTTGGATAACAACAATCATTTTCCTCTTCTTGCCTTGCACTTTAATCTTCTTTGATAGTCAGCATGTCCATCTTCTCTTTTATACCTATAGAGCTACAAGAACTACTAGGCAACTCAATGTTAATAAGTCTTAATTCATCAAATATAACATGTACAGACTCTTCTATAACTTGTGTAGTCAAGTTATAGACTCTATATGCCTTACTATTGTTGCTGTACCCAACAAATATCCCACCTTGGGATTTGGCAGCAAACTTTGTCAGGTAAGACTTGTTATTGTTAAGCACATAATACTTGCAACCAAAGATCCTAAAATAGGATAAGTTTGGTTTTCTGCCTTTCATAACCTCATAGGGTGTCTTTTTGTGGCTCTTAGTGATGGAAGCCCTATTGAGCACATGACATGTAGTGTTTACTGCCGCAGCCCAGAAATATTCTTGGAGAGAAGTGTCACTCAATAGAGTTCTACCTGCCTCAATGAGAGTCCTATTCTTTCTTTCAGCAATTCCATTTTGATGAGGAGTTCTAGGTGGGAGAATTCCTGATGAATCCCAAATTCTTCAAACAACTTTATCATATTTTCAGATTAAAATTTAGTTCCATGGTCACTTCTGATTTTGAACACTGAATTGTTCAGTTCATTCTGAATTTGCTTAACAAAGTTGCAGAAAATAGTTGGGGTTTCAGATTTCTGCCTTAGAAAGAAAACCCACGAAAATCTAGAATAGTCATCTACAACCACAAATGTGTAGACTTTCCTACCTAGACTCTAAAATGGAATTGGACCAAATAAATCCATATGCAAGAGGTATAAACACCTCACTGATTCTTTGGTTTCAAGGCTATGAAAGGAGGATCTGGTCTGCTTGTCTTTTTGACAAGCTGAGCATATTCCATCCTTAATGCACTTAACTTGAGGACCATTCCCCGCTAACTCTTTATTAAAGAGTTGACCAATAGTCTTGTAGTTTAGATGAGCTACCCTCTTGTGCCATTTGACACAATGAGAGGCTTTCTCATCAGCTACCAGATAAATAGGAGAATCTTTATTCTCACTCACAAAGTTTATGCAATACACATTTCCTTTCCTATAACCAATCAACATGATCTTCTAAGCACTTGACCTTTTAATATGACAGCCGTTCTTAATGAATGAAATGTCATATCCAAGATCACTCAGTTGACTTATGCTTATCAAGTTATGTTTCAAACCCTTCACATAAGCCACTTGTGTGATAGTAATTGAGCTGTTAGAAATATTACCGAACCCTTTGATGACTCAATTTTCAGAACCAACAAAGATTACTTTAGTTCCATTCAATATGGGTAAGTAGTCCTTCAACAATCATCTTGTTCCAGTCATATGTCTGGAACATCCACTATCCAAGTACCATAAAGGGGCATGGCCACTTGGACTTATCTGCAACAAATAATGACTTAACCTTAGAACCCAAATTGTTATTGGGTCCTTGGTTCAGGTTAGACTGAAATTTAGCATAATTTGTAGCAGCCTTTCTTCCAGGTAAGCTAGCATTCATCCTGGCACTAGAGTTATGCCAACAGTCAATGGCAAAGTGTCCCACCTTGCCACAACACTAGCACACATATCTATTATACCTCTTTTTAGGTACAGTGTTTCTTTGCTTGAGTGCTGGATACCACTTGTTATTCAGAATATCAGGCTTACCATGACCATGTATGATATCATGATCATTACTAATGGTAGGTTGTTGCACTTTTCTGAGAGCAATAAGGGGATTAAAGAAAAGTGGCTTAACTGGGGCTTTCCTTTTTTTTGGAATTATCTACCCTAGTATTTCCCTTAAAACTCAATCCTGCCTTACCCTTTTGAGACACAAAGTCATCAATTAAGGGTAGGACAGATTTTGACTTAGAGAAACTAGCCACTAGATCTTTTTCCTTCTAAAGTCTGACTTCCAGACTTTTGATTTGATCACTCTTGAATGTGATTGTTCCCATCTGAATAACAGTTATGTTTTTCAGCTTGGTAATCTCATTCATCTTCTGATCCAGCAGCTTTTCTGAAGCAGATGCAGCCAACTTAAGAGCTGCAATTTCCTTAGCCTGAATTTTAGTCAGGTTTTTGCATCTCTTAAATGCCTGCAGCAAATCACCATATTCATCTATACATTGATAAATATCTCCTTCAGATTCAGATCTATCCACATCTCTTGATGCAGATGCTTCTAATTCTGATCCAGTGTAATAATCAGAAACTTCAGATAAGATTTTTACCTTACTTGGACCAGGCTGATCCTGGCAGTGATCTTCATCAGTCAGGGATATCAACCATTTGCACTGATGATCTTCAGTTCCATTTATTGAGTCCAGTAATTGCAAGAACTCAGTCTCTTCTTCTGTTGCAAACAGACCAATATAAGCTTCAGTAACAGATTCAGAATTTAAAGATGATGGATCTGTCCAGCTTTTCTCTTTCTTTGCTACAAGGGATTTCTCCTTCTTGTTCTTATACTAAGACTTCTTCTTATCTGTAGATTCCTTTATTTTGTCTGGACAATCAGCTACTATATGTCCAGGTATGTTGCAGCAATAGCACACAATCTTTGTAGTTGTTGATTTGCTAGGTTTTGACCCACTCTTGTCCTTTCTAGATGACTTTCTTTTCTGATAATATTCATCCTTGGACTGAGAGGAGGAAGGCTTAGTTCTCCACTACTTCTTCTTCAAAAATCTCTGAAACTACCTTGTGAAGACAGCAAAGTCCACATCAGAATGATTGTTGTCTGAGATGTGACTATCAGAACTTTCAGAGATCACTTCTGCAACTTTCTTAGGAGGAGATAGAGACATCCTCCTGTCCTTTCTTGTGGCTTCTGCCTTGAAGACCACTGACTTTTATCTATGGTCAACTTTAGTACTTTTCTCATCCTCCTTTCTGGCCATGAGTTGTATTTCATAATAAAGCAATTTGCCAAATAGTGTTGGAGGAGAGATTTCTGCCAGTCTAGCCACTTCCCTGATGGCACAGATCTTGGTGTCCTAATCCTTAGTCAAAGATCTAAGGAATTTATCATTCAACTCATATGTACTAAAGACCCTTCCATATGACATTAGTTCATTCACAATTCTGAAGAACTTCTTATAACATTCAGTGATGCTGTCTGATTTGCTTTGTCTGAAGCTCTCATATTCCTGATTAAGCAATGACTTTCTATCTTGCCTAACTACTTCTGATCCCTCCATGTAGACTATCAATGTGTCTCACATCTCCTTTGAGGTTTTACAGTGAATCAGATTTTGGAATGTTGAGTCATCTATGACACTCACTATAATATTCTGAGCTCTCTTGTCCATAGTAGCCAAGATAATCTCATCCTTAGTCATTTCTGAAATGTCTTTTGGTGCCCTCTGATTAGCATCAAGAACTGAGACTTTCATTAGAATATAAGACCCTTTCTTAATAGTTATATATATTCTTGGACGAGATGCTTCCATAAACAATCTGACCCTTTCTTTTCATATTCCAAAGATTTCTTTCCTGCATATGGGCAACTTCATGGAACCAAGTTCCTTATGATTTTCTCCTGAACCCATCTGTCCTAATTTATTCTACCTCACGGATCTTAATCAGACTGTTAAGTCTATCTTTGAGCAACCTCACTCTGATACCACTTGAAAGAATTGGTTTCAAGATAACCTAAACACCTAGAGGGGGGGGGGGGGGGGTGAATAGGTTCAATTCCTTTTTACTCTAAGGCAGAATGTTAATTCAGTTAATCAAATAGAATCAAACAGTTCTATTGCTACCACATCACAGAAATCATGATATCACACACAATCACAGATGGCACACAGTTTTATAGTGGTTACCCAAATGATGGGTACATCCACTTTCCCCCTTCGCCTATCTAGTAGTGTGCTAGATTGGGCCTAACTTCTTCCTTCCTTCTCAGATCTATAGATCTTACAGCTCAGAACACAGTCAAGGTTCCTACAACTCAGAGTGAGTCCACACTCCTACAACTCAGGCAATTAAGCCCTACCTCAACCTTCACCCAGGCCTAAAACTCAGAGAATCGTATCTCCTACCTCAGGCACACATCCCTACCTCAGCCTTCCCAAGGCCTAAAACTCAGAGATGTAAATCTCCTACCTCAGGCACTCAGCCCTACCTCAGCCATTATAAATTAGACTTACAACTCAGATCAATAATGATCTTACAGAAAAATGATAAAAAAATAAGTTTTATCTTTCACCCAAGTTGAGAGAGAATGGGTAGAAAGATTTCTTGATTATTTTTTGAAGAATCTGATTACATAGAAATCAACCTGTCTTTGGCTTTCTTCAAAGCTTCTTGAATCTGAACACAATAAGGTTGAATTTCTTGAAGATGATCTTCAATCAGCTTCCTTCTTAAAATCCAGAAATTAATCTGAATTCTTCTTTTCAGATTAGTTCAGGATCTATTCTTAAGAGACTAGATGATGATAGTCTCTTTCTTCACTTGAATTATTGGAGCTCTCTCTCTCTACAAATTCTTCTGAAGATATGTTGAAATTCTTCACTTAGATCCACTTGAAATCTCTGACTATATTTTCTTGTGTATGTTGGACCTTCTGTTGTAATTGTGTTTCGTTACTTCATTTTGTTCTTCTTTTTCATGCTTCTTCAGTTGATAGAATCTGTCTTTATATAGAATTCATCCAAGGTTACCGGTTGATCCGGTTGCTAACCAACTTCTGACAGATCTGACAGTTGCAGTAGACTTGTTGGTTATGGCAGCTATCAAGTCTTCCAGTCACTTCTTGAAACTTTGTCTCTGTCAGTAAAATGTCGGGTCTGAACTTCACATGTGTCGACACAAGTAGACTAAGTGTCGACACAATCCTTGGTGGTGTCGACAAAACTCTCATGGTGTCGACACTGCTTCTTGACATAGCTTCTATAAGAATGTGTCGACACAAGTCCTGTGTGTCGACACAGTCACTTCTTGTCCTGACACAATTGACTTGGAAGAAATTCTGGTGTGTGTGTCGACACAAGTCTGTTGAAGTATTAGACCGGGCGGCCTTGCGGTCTTGTCTGGCGGTCTCCTTTGGAGCTTGGAGACCGGGTGGTCTATCGGACTCTCATTGCGGCTTGTTCTTATCCTACTGGAGTTGTCGTGCGGTTAACCCATCTATCTAACCACGCGGCCTGTGCGGTCTCCTTTATTTCTAGCCGCTCAGCCCTGTACATGTTTAGTCCCACATTGCTTGTTTATACTCTCTCATATCTCCTCCATTCTATATAAGGGAGGTCATACCTTGTAAATGACATATTTTTTGGATAATAAAATTTCAATTATTCAAAATTCTCTCTGTTTGTTATTGCATGTTCGCTACTTTTAACATGGTATCAAAGGACACGGTCTTTTCCCCCTGATTGTATGTGCTCTCTGATTCTCACAACTTGCCTTCTCTTCCATCCGCTATCCTGTTCGTGCTTCTTATTGCTCCTCTCCTCTCACTATTTTTCGTCGTCGCGACTTGTCTCTTGTCGCAGCGACCTGTTCCCTTCTAGCCGCCTGTTTCCCCTCTCTGTGCGGCCTGAATCTGTTCGCCCGACTTGCGACTTGTTGTTGTCGCCACCTGCTTCTTGCTTTCTCTTCTCTTCTGTTCGCGCGCACTTTTCAGTCCGTGCAACCTCTTCCCCGCTGTGCCTTGGTCTGCTTCCTGGCCGCTAGTGTTCGCGCGGCTTCTTCCCTTTAAACCGCGACGGTTTCTCCCGGGTTGCTGTCCTTTTTCTTCTCCCCGCGGCTTCTCCTCTTCTCGTGTGGTTTCCTATGCCTACTTCTGGTCTCTCCACCCCCGTTATGTCCACCACTCCCGCCGCTCCTCCTCCACCTACTCCGTTGGGCAACCTTGGCACGCTGTCTAAGCTTGTTGGCTCCAACTATCCCGATTGGAGCGTTTCTTTCACCTTTCTTCTTCGCTCTTAGCGCAAGCGTCATCACCTCACCGATGACCATCCTCCTCGTACCTCGCCAGAATTTGACGACTGGGATGCGAGTGATGCCCTTGTCCGCACTTAGCTCGCCAACAGCCTCTCTGATGAGTGCCTTCCCGTCATTCGCCATGATGAGACGGTCAAGGCCGCATGGCTTCACCTCACTGCTCTCTATTCCAAGGGGGGCCAGACGTCCCGCATTTATACTCTTTATGTGGACCTCTTTGCCCGCCCCTCCATGTCTCCTGCTGCGGCTTACCAGCAAGTTCAGGCTCTTGGCGCCGAGATCCTTCAGAATCGTCCCTTCTCCGCAGACTTGGCTGACCAGCACAAACACTTCCAGGAACTCCTAGTTGTCTGTTATCTTTTGCGTCTTCCCGATTCCTATGATATGATCCGCCAACAGATCTTGGGTGAGGCGGAATCTCCTACTTTGGATGCAACTGCGGCTCGCATTGCCGCTGTTACTTCGCTGCTTCAACGGCCTCTGTTGGCCTCCCCCCTTCACAGGACTCCTATGCTCACCAGGCTCAACGGGGGAGTCCTAGTGGCCGCAGCAACTCCGGCGGGCGTGGTTCATCCAAGTTCCTCTGCTCTTACTGTTGTCGTACCAGCCACTCTGTTGACCGCTGCAGGCAGAAACATCCTCGTCTTCGCCCTTCTGGTGATGCTCCTTCCTTGACCTCTGCCTCCTCTCGGCTGTCTGCATCTGTGGCCACGACTTCAGGTAGTGCCCATGTTGTTACCCAAGGTAAATGGATGATTGACTCGGGTGCTACCAATCATATGACTAGCAACCCTCATTGCTTCTCACTACTTGAAAAACATGACCGCCTACCCCCAATTCGTGTGGCGGATGGTTCACTGTCCCCGATGCTCGAGACGGGCATGGTTCAAGTCACCCCGTCGCTTCGCTTGGAGGACACTCTCTATGTCCCACAGTTCCCGTGCAATTTATTATATGTTACCACTTTATGTCGGAAACTACAGTGCTTTGTCTTATTCACTCCCACTTCCTGTTCTTTTCAGGACCCGAGGACCCAGCGGATGATTGCTACTGGGACTGAGAGCGGCGGCCTCTATTTCCTCGACGACGTTTCTGCTCTGTCCGCCTGTTCCTCCTCTACAGATCTGCTTCAATGGCATCTTCGCCTTTGACATCCTCCTCCTCGGATTCTTCGACAGCGTCTGCCCCACCTTCCTCCGACCAGTCCTCCGCTCAGCTGTGATGCATGTCAGCTTGGCAAACATCATCGCTCTTCCTTCCCACCGAAGCAAGGCCGTGGCTCCTCTCGCCCGTTTGATCTCATTCATTCTGATGTCTGGGGTCCTGCTCCTACCCTCACTGTTGGTCGGGGTAGTTCCTATTTTGTCACTTTTATAGATGACTTTTCACGATGTACCTGGGTGTATCTACTAAAAGATCGCTCTGAACTATTTTTTGTTTGGCAATCATTTTATTTTATGATTAAGAATCAGTTTGACCTTTTTATTAAAATTTTGCGCTCTGATAATGCTAAAGAATATCTTAATCATGAGTTCTCCTCTTTCTTTCACCAACTTGGTCTTATTCATCAAACTACTTGTGTTTACACCTCCCAGCAGAATGGGGTGGCGGAGCGCAAAAACCGTCACCTCCTTGATGTTGCTCGTGTTGGGTATTGTATCCACAATTACCTGGATTTGAGGAAGCCACCTGTCAAGCTAAGATGAATTCACAATGTATTTGATGAAACATCTTAAGTTGTACTTGCAGCTCCTCCATGCTAAGTGCACACCAATGTCAGGGTGCAGTAGGTCAATATACACGGGTCTGCAAGACGTAATCCCTCGTTGAGCAGATCAGTGTGTTGGCCTACGTGTACTCTCTCTATTGGAGTGCACTTACTTTCAAGTACAGGCCGTTCATATGCAAGAGAAGACAAGGAGCATGGATGGGTCAAGGAGCAGCTCCTGGGTGGAAGACGAAAATTCGTCCAAGGAAAATTCGACGAGAATCACCAAGTGATTCTCGCCGATTCGACGAGAATCACTAGTGATT
Source organism: Platanthera guangdongensis (assembly GCA_039583875.1). Taxonomy (NCBI): domain Eukaryota; kingdom Viridiplantae; phylum Streptophyta; class Magnoliopsida; order Asparagales; family Orchidaceae; genus Platanthera; species Platanthera guangdongensis. The sequence goes on from CM077152.1 coordinate 172,609,889, forward strand.
CTCGCCGAATCGACGAGAATCATTAGTGATTCTCGCCGACTCCTTCAGGCTACCTCAAAACGGTACCAAGTAAGATTCGGCGAGAATCACTAGTGATTCTCGCCGAACCAGTGGTTAAGCAGATCATGGATACCAAGTGAAAATTGCTGAGAATCAATAAGCGAGACGATTCTCGACGAATCGTCGAGAATCACTTGGTGATTCTCGCCGATTCGTCGAGAATCACCTGCGATTCTCGCCGATTTTCACTTAGCGTTTTCTCGGGATGTTCTTGAACCGGATTCTACAGTTATCAATTTTCTGGACCGGGATCTAGGGATTTCTATTGTGGGTCCCACAAACGGTCATATTGGAGTTATCTACAGTATATATATTCGGGTATTTTGAACAGTAAAATGTCAGAGAAAGAAACCGAGCCGCGACGTAACCCTAAAACCGCGATTCCTCTCCGCCGCCGCCGTCGCCCTCGGGAACGTAGGTCACCGTCAACAATCGGGAATCCTTCGTGATCTCCGGCGATAGAAGCTTAGCAAAGCTTGAGTCTCACGTGTCTATCCAGAGATCTCTTGTCTCTCGATTTGTTGACCGGGAAAAACTCCCCTGTCCGAATCGATCGAGACGACTGATCCTAGAGTGACCGTTGGTAGACCTAGCTTGCTTCGCAACGAAGTTTGGATCTCCAAGTTCAGCAGCCGCTCATCATCATAGCCGCCGATCCCGAAGCTAGCCGCTGCTCGTGTTGCCGCCGCCGGTTCCGGGGAGATCCTCTCCAAGAGAGACCAAGGTTGTAGACTCTTCGTTGACTTCACGAACACGTCGTCGAACGAAGAGGAACACCGTAGTCTCCGAAAGAAGTTTGTATCTCGTATACATTCTATATTTACTTTTGTTGTAAAGGAACTTTTGTTCCGTGTTGTAAGGGTTGGGTGCAACCCGTTTTGTGGGAGTGTTGACTCTCACGTGTTGAAGGGTTCCTTCCGGTAGTGCAGGGATTGGATTTCAATCCCGTTGGAGAAGTGACCGAGTCGTCCCTTGTTGGGGAGATAGGTCGAAGGGGAAAGTGGATGTACCCAAGTCGGGGAACCACTATAAATTGCCTGTGTATTCTGTGTGCTGTGCTTTTTATTTTTATTGTGCAGGTACGTTCGTAAATTCCGCAAAAGCGCTACTCGTCACCTATTCCCCCCCCCCCCCCCATAGGTGCACATAGCTGACACTAGGTGGACTTTCAAGTGGTATCAGAGGGAGGTTACTCATCAAAAAGGTTAACACCTTGAGTAGAATCCTGCCACAAGTGTCAGAAGCATGGATCTGGATTATGAGATACCGCCACTCAAACTCCCCGCATGCACAAAGGATTATTATCCCATCTGGAGAATGAGAGTGTCATTTCACCTTGATGCTATCGATCCTCGAGCATCCTTCATCCTGGAAGAGGGTCCGTTTATTCCCATGAAGACCTCCAACTCTGGGATCCAAGTGCCCATGGGCATTGCTGAGATGTTAGAGACGGAACTATCACTATTTCATTTGGACGAGAGGATTCGTCAAATTATCATGGATATCTGGTCAGGAGCCTCTCGCTCTAGATTGGAAAAATGCAGAACGACTAAATCTCTGTGGATGATGATCTCTGAGCTGATGGGGGGGTCAGAGAAAGCTGGAATATGCTGTCAATCAGAGGATGAAGCGTATGTGGGGGTCCTCACTTCTGAAGATGAAGGCAAGGATCCCTCTGACTGCATCAGAGCTCTAGTGTCCGTGTCAGAGACTGAAGAGGACAGTGAGGAAAGCAGCTCTGATGTGGATGAAACAATAGTCACTGGATCTAACGACAATTACACAGAAGTGCAGGTAACTTCTTCATCCTGCCCCGTATCTCTTGAAATTTCTGAAGACAGGAACTGCCCTCCTTCAGAAAATGCTGATTCCCTGAAGAGAGCAATTCAGTCAAGCAATCTACTTGCTGAGGAGCAAGCTCAAGAGATTGCTCGACTGAAGGTCTTGTTGGTTCTCCAATTGGCGTCCAACAAGGCCAACGACTCTAAGATCTCAGCTCTAGAGAGTAGTCTAGAGAATGAGAAAAGAATAGTATCAAACTTCTCCAAGGTTGATGCCATTAAGAGAAAGTAAGAAAACGGGTGGATCTCCCGGATTATCAATTCGTGGAGAAATGGGGAAACGGTATTCCGACCCCCCACTCCAAGCAGGAAGGCAACTCATCATGCCTTCAAGTATGACCACAGGAATAGTCGTGGTCACTGCAAGGGTGATCTGTCCCCATATGGAAACGTCCATAGTGCACGGGCCGTCATGGCCACCCATGAGGAAATACCTAAGGCTCATTCTGAGCCCTTTGTATTCACTGCCACTACCTCAACACAGTGTGGATCTGCATGTCCCAGCTCACAGAAGACTTCTCACCACTCGAGGACACGGGATAGAGAGGATAGAAGTCATGATGTCAGGTTCCATGGGGCCTCTGTAAGGGAGATGCCTGAAAGAATGGCACCACCTTCCCAGCCTCATAACGCTCACAACATGCATTCTTTCCACCCTTCCACGTGTCACGATGGAAGAGGAATTTTTGTGACAAGATCATGCCCTATCCCGTTTAGACCTAGGACCGTGACTACATTAGTCACTAGATCAGGTCGGAAACGGCGATACAACATTCACCCATGTTGGTGCTGTGGCAAAGTGGGACACTTTGCCATCGACTGTTGGCACAACCCCTCTGTGCCTACGGCAAGGGCTTATCCACATTCTCGGGACAGAGGTAGTCTTCCAGACAGGTTTTCTGAAGGAAGGCAGTGGCGTGCTTATGCTAACAGGAACCTAGGACCCAATATGATTTGGGTTCCTAAGATAAAGTAATTCTTTCTTGCAGTGTAGTCTAGGTTCCCGTGAATATGATGGGAACTAGACAGTAGGTGGCTCCAGACTAAATTGGAACAATCGTCTGCAATAACAGATGTGATATCAATTTGAGCATACTCACATTGAGCTTCTGATATGTTCTACCTGAGGGACTAAAACGATGACTCTCAAAATCCCAGGTACTCATGATCAGTTCCAAGACTTGAGTCATTTTCAATTGACAATTACCTATATATATATATATATATATCCTTATATTCAGATACATCTTTGTATATTAGTGTATCTATGCACATCTAAGGATAGGTTAACTCGATGCATGCAAACCTTTACACATCAATAAAGGGTTAACGAAGATATGTCATCGTGAATCTCGACAACTCACAATTGACATCAAGAAGTTTTTGGAAAAGCCTCATTCAAATCCAAATAGATTGACTTTAAAATATACATGTATTTATCATCTTTATATTGACTTGACATCAGAAAATTTCAAAAATGTTGCAAGCTTCTCAACGTGAAAATTTCTAGTCAAGAGACCTCTCAATTTCGAATTAGACAAATGGTATCAGAAACCGAATTAAACAAATCTCATGTCAGACAAATCCCGCCGACCCTTCGCATTCTTCACGAATCCCGCCGAATTAGACAAATCTCGCCGAATTAGTCAAATCCCGCCAACCCTTCGCCTTCTTCACGACTCCCGCCTCACGTCGCAGCAAATATCCCTCAAGAGTTCTTCCGCAGACATGCCGAAACCCGCAAGAGCTTTCCCGACGACCCGCAACAAGCTCCTCGCCTACGCCAAACATCAACGTGAAAATTTCTAGCAAGCTCCCGCCGACTCTTCTCCTCTGGACACTCGCCGAGGGGCCACTAATCGCCGCAAGGGACACTTACCGGAAGGACACCTCGCCGACTCCTGCTGGAAAGCTCGCCTCCATCAAAGGTTTCCCGCAAGCATCCCACCGAAGCCTTCACCGACGAACTCTTCAAGTTTCGATTCTTCTCCACTCGAACTAACTCACCGTATACGCCATTAGGCAACCTCTTCCTCACCCGTACTTGGACGCGCTCACTAGTGATGCTTTCTTTTTGAAAGTTCATTAACACTTAGAGTAGGGCTTCTCTCTCTAGATCTACAATGGCTCCAAGGACAACTGCTGGGTTGGTATCTGGCTGCGAGCTGGTTTGAACTGGGTTTTCTCACGCCTCGGACGAATTCCGCAACATCATTCTGATGCTGGAAGAGGCTGGGCTAACCTTCATCTTGGAGCACCCTTGCAAAATCCTGGACAAAGAGGTGCTGGAGTTCTTTGCTACCGCAAGACTCCGAAATGGCGACTCCCTCATCAAAAGCAAGGTGGCTGGGGCAAAAATCAAGATGTCTGCCGGCAAGCTGACCCACTATCTACAGCTTTTTAGATCGGAGCAGGAGGACTATCTGGAGGACGAGGACAAGACCAGAACTCTCTTATTCTGCGGTCTCGCACGAGGAACTCGATCAATAAAGAGGAAGGATATGAATGAAGAAGGGAAGCTCCTGTCTGACATTATTGGAAAAGTACTCATCTGCAAGCCGGGCTCTCATGACCATATCTCAGGAGATATGTTCAAGATCCTCATAGCTGTTGTCTGCCGCAAGAGGTTCAACTGGGGGGAGTTGCTGTTCGAGAAGATCAAGGACACCTTGTGCACTCCGAGTTTTGGGCGCATCATAAGCCTATATCTAAACCAGCTGAATGGAGACAAGTTTGACATGAGCAAAGGTGTTCCTCTCCACTACTTGAAGAGGATGGAGGCAAGTGTGTTTGATTGATGGGAGAGGCGTATTGGGCAGCCTGTAGTGGAAGAGCAACAGGGAGTATCTCCAGCAGTCACCCCCGGTGAAATTCCTGATACCCTGACTGCAGGAATCGAGGGGGAGCCTCTACCCTCGCATACTGATGTAGTATCTGAAATCGCCCAGGTGGCCAGGGCTGCTGTGGCCGAAATTCAAGAAGAAAGTGATGCTGTACTGGAAACTGCTGACCAAGAATTGGAAGAGGCTGCTGATATAGATGATTTCTTGGATGATGACGGAGAGGAAGATGGGAATGAGGGGCATGAAGTATTGGAGCATCCGGATCTTGTTGAACCTCCATCTGAAAAGCATGCACCAGTGGATGGGGAGTCCGATAAATCTCCAGAGGCCGCCAGCATTCCTCCATTAGAGACAGTGATTGTATCCAGCTCTACAGATGCGTCTGCTGAAATGCAAGGCCCACAAGTGCCTCCGGCTATTCCGTTACGAGATGAGCTAGCCACTCACACTGTCAATATCATTCAGGGCATTGTGAATGAACTTAAAGCCTCCTTTGATGAAGCTCAGAATAAACTGCTGAACAGGATTAAGACTTCTGAAAATCTGATGCTCAAGAATATGGTGGAAATCAACCATAAACTGGACGTGATGGAGAAGAAATTTGAAGAAAAGTATACCACGGCCGGCGAAGCTGTCACACTCCTTATGGCCGGATTGAAAAAGAATACTGATACTCTTGCCGTCGTCAATCAGAATGCACATGTTGTAGCAAACAACATTCAGAAGTTTGACGGTAATATGGTAACTCTTAACGCAAATCAGCAGGCCTTGGTCGCTGAATTCTCCAAGACCACCAAGCATATTGATTACTCCCTGCACTCATATGCAAACTGCATCGCTGTCGAAGCCAAAAAGGAGGAGAAAGAGTATATAGCTAAGTTGTCCGAGCTTCAAGAAAGCATGAGCACACACTTCGCACAATCAAGCAAATATGTCTATGAGAGCTGCTGGTGGATGCTCCAACAAGCGTTAGGTACGTTAGGCATCGTTCTGCCTGACAATCCTGCAGGCATTCATGTTCCTGAGACATCTAAGGCCGCTGAGGGAGTATGTGCTGCTGAGGATTTAAGTACAAGTGCTGCTGATGTTCCCACAAATGACGCTGATGCTAGTGCTCTCTCCAAAGCTAAACTGAGGAGCATGTTTGACCAAGAGGCCTTAGCAAAAGCCAGGGGAAAGAGAAAAGTTCAGGAAGGGACCTCCAAGGAGACTCTAGCTGAGAAGAGAATCAGAATGAGTGAGGAGGATGTGCGAAACGAAAGGTGGAGTCCAGTTTCAAGGAACATCATCTTAGACACCTTCTGGCTGCAAGAAAGAGGAGAGATCAATCGAAACGAAGCATATAGCCAGTATGAGTGGGAAATGCACAAAACGTTTGAAGCGAAACGCAACATCTTTTTCAGAAACAACAAGGATGCAGATAAAGTTCCTCCTCCTAGGTATTACCCGAAGCCCAAAGAATACATGGAGAGGCAAAGCAAGAAGTACTTGGCTCAAAATCCTAAGGGTGACTTAGCTAAGGAAAAATAGTCAATAACTTATAGCGTGTCACTTTGTCTTAAGAACATTTAATGATTATTGTTATCATATGAACAATTCTGAGATTATATGTGTATATATATATATTGGTATAAATATTTGAATTTGTGAATGACTCAAGTCCTGATCTGGTTGCATATATTATCTTGTGCTGCATGTTTAATTTCTGAATGCTATGTTTATTATTTGATAGGTGTTATTCATCTTAGCTAGTAGGGTTTTGGCTTCGTCAAATAGGGGGAGATTGTTGGGTATTGTATCCACAATTACCTGGATTTGAGGAAGCCACCTGTCAAGCTAAGATGAATTCACAATGTATTTGATGAAACATCTTAAGTTGTACTTGCAGCTCCTCCATGCTAAGTGCACACCAATGTCAGGGTGCAGTAGGTCAATATACACGGGTCTGCAAGATGTAATCCCTCGTTGAGCAGATCAGTGTGTTGGCCTACGTGTACTCTCTCTATTGGAGTGCACTTACTTTCAAGTACAGGGCCGTTCATATGCAAGAGAAGATAAGGAGCATGGATGGGTCAAGGAGCAGCTCCTGGGTGGAAGACGAAAATTCGTCCAAGGAAAATTCGACGAGAATCACCAAGTGATTCTCGCCGATTCGACTAGTGATTCTCGCCGAATCGACGAGAATCATTAGTGATTCTCGCCGACTCCTTCAGGCTACCTCAAAACGGTACCAAGTAAGATTCGGCGAGAATCACTAGTGATTCTCGCCGAACCAGTGGTTAAGCAGATCATGGATACCAAGTGAAAATCGCTGAGAATCAATAAGTGATTCGTCGAGAATCACAAGCGATTCTCGACGAATCGTCGAGAATCACTAGCGATTCTCGACGAATCGTCGAGAATCCCTTGGTGATTCTCGCCGATTCGTCGAGAATCACCTGCGATTCTCGCCGATTTTCACTTAGCGTTTTCTCGGGATGTTCCTGAACCGGATTCTACAGCTATCAATTTTCTGGACCGGGATCTAGGGATTTCTATTGTGGGTCCCACAAACGGTCATATTGGAGTTATCTACAGTATATATATTCGGGTATTTTGAATAGTAAAATGTCAGAGAAAGAAACCGAGCCGCGACGTAACCCTAAAACCGCGATTCCTCTCCGCCGCCGCCGTCGCGCTCGGGAACGTAGGTCTCCATCAACAATCGGGAATCCTTCGTGATCTTCGGCGACAGAAGCTTAGCAAAGCTTGAGTCTTACGTGTCTATCCAGAGATCTCTTGTCTCTCGATTTGTTGACCGGGAAAAACTCCCCCTTCCGAATCGATCAAGACGACTGATCCTAGAGTGACCGTTGGTAGACCTAGCTTGCTTCGCAACGAAGTTTGGTTCTCCAAGTTCAGCAGCCGCTCATCATCATAGCCGCCGATCCCGAAGCTAGCCGCCTCTCGTGTTGCCGCCGCCGGTTCCGGGGAGATCCTCTCCAAGAGAGACCAAGGTTGTAGACTCTTCGTTGACTTCACGAACACGTCGTCGAACGAAGAGGAACACCGTAGTGTCTGAAAGAAGTTTGTATCTCGTATACATTCTATATTTACTTTTATTGTAAAGGAACTTTTGTTCCGTGTTGTAAGGGTTGGGTGCAACCCGTTTTGTGGGAGTGTTGACTCTCACGTGTGGAAGGGTTCCTTCCGGTAGTGCAGGGATTGGATTTCAATCCCGTTGGAGAAGTGACCGAGTCGTCCCTTGTTGGGGAGATAGGTCGAAGGGGGAAAGTGGATGTACCCAAGTCGGGGAACCACTATAAATTGCCTGTGTATTCTGTGTGCTGTGCTTTTTATTTTTATTGTGCAGGTACGTTCGTAAATTCCGCAAAAGCGCTACTCGTCACCTATTCCCCCCCCCCATAGGTGCACATAGCTGACACTAGGTGGACTTTCAGCTCGTACTCTCATGACGCAAATGTAGGTACCTCGCTCCTACTGTGGTACGCTGTGCTCCTCGCCTGCTATCTCATCAACCGTCTTCCCTCCACAGTTCTCCATGGCCAGACCCCCTTCTCCATTCTCTACCCCCACAAAGAACCTTTTCCTCTCCCTCTCCGTATCTTTGGATGTACGGCTTTTGTTCACGCTGTCTCCGCTACCCGAGACAAACTTTCCCCCCGTTCCACCAAGTGTGCCTTTTTGGGGTACTCGACAACCCAAAAAGGCTATTGCTGTTTTGATCCTCTTCTAAGCAAGCAATTTGTCTCTGAGGATGTGACATTTTTCGAGAATGCTTCCTACTTCTCTCCTCCCTCCTCTCTTCCTCCTGCTGTCTCTGCTTCTCCACCGCTTATCTCCGTTCCCTCCATGCCTCTCGACATCTCCCCCCTTCCATCCTCTACTCCTCCATCTCCTTCTCTATCCGTCTCCCAACCCACCCCTCCTCCCTCTTCTCCGGCGCCGTCTCTCTCTAGTGCCGGGCCAGCTTTCTCCGCCACGGATGCTCCGGTCGCTGACACACCCGTCCACCTGGATCTTCCCATTGCTCTTCGCAAAGGGATGCGGCCGTGCACTCAACACCCGCTTGCGACAGTTGTTTCCTATGATCGACTTTCTCCTTCTCGCAGGTGCTTTGCCTTGGCTATCTCTACAACTTCTACTCCCCGCACCTACCAGGAGGCTCTTGCTATCCCTCATTGGAAATCTGCCATGGATGAAGAAATGGCTACTCTTACTGAGAGGGGTACCTGGACCCTTGTTCCTCCTCCCGTGGGCACTGATGTGGTTGGCTGTCGCTGGGTCTTTGTAGTGAAATTTTGCCCCGACGGCACTGTGGATCGCTACAAGGCCCGGCTGGTGGCAAAAGGCTTCACTCAGACGTACGGCGTTGATTACTTCGACACTTTTTCTCCGGTTGCTCGCCTCAGCACCATCCGGGTTCTTCTCTCTATGGCTGTTAACCGGGATTGGGCTATTTCCTAGCTTGATGTGAAGAATGCATTCCTCTATGGCGATCTTCAGGAAGACGTCTACATGGAGAAACCTCCTGGGTATGTTCCTCAGGGGGAGACACATGTATGTCGTTTGAAGAAGGCCATTTATGGCCTAAAGCAAAGCCCTCAGGCGTGTTTCGACAAATTTAGTGGCATTGTGGCTACCATCGGCTTTACAAGGAGTTCGGCCGATCACTCCTTATTCATTCGCAAAACAGCCTCGGGACTGGTGGTTTTGGCAGTATATGTGGATGATATCCTTCTTACTGGCGATGACCAAGATGGGGTGGACTTGACGAAGAAGCACCTCCGTCAACACTTGGTCACAAAGGATATGGGCTCCCCGAAATACTTTTTGGGGATAGAAATCTCTCGAAAACTTGACTCGTTGGTTCTCTCCCAACAGAAGTATGCCCTTGATCTTCTACAAGAAAAAGGATTAACAGGTGCCAAACCAGCTCGGTTTCCCATGGCTATTGGAGAACACAAAACGTGGATGGATGACTCGCCTCTTCTATCTGATGTCCCAAGGTACAGACGTTTGGTAGGCAAACTCATCTATCTCACAGTGACTAGACCCGACATCTGCTATGCCGTAGGCAAGGTCAGTCAGTTTATGCAAGCTCCTAGGGAGTGCCATCTTCATTCTGCCTTGAGGATTTTAGAATATGTCAAAGCAGCACCAGGCAAAGAGCTAATCTTTCAGAAGAATGGTCATCTGAGGGTTGAGGCCTACACAGATTCAAGCTATACGGATGATAAAGGCGATCGTAAGTCCACATCCGGTTTCTGTACTTTTGTTGGACGAAATCTTGTGAGTTGGAAGAGCAAGAAACAATCTGTTGTCTCTAGATCCAGTGTTGAAGCCGAATACCGGAGTATGGGGTCAAACACATGTGAGTTAAAGTGGTTGCAGGCTCTCATGCTTGACCTAGGTGAGGGATATGACTATCCTCTTCCTATGTTCTGTGATAACAAGGCCGCTATATACATATCTAGAAATCCGGTCTTCCATGAGAGAACAAAGCATATAGAGGTTGACTGTCACTTCATTCGGGAAGAGATTTTGAAGAAACAGATTTGTACTCCATTTGTCACCTCTGACAAGGAATTGGCAGATATCTTCACCAAGCCGGTCTCTACTTCCTTCTTCCATATTTGTGACAAGCTGGGCATGATTGATATCTATGCTCCAGCTTGAGGGGGAGTGTTGAAGTATTAGACCGGGCGGCCTTGCGGTCTTGTCTGGCGGTTTATTGACCGAGCGGTCTGGCGGTTTCCTCTGGAGCTTGGAGACTGGGCGGTCTATCGGGCTCTCATTGCGGCTTATTCTTATCCTGCTGGAGTTGTCGTGCGGTTAACCCATCTATCTAACCGCGCGGCCTATGCGGTCTCCTTTATTTCTAGCCGCTCAGCCATGTACATGTTTAGTCCCACATTGTTTGTTTATACTCTCTCATATCTCCTCCATTCTATATAAGGGAGGTCATACCTTTGTAAATGACATCTTTTTTGGATAATAAAATTTCAATTATTCTAAATTCTCTCTGTTTGTTATTGCATGTTCGCTACTTTTTACAAAGTCCTTTGTGTCGACACAGTTGATGTCGACTGAACTTTCTGTGTGTCGACACAAGTCCTGTGTGTCGACACAGTTGATGTCGACTGAGCTTTCTGTGTGTCGAGACAAGCCCTGTGTGTCGACACAATTGACTACAGGTGTCGACACAGCTTTTCTCAAGTGTCGACACAAGGCTTCACAAGTGTCGATACAGCTTCTTCTGGTGTCGACTCATGGACTTAGAAACTTTTGCTGCATATTTTTAACCTGCACATATAAACTCAAAACAACATCAAATACAACTTGATGAATATCATTGAGCTAAGTTAGGCTTCTCCAAATCTGGTACACATTTTCCAATGTACCTAATATTTTCCAATCCGAGATAGTGGAGTAGCCGAGTGTAACGCCCCGAATTTTGTGTGCGAGTCGGTCGCGGAAAAAGAGTTTTTGGTGCCTGTAGGGGTACACGGCCTAGGACACGGGCGTGTCCAAGGCCGTGTCTGGCTGGTGATTTTTGGCCGTTTCCAACCCGAGAAGGACACGTCCAGGAACACGGCCGGATGACACGGGCGTGTCATCCGACACGGGCGTGTGCGAACCCGTGTCCCTACCCGTGTCCTGATTGGTCGTGTCCGTTGCTGTGGCGGTTATGCGGGACACGCCCACGAACACGGGCGTGTCGAGGAACCCGACACGGGCGTGTCAGGTCAGACACGGGCGTGTCTTGGCCCGTGTGCATTTCTCAGTTCGACGATCATGCCTGGTCGAGGCACACGGCCTTGGACACGGCCGTGTGCCAAGCTGTGTGCGGCCCAGGTCTGGGGAATTTTGTGCAGATCCGAGCCGTTCATTTTCTTTAATTAGGATCCAATGGCCCAGATTAAATCCTGCTCTGTTAAGGCCGAGAATAGGGAGTTATTCCCTCATTTTCTCTCCAAAGTTCTCCCCTTCCAAAGTGAGAGAGGAGAGGAAGAAGAAGGAGGTTTCCGGCCGCCGGCGGAGCATCGGAGCACCGTTTCGAAATCGGAGAGCGGATCCGTGGAGGGAAGGTCATTGCGAAGAGTTCTAACCACGTAGTTTTTCCATGACGCCAAAACAGACTACAAGGGTAACGATTCTCAACTCGAGCGCTTGAAGCTCTTTCTTTCTGCATAGGGAATCCCGCTCCCGCGAGTATGCGGTGAGTGCGTGGTGTTCCTTGGGGTTGACGGGAATAGTCCCCCTTGTGTTGCATGTAGAGCCCGGAATCGTAAGTACGGGCATCGGCATTGTGTGTGAAGCCTACCCGGACGTGTTTTGTCTGGATCGGTGATGTTGCATTTGATGTGGTTTTGCCGGAGAAGACTCCGTGCTTTGGATTTTTTTCGGGTTTCCACACGGTAGATTGCAGCAGGGATCCTTGAAGGTTAGCTTCAAGGCGCACCCGGAAAACTGAGCGGAAACGTGTTCTGCTAACTTGGCGGTCTGGGAACCGGCCTTGATCATAACTGGGTTATGAGATTGTTTTGGAAAATTTGGGATCCGAGAGAAGCTTGGCCCGCGCAAAGTTCCTTAAATTGGACATGCGGCGTGAGCAACGGGCAAGTGGAATTGGACCTAGGCTATGTGGTTCGGTGCGAGAGACCCGAAGACGGGGACTGGCCGTTGGCATAGTCGGAGCCTTAGACGGTGGTCAGAAAGGCTAAATGCTCACATGTTGTTGCCATCCTGGGGTGGTGGTGAATGCACTGATGGGTCAGGGTTCACCATGAATGTGCCCTGAGTGCACGGGGTGTTTGGCCGTGCGAGCCTACACCTGTGGAGAATTATAATTGCGATATATATATTGTTGGGATAATGTTTTGCAGGGAAAGAGCACCGCCATCCCGAGTAAGGGGCGGGGTCGTTATAATTTGGTCGGCTTTTAGCTGACCGTTGCTTTATTTGCCACAGTGCGGTGGTATGTGCTTGCAGGTGCTGCGGAGCCGAGCGCCAAATAGCGGGCTGGAGCCCATGTTGCTGTGCTGGCCCTAGAAGGCCGTAGAATAGTTGTTTTTACATTTCTCATGTGTGGCCGGCCTGCGAGCCGATGTATGTAAGACATGTTATATTTATGAACATTTATAAGGCCATAAGGCCATGTACCTGTTTCAGTGTATTTGGGGTTCATTCTTGTAGTTGTAAATGTGGACATTCATATTGATGGATTTATTTTTGGGTTCTTTCAACTTTAAAATCTTCCGCTAGAATGCTCTGTGTTTAGGACGAGTAGTATTAATTGGTTGGTTTGATTTATTCATTTAGTAACCCTTCCGACTGTCTGTGGTATATGGCGTCGGGTTTCAGCTGGACCTTCTGTTATATGCCATGCGACGGTTGGGGGTGTTACAATTTGGTATCAGACTTCTGGTTACAGTCAAGCTTAAATGAATTCGTGGGCGAATTCTTTTAAGGGGTGGTGAGCACATGTGTGCGTCATCGTTATAACATTAAAAAGAACCCATGAATGTCCACTTAGGAATGAAAATGCACTTGTTTTGTGGAACCTCAGTGTTCCAATGATTGCTTTTAGCAATTTGTTTGTCGTCTAATCGTGTGTCTTTGCTTTTATAGGCAGCTAGGAGCGGTGCTGGTCAGTCAGAGCATCCGCAATCAGCGGAAAGTAGTGCACCAAGGGACGTGCCTGCTACACCTCCTTCAGCGGAAACCATCAGGATGGTGGCTGAAGCCGTGTTCGCAATGATAAATGCCCAACCTGCAGGACAAATGCATCGCGCACCTCCTGCGGATGAGCAAGAACCGGTTAGGGCAGCAGAGCCGAGAGTGGTGGAACGCGCAGCAGTTGAGTTAGTAGAGCCGAGGAGAACTACGGAGCGGCAGCTAAAGCACGTGATGGGCTTTAATCCTCCGAGGTTTAATGGGGTTGGAATGCCAACTCAAGCTGAGGACTGGCTCTCTTCCATAAAGAGGGTGTTGATGGCCACAATGACTGAGGAGTGGCAGAAGACCACCATAGCGACTTTTCTTTTGGAAGGTGAGGCGAGGCTGTGGTGGGACGAGTTGGAGTTTCATCTTCTAGTGGGAAGGCAACTTGCGGATGTGCCGATAGAAGAATTTTCAAGATTGTTCCTAGCCAAATTTGTACCTTCTGCTCAGAAGTTGGAGATGAAGAATCAATTTCTTAGGTTGACTCAGGGATCCAGAAGCGTGGACGAATATCTGCATGAGTTCACACGGTTGGGTCGTTATGCTGGTGCTATGTTTTCAGAAGAAGAGAGGAAGACCAACCGATTCTATGAGGGTCTTCGTGGCGATTTACAGTTACTCCTTGCTGGGCCTAAGGCGCAGGGCTTCCTAGCCTTGGTCAATTCGGCCCGATCGTTGGAAAAGGTTGCGAAGAAAGTTCAAGAGAAGAGGGACCCAGGAGAAAGGAAGACCGAGTTCAAGGTGCCAAGTAATAAGACAGGTTTCCACAGATGGAACAAGAAGCGGAGAACTTCAAACTCAGCCCCTTCGGCTGATGCATCGGGGGCAACTACAAGTCGAGTCCCCGGAGCTTGCTACAACTGCGGGAAGACGGGGCATTTTGCTCGGGAGTGTTGGAGCGGACGTTCAAAGTCCGAGAGGAGACCTGGAGCGACTTATGAAGAGAAAGGGAAGGCGGTGGAGTCAACCGCATCCCATCATGCTCCAGCCCAGCCTAGAGTCTACAACCTTGGTCTACAGGAGGCCATAAAGCAAGCAGACGTGATGACAGGTATGAGTTAAATTATAGTGGTTTAACTTTTATAGTTGTTACTTTTGTATTTGTTAGCTTACGTTTGTTAGTGCTAGGCTTTGTGTTGATCTTTGGATTTCCGGCGAGAGCCCTTTTTGATACGGGAGCATCACATTCCTTCTTGTCTGAAAAGTTTATATCGCGCATCGGAGTTCCGTTCTCGATGGCAGAAAACAAGTTGGATGTGTTTTGCCTAATGGGTGCTCAATGCGTGCGGATAGGATCTGTGTTGTAAAGATTCGGATTGGAGACCGGGAGTTTGATTTGCGGGCGTTGGTTCTACCATTAGTGGAGTTCGATGTAATCTTCGGTATGGATTGGCTCTCGGAGCAGAGTGCATGCATTGATTGCAACCATAAAGAAGTCAAGTTGGGTCTGGACACTGATCGGGAGACTACTTTTGCGGGCATGAAGGGGTCAGGGAAAGTTCTGATGTCGGCCCTTCAGATGTTCAAGGCAGTTCGGTCTGGGGCAGAACTATATGTCACTCTAGTGCAGACTTCGACGCCTAAACCTAGTTTGGGCAACATCCCAGTTGTGTCCGAGTATCCTGATGTGTTTCCAGATGATCTCCCAGGAGCCCCTCCTCAGCGGGAGATAGACTTTACTATAGAGCTGGTACCGGGTGCCAAACCGGTGTCACGCTCCCCCTATCGGATAGCCCCAAGGGAAATGGCGGAGTTGAAGGTGCAACTGCAGGAGTTGCTAGAGCAAGGTTATGTGCGTCCAAGTTCGTCGCCTTGGAGCGCACCAGTTCTCTTTGTTAAGAAGAAAGATGGGAGCTTGCGGCTTTGTATCGATTATCGGGAATTGAACAAACTTACGGAGAAGAACAAATATCCAATCCCGAGGATTGACGATCTATTTGATCAGTTGGTTGGGTCAACTGTATATTCGAAGTTAGATTTGAAGTCTGGTTACTATCAGTTGAGGATAAGGGAGAGCGACATTCCAAAGACAGCATTCAGTACGCGGTTTGGGCATTTCGAGTTCACAGTCATGCCGTTTGGGTTGACGAATGCTCCATCCGTGTTTATGGATCTGATGAATAGGACGTTCAGAGAATACTTGGATCAGTTCGTGATAGTATTTATTGATGATATCCTGGTATATTCGCGGTGCGAGGAGGATCACTACAAGCATTTGCACATGGTGTTGGAAACATTGAGGAAAAGTCAGTTATATGCAAAGTTCTCCAAGTGTGAATTCTGGTTATCCTCGATAGCGTTCCTTGGTCATGTTGTCAGTGGAGAAGGAATAGCTGTGGATCCGGCGAAGATAGTGGCGATACGGGAGTGGCCTACTTTGGCTACAGTGGCAGAGGTCCGAAGTTTTCTGGGGCTTGCTGGCTACTACAGGCGCTTCGTAGAGAACTTATCGCGGATAGCACTACCACTCACGACGTTGACAAGAAAGGATCAGAAGTTTGTGTGGTCTTCGGAGTGCGAACAGGCGTTTGTAGAGTTGAAGAGGCGGTTAACCACGACGCCTATTTTATGTTCGCCAAGTGGTACCGAAGGGTTCGAGATTTATAGTGATGCTTCAGGCAGTGGTTTGGGCTGTGTTCTGCTACAGCATGGGAGAGTGATAGCTTATGGTTCACGACAGTTGAAGGTTCACGAGAGGAATTATCCGGTCCACGACTTAGAGTTAGCGGCCGTGATTTTTGCTCTAAAGCTTTGGAGGCACTATCTGTACGGTGTGAAGGTAGATATTTACACCGATCATAAGAGTTTGAAGTACCTATTGGACCAAAAGGATCTGAACATGAGGCAGAGGAGGTGGATGGAGTTCTTAGGGGACTACACCTTCAAGATACACTATGTGCCTGGGAAGGGAAATGTAGTGGCGGATGCGTTGAGTCGTAAGATTCCCGCACAAGCCAACTGGTTATCAGTGCATGATAAGAGATTGGTCCAAGAGTTGGAGGCATTGGAGATATCTTGCGTTGACAAGCAGTCTAGTGCCGAGGCGAAACTGTTTTGGACAGAGGTGCAGTGTGACCTAGCGGATAGAGTTCGGCGGGCTTTGGTTCAGGATAGCAGCATGAAGCAAATACTAGATGGATCTTTGGATGGGACAAATTCCCAGTTTGTGGTTGAAGATGGGTTGCTAAGGAAGGACGGTCGTCTATGCGTTCCTAGTGCGGATAATATTCGGGACGAGTTGATGTATGAGGCTCATCATACCAAATACTCAATCCACCTGGGAAGCACGAAGATGTATAGAGACATGAAGAAATTATTCTGGTGGCCGGGTTTGAAGAAGGATGTGGCGCTTTATGTGGCCAAGTGCCGTAGTTGTGCATTGGTGAAGGCGGAATGCCAGAAGCCCGGAGGTTTCTTGAAATCACTTCCTATCCCAGAATGGAAGTTTGACGATATATCTATGGATTTTGTGCACGGTTTGCCGAAGTCGCAGAAAGGGAATGACGCCATTTGGGTGGTCGTAGATAGATTGACAAAGGTGTCGCACTTTATCCCAATGAGAAAGGAAGATCCAGTAGAAAGGTTAGCCAAACTCTACGTGGATAATATTGTACGACTGCATGGTGTGCCTCGCAGTATTGTTAGTGATCGTGATGGACGCTTCACGTCAAATGACTGGAGGTTGGTGCATGGTCTGTTGGGTACTAAGCTAAAGTTCAGCACAGCCTTTCACCCGCAGACAGATGGCCAAACCGAGAGAGTCAACAGAACTATGGAGGACATGCTTCGCATGTGCGTCCTAGATTTTGGGAAGCATTGGGAGGATCACCTGTACATGGTGGAGTTTGCGTACAACAATAGCTTTCAGGCAAGCATTGGAATGGCGCCTTTCGAAGCTTTGTATGGGAGGAAGTGCCGAACGCCGTTGTCTTGGTTGGAGGCAGGCGAATCAAAGTTGTATAAACGTCAAGCGGTGGAAGATGCCACTTCAATGATACGGACAATTCAAGAAAGGCTGAAGATTGCTCAGGATAGACAGTCAAAGTACTACAATGCCAAACATAGAAATGTGGAGTTCAACGTTGGCGACATGGTATATTTAAAAATCAAGCCGTTCAAGGGTGTATCGCGGGTTCGACGCTTGAAGAAGCTGAGTCCGAGATACCTTGGACCATTTGAAATACTAGAGCGTGTTGGCGAGGCAGCGTATAGATTAAAGCTGTCGACGGAGTTGAGTGGGCTGCATGACGTATTCCACGTATCGGTGTTGCGTAAGGCAGTTCAAGAGGCTTCGCAGATCATTGCAGACGATCAGGTACCGGTTGATTATGAGTTAACAACAAGGGTCAGACCAGTACGAATTGAAGATGTTGCAGTCAAACGACTCCGCAACAAGGAGGTCAGAATGGTTAAAGTCCGTTGGGATAATTGCGGACGTGAGGAGCTTTCTTGGGAGCGAGAGCAAGCTATGTTGGAGGAATACCCCGAGTTATTCCACTCAGGTATCATTTATATTTTGTGTACATTTGCTTAATTTCGGGACGAAATTCCTTAAGTGGGGGAGATTTGTAACGCCCCGAATTTTGTGTGCGAGTCGGTCGCGGAAAAAGAGTTTTTGGTGCCTGTAGGGGTACACGGCCTAGGACACGGGCGTGTCCAAGGCCGTGTCTGGCTGGTGATTTTTGGCCGTTTCCAACCCGAGAAGGACACGTCCAGGAACACGGCCGGATGACACGGGCGTGTCATCCGACACGGGCGTGTGCGAACCCGTGTCCCTACCCGTGTCCTGATGGGTCGTGTCCGTTGCCGTGGCGGTTATGCGGGACACGCCCACGAACACGGGCGTGTCGAGGAACCCGACACGGGCGTGTCAGGTCAGACACGGGCGTGTCTTGGCCCGTGTGCATTTCTCAGTTCGACGATCATGCCTGGATCGAGGCACACGGCCTTGGACACGGCCGTGTGCCAAGCCGTGTGCGGCCCAGGTCTGGGGAATTTTGTGCAGATCCGAGCCGTTCATTTTCTTTAATTAGGATCCAATGGCCCAGATTAAATCCTGCTCTGTTAAGGCCGAGAATAGGGAGTTATTCCCTCATTTTCTCTCCAAAGTTCTCCCCTTCCAAAGTGAGAGAGGAGAGGAAGAAGAAGGAGGTTTCCGGCCGCCGGCGGAGCATCGGAGCACCGTTTCGAAATCGGAGAGCGGATCCGTGGAGGGAAGGTCATTGCGAAGAGTTCTAACCACGTAGTTTTTCCATGGCGCCAAAACGGACTACAAGGGTAACGATTCTCAACTCGAGCGCTTGAAGCTCTTTCTTTCTGCATAGGGAATCCCGCTCCCGCGAGTATGCGGTGAGTGCGTGGTGTTCCTTGGGGTTGACGGGAATAGTCCCCCTTGTGTTGCATGTAGAGCCCGGAATCGTAAGTACGGGCATAGGCATTGTGTGTGAAGCCTACCCGGACGTGTTTTGTCTGGATCGGTGATGTTGCATTTGATGTGGTTTTGCCGGAGAAGACTCCGTGCTTTGGATTTTTTTCGGGTTTCCACGCGGTAGATTGCAGCAGGGATCCTTGAAGGTTAGCTTCAAGGCGCACCCGGAAAACTGAGCGGAAACGTGTTCTGCTAACTTGGCGGTCTGGGAACCGGCCTTGATCATAACTGGGTTATGAGATTGTTTTGGAAAATTTGGGATCCGAGAGAAGCTTGGCCCGCGCAAAGTTCCTTAAATTGGACATGCGGCGTGAGCAACGGGCAAGTGGAATTGGACCTAGGCTATGTGGTTCGGTGCGAGAGACCCGAAGACGGGGACTGGCCGTTGGCATAGTCGGAGCCTTAGACGGTGGTCATAAAGGCTAAATGCTCACATGTTGTTGCCATCCTGGGGGTGGTGGTGAATGCACTGATGGGTCAGGGTTCACCATGAATGTGCCCTGAGTGCACGGGGTGTTTGGCCGTGCGAGCCTACACCTGTGGCGAATTATAATTGCGATATATATATTATTGGGCTAATGTTTTGCAGGGAAAGAGCACCGCCGTCCCGAGTAAGGGGCGGGGTCGTTATAATTTGGTCGGCTTTTAGCTGATCGTTGCTTTATTTGCCACCGTGCGGTGGTATGTGCTTGCAGGTGCTGCGGAGCCGAGCGCCAAATAGCGGGCTGGAGCCCATGTTGCTGTGCTGGCCCTAGAAGGCCGTAGAATAGTTGTTTTTACATTTCTCATGTGTGGCCGGCCTGCGAGCCGATGTATGTAAGACATGTTATATTTATGAACATTTGTAAGGCCATAAGGCCATGTACCTGTTTCAGTGTATTTGGGGTTCGTTCTTGTAGTTGTAAATGTGGACATTCATATTGATGGATTTATTTTTGGGTTCTTTCAACTTTAAAATCTTCCGCTAGAATGCTCTGTGTTTAGGACGAGTAGTATTAATTGGTTGGTTTGATTTATTCATTTAGTAACCCTTCCGACTGTCTGTGGTATATGGCGTCGGGTTCCAGCTGGACCTTCTGTTATATGCCATGCGACGGTTGGGGGTGTTACAATTTGGTATCAGAGGCGAATTCTTTTAAGGGGTGGTGAGCACATGTGTGCGTCATCGTTATAACATTAAAAAGAACCCATGAATGTCCACTTAGGAATGAAAATACACTTGTTTTGTGGAACCTGAGTGTTCCAATGATTGCTTTTAGCAATTTGTTTGTCGTCTAATCATGTGTCTTTGCTTTTATAGGCAGCTAGGAGCGGTGCTGGTCAGTCAGAGCGTCCGCAATCAGCGGAAAGTAGTGCACCAAGGGACGTGCCTGCTACACCTCCTTCAGCGGAAACCATCAGGATGGTGGCTGAAGCCGTGTTCGCAATGATAAATGCCCAACCTGCAGGGCAAATGCATCGCGCACCTCCTGCGGATGAGCAAGAATCGGTTAGGGCGGCAGAGCCGAGAGTGGTGCAACGCGCAGTAGTTGAGTTAGTAGAGCTGAGGAGAACTACGGAGCGGCAGCTAAAGCACGTGATGGGCTTTAATCCTCCGAGGTTTAATGGGGTTGGAATGCCAACTCAAGCTGAGGACTGGCACTCTTCCATAAAGAGGGTGTTGATGGCCACAATGACTGAGGAGTGGCAGAAGACCACCATAGCGACTTTTCTTTTGGAAGGTGAGGCGAGGCTGTGGTGGGACGAGTTGGAGTTTCATCTTCTAGTGGGAAGGCAACTTGCGGATGTGCCGATAGAAGAATTTTCAAGATTGTTCCTAGCCAGATTTGTACCTTCTGCTCAGAAGTTGGAGATGGAGAATCAATTTCTTGGGTTGACTCAGGGATCCAGAAGCGTGGACGAATATCTGCATGAGTTCACACGGTTGGGTCGTTATGCTGGTGCTATGTTTTCAGAAGAAGAGAGGAAGACCAACCGATTCTATGAGGGTCTTCGTGGCGATTTACAGTTACTCCTTGCTGGGCCTAAGGCGCAGGGCTTCCTAGCCTTGGTCAATTCGGCCCGATCGTTGGAAAAGGTTGCGAAGAAAGTTCAAGAGAAGAGGGACCCAGGAGAAAGGAAAACCGAGTTCTAGGTGCCAAGTAACAAGACAGGTTTCCGCAGATGGAACAAGAAGCGGAGAACTTCAAACTCAGCCCCTTCGGCTGATGCATCGGGGGCAACTACAAGTCGAGTCCCCGGAGCTTGCTACAACTGCGGGAAGACGGGGCATTTTGCTCGGGAGTGTTGGAGCGGACGTTCAAAGTCCGAGAGGAGACCTGGAGCAACTTATGAAGAGAAAGGGAAGGCGGTGGAGTCAACCGCATCCCATAATGCTCCAGCCCAGCCTAGAGTCTACAACCTTGGTCTACAGGAGGCCATAAAGCAAGCAGACGTGGTGACAGGTATGAGTTAAATTATAGTGGTTTAACTTTTATAGTTGTTACTTTTGTATTTGTTAGCTTACGTTTGTTAGTGCTAGGCTTTGTGTTGATCTTTGGATTTCCGGCGAGAGCCCTTTTTGATACGGGAGCATCACATTCCTTCTTGTCTGAAAAGTTTATATCGCGCATCGGAGTTCCGTTCTCGATGGCAGAAAACAAGTTGGATGTGTTGTTGCCTAATGGGTGCTCAATGCGTGCGGATAGGATCTGTGTTGTAAAGATTCGGATTGGAGACCGGGAGTTTGATTTGCGGGCGTTGGTTCTACCATTAGTGGAGTTCGATGTAATCTTCGGTATGGATTGGCTCTCGGAGCAGAGTGCATGCATTGATTGCAACCGTAAAGAAGTCAAGTTGGGTCTGGACACTGATCGGGAGACTACTTTTGCGGGCATGAAGGGGTCAGGGAAAGTTCTGATGTCGGCCCTTCAGATGTTCAAGGCAGTTCGGTCTGGGGCAGAACTATATGTCACTCTAGTGCAGACTTCGACGCCTAAACCTAGTTTGGGCAACATCCCAGTTGTGTCCGAGTATCCTGATGTGTTTCCAGATGATCTCCCAGGAGCCCCTCCTCAGCGGGAGATAGACTTTACTATAGAGCTGGTACCGGGTGCCAAACCGGTGTCACGCTCCCCCTATCGGATAGCCCCAAGGGAAATGGCGGAGTTGAAGGTGCAACTGCAGGAGTTGCTAGAGCAAGGTTATGTGCGTCCAAGTTCGTCGCCTTGGAGCGCACCAGTTCGCTTTGTTAAGAAGAAAGATGGGAGCTTGCGGCTTTGTATCGATTATCGGGAATTGAACAAACTTACGGAGAAGAACAAATATCCAATCCCGAGGATTGACGATCTATTTGATCAGTTAGTTGGGTCAACTGTATATTCGAAGTTAGATTTGAAGTCTGGTTACTATCAGTTGAGGATAAGGGAGCGCGACATTCCAAAGACAGCATTCAGTACGCGGTTTGGGCATTTCGAGTTCACAGTCATGCCATTTGGGTTGACGAATGCTCCATCCGTGTTTATGGATCTGATGAATAGGACGTTCAGAGAATACTTGGATCAGTTCGTGATAGTATTTATTGATGATATCCTGATATATTTGCGGTGCGAGGAGGATCACTACAAGAATTTGCACATGGTGTTGGAAACATTGAGGAAAAGTCAGTTATATGCAAAGTTCTCCAAGTGTGAATTCTGGTTATCCTCGATAGCGTTCCTTGGTCATGTTGTCAGTGGAGAAGGAATAGCTGTAGATCCGGCGAAGATAGTGGCGATACGGGAGTGGCCTACTTTGGCTACAGTGGCAGAGGTCCGGAGTTTTCTGGGGCTTGCTGGCTACTACAGGCGCTTCGTAGAGAACTTCTCGCGGATAGCACTACCACTCACGACGTTGACAAGAAAGGATCAGAAGTTTGTGTGGTCTTCGGAGTGCGAACAGGCGTTTGTAGAGTTGAAGAGGCGGTTAACCACGACGCCTATTTTATGTTCGCCAAGTGGTACCGAAGGGTTCGAGATTTATAGTGATGCTTCAGGCAGTGGTTTGGGCTGTGTTCTGCTACAGCATGGGAGAGTGATAGCTTATGGTTCACGACAGTTGAAGGTTCACGAGAGGAATTATCCGGTCCACGACTTAGAGTTAGCGGCCGTGATTTTTGCTCTAAAGCTTTGGAGGCACTATCTGTACGGTGTGAAGGTAGATATTTACACCGATCATAAGAGTTTGAAGTACCTATTGGACCAAAAGGATCTGAACATGAGGCAGAGGAGGTGGATGGAGTTCTTAGGGGACTACACCTTCAAGATACACTATGTGCCTGGGAAGGGAAATGTAGTGGCGGATGCGTTGAGTCGTAAGATTCCCGCACAAGCCAACTGGTTATCAGTGCATGATAAGAGATTGGTCCAAGAGTTGGAGGCATTGGAGATATCTTGCGTTGACAAGCAGTCTAGTGCCGAGGCGAAACTGTTTTGGACAGAGGTGCAGTGTGACCTAGCGGATAGAGTTCGGCGGGCTTTGGTTCAGGATAGCAGCATGAAGCAAATACTAGATGGATCTTTGGATGGGACAAATTCCCAGTTTGTTGTTGAAGATGGGTTGCTAAGGAAGGACGGTCGTCTATGCGTTCCTAGTGCGGATAATATTCGGGAGGAGTTGATGTATGAGGCTCATCATACCAAATACTCAATCCACCCGTGAAGCACGAAGATGTATAGAGACATGAAGAAATTATTCTGGTGGCCGGGTTTGAAGAAGGATGTGGCGCTTTATGTGGCCATGTGCCGTACTTGTGCATTGGTGAAGGCGGAATGCCAGAAGCCCGGAGGATTCTTGAAATCACTTCCTATCCCAGAATGGAAGTTTGACGATATATCTATGGATTTTGTGCACGGTTTGCCGAAGTCGCAGAAAGGGAATGACGCCATTTGGGTGGTCGTAGATAGATTGACAAAGGTGTCGCACTTTATCCCAATGAGAAAGGAAGATCCAGTAGAAAGGTTAGCCAAACTATACGTGGATAATATTGTACGACTGCATGGTGTGCCTCGCAGTATTGTTAGTGATCGTGATGGACGCTTCACGTCAAATGACTGGAGGTTGGTGCATGGTCTGTTGGGTACTAAGCTAAAGTTCAGCACAGCCTTTCACCCGCAGACATATGGCCAAACCGAGAGAGTCAACAGAACTATGGAGGACATGCTTCGCATGTGCGTCCTAGATTTTGGGAAGCATTGGGAGGATCACCTGTACATGGTGGAGTTTGCGTACAACAATAGCTTTCAGGCAAGCATTGGAATGGCGCCTTTCGAAGCTTTGTATGGGAGGAAGTACCGAACGCCGTTGTCTTGGTTGGAGGCAGGCGAATCAAAGTTGTATAAACGTCAAGCGGTGGAAGATGCCACTTCAATGATACGGACAATTCAAGAAAGGCTGAAGATTGCTCAGGATAGACAGTCAAAGTACTACAATGCCAAACATAGAAATGTGGAGTTCAACGTTGGCGACATGGTATATTTAAAAATCAAGCCGTTCAAGGGTGTATTGCGGGTTCGACGCTTGAAGAAGCTGAGTCCGAGATACCTTGGACCATTTGAAATCCTGGAGCGTGTTGGCGAGACGGCATATAGATTAAAGCTGTCGACGGAGTTGAGTGGGCTGCATGACGTATTCCACGTATCGGTGTTGCGTAAGGCAGTTCAAGAGGCTTCGCAGATCATTGCAGACGATCAGGTACCGGTTGATTATGAGTTAACAACAAGGGTCAGACCAGTACGAATTGAAGATGTTGCAGTCAAACGACTCCGCAACAAGGAGGTCAGAATGGTTAAAGTCCGTTGGGATAATTGCGGACGTGAGGAGCTTTCTTGGGAGCGAGAGCAAGCTATGTTGGAGGAATACCCCGAGTTATTCCACTCAGGTATCATTTAGCTTTTGTGTACATTTGCTTAATTTCGGACGAAATTCCTTAAGTGGGGGAGATTTGTAACGCCCCGAATTTTGTGTGCGAGTCGGTCGCGGAAAAAGAGTTTTTGGTGCCTGTAGGGGTACACGGCCTAGGACACGGGCGTGTCCAAGGCCGTGTCTGGCTGGTGATTTTTGGTCGTTTCCAACCCGATAAGGACACGTCCAGGAACACGGCCGGATGACACGGGCGTGTCATCCGACACGGGCGTGTGCGAACCCGTGTCCCTACCCGTGTCCTGATGGGTCGTGTCCGTTGCCGTGGCGGTTATGCGGAACATGCCCACGAATACGGGCGTGTCGAGGAATCCGACACGGGCGTGTCAGGTCAGACACGGGCGTGTCTTGGCCCGTGTGCATTTCTCAGTTCGACGATCATGCCTGGATCGAGGCACACGGCCTTGGACACGGCCGTGTGCCAAGCCGTGTGCGGCCCAGGTCTGGGGTATTTTGTGCAGATCCGAGCCGTTCATTTTCTTTAATTAGGATCCAATGGCCCAAATTAAATCCTGATCTGTTAAGGCCGAGAATAGGGAGTTATTCCCTCATTTTCTCTCCAAAGTTCTCCCCTTCCAAAGTGAGAGAGGAGAGGAAGAAGAAGGAGGTTTCCGGCCGCCGGCGGAGCATCGGAGCACCGTTTCGAAATCGGAGAGCGGATCCGTGGAGGGAAGGTCATTGCGAAGAGTTCTAACCACGTAGTTTTTCCATGACGCCAAAACGGACTACAAGGGTAACGATTCTCAACTCGAGCGCTTGAAGCTCTTTCTTTCTGCATAGGGAATCCCGCTCCCGCGAGTATGCGGTGAGTGCGTGGTGTTCTTGGGGTTGACGGGAATAGTCCCCCTTGTGTTGCATGTAGAGCCCGGAATCGTAAGTACGGGCATAGGCATTGTGTGTGAAGCCTACCCGGACGTGTTTTGTCTGGATCGGTGATGTTGCATTTGATGTGGTTTTGCCGGAGAAGACTCCGTGCTTTGGATTTTTTCGGGTTTCCACGCGGTAGATTGCAGCAGGGATCCTTGAAGGTTAGCTTCAAGGCGCACCCGGAAAACTGAGCGGAAACGTGTTCTGCTAACTTGGCGGTCTGGGAACCGGCCTTGATCATAACTGGGTTATGAGATTGTTTTGGAAAATTTGGGATCCGAGAGAAGCTTGGCCCGCGCAAAGTTCCTTAAATTGGACATGCGGCGTGAGCAACGGGCAAGTGGAATTGAACCTAGGCTATGTGGTTCGGTGCGAGAGACCCGAAGACGGGGACTGGCCGTTGGCATAGTCGGAGCCTTAGACGGTGGTCAGAAAGGCTAAATGCTCACATGTTGTTGCCATCCTGGGGGTGGTGGTGAATGCACTGATGGGTCAGGGTTCACCATGAATGTGCCCTGAGTGCACGGGGTGTTTGGCCATGCGAGCCTACACCTGTGGAGAATTATAATTGCGATATATATATTGTTGGGCTAATGTTTTGCAGGGAAAGAGCACCGCCGTCCCGAGTAAGGGGCGGGGTCGTTATAATTTGGTCGGCTTTTAGCTGACCGTTGCTTTATTTGCCACCGTGCGGTGGTATGTGCTTGCAGGTGCTGCGGAGCCGAGCGCCAAATAGCGGGCTGGAGCCCATGTTGCTTTGCTGGCCCTAGAAGGCCGTAGAATAGTTGTTTTTACATTTCTCATGTGTGGCCGGCCTGCGAGCCGATGTATGTAAGACATGTTATATTTATGAACATTTGTAAGGCCATAAGGCCATGTACCTGTTTCAGTGTATTTGGGGTTCGTTCTTGTAGTTGTAAATGTGGACATTCATATTGATGGATTTATTTTTGGGTTCTTTCAACTTTAAAATCTTCCGCTAGAATGCTCTGTGTTTAGGACGAGTAGTATTAATTGGTTGGTTTGATTTATTCATTTAGTAACCCTTCCGACTGTTTGTGGTATATGGCGTCGGGTTCCAGCTGGACCTTCTGTTATATGCCATGCGACGGTTGGGGGTGTTACACCGAGTCTAGTATTTTGCTAGATCGGTGAGGGAAAGTGGATGTACCCAAGGTTGGGAACCACTATAAATCTTGCCTCGTCTGTGTTTGCTTGTTTGGTAGATAGATCTGTGCTTTGGTTGAGATTTGTTTTCCGCAAAAAGACGCACAACTCACCTATTCACCCCCTCTAGCTGATTTAGGTTGGCAACTATTATCTTTCACAATGCCCTCTCCACTTATCACATGGCCAAGAAAAGCCACTGACGACATACAAAACTCACACTTTGAGAACTTGGCGTAGAGCTTGTTTCTCCTCAGGGTATGCAATACTAACCATAAATGGTTCGCATGATCTTCTTCCGATCGAGATTACCCCAAGATATCATCAATGAAGACAATTACAAAGAGGTCCAAGTACTCTCGGAACGTTCGGTGCATTAGATCCATAAACACCGATGGCACATTACATAGTCCAAACGACATTACAGTAAACTCGTAATGACCGTAGCGTGTTCCAAATGCTGTCTTGGGAATGTCACCTTCCCGAATTGGCAACTGGTAGTAGCCTGATTTCAAATCCAGCTTTGAATATACTTTTGATCTCGCCAATTGATCAAACAAGTCATCTACACGTTGAATCGAATATTTATTTTTCTTCGTCAACTTGTTCAATTCACGATAATCAATACATAATCCCAGGCCACCGTCATTCTTTTTCACAAAAAGAATAGGTGCGCTCCAAGGTAACATGCTTGGGCGTATATAACCCTGTTCCAACAATTCTTGCAATTGTACTCTTAGTTCGGCCATTTCCTTTGACGCTACTCGATATGGCGAGTGTGCCACAGGTTTTGCATCTAGCACCAGCTCAATCGAGAAATCTATCTCCCCCTATGGTTGTAAAACCGGAAGCTCTTTCGAAAATACATTAACAAACTCTACACAATCAAAACATCATTCACACTGGCCTTTGGCTCAACAACCTCAACAAGCATGAATAATAACTCCGCGCCTTTCTGAACTGCCTTAACCTCTTGAAGAGCAGACATCAATGTCATGCTCGATCCTCGCATACTAGTGATCTTTATTTCTCGTTTGGTATTCTGCTCCAGTGTGACCTCCTTGGACTTGCAATCGATATAGGCACGCTGCTCCGAAAGCCAGTCCATGTCAAAGATCACATCAAACTCCGATATCGGCAGCACCGATGCTTCGAATCCAAAATCTCGGCTTCCTATTCTTACCTCCACAAAACAAGACATGTCTGCATGCATTACACACCTGTATGGTAATAACACCTTCACACTATTTGCCACCATATGAATCATACACCGATCCGTGACATGAAGTCCACAAATAGAAATGAATGAGAAGCGTCAATATCAAACAGTGCTCTCGCCGGACAGTCTCGAATCAGGACAAAGTCTAATACATAGACATCATACACAAGATACAAATAAGGTATGAAATAGAAAAAACAACAATCAAATATGTTATCGCGTACCTGTGACAATGTCACTTTGCTTTATGGCCTCCTATTGATGAAGATTATATACTTGGGGTTGCGCCTGGGATGCAGAGGACTCCACCACTGCCTTTCCTTTGTCAGCATATGATGCTCCTGCCTTCTTTTCAACCTTCGGTTTCCCAACCGGACAGTGACGAGCTATTTTCCACACTCGACCACAAGTATAGCAGGTCCGAGACTAGTGCCTCGAAGTTGCTCCTGATGCAACACTTGAGGGAGCCTGTGAAGAAAACTTGAATCTCTTACCCCATTTCCTTCGGTAACTTGATTTCCCCGGGTGCGACACTTTGAACTCAGGCTTTGTCACCGTCAAGTCCCTCTTTCCCTGCACCCGCTTCATATCCTTCTCCAAAGCACGCACCGTATCCACCAGCGCCTGAAACCCTTAGTTCACCGAACTTGATAACAGGAATCTCAACTTATCCCGCAATCCTTCGAAAAACCGATTGTTTTTTCGTTGTTCATCAGCGAAGATAGACCCAACATAGCGTCCCAATCGTGCAAACTCAACCAAGTAGGTATCGACACTACTCTCTTACTGAGTTAGATGCTGGAACTCATTTTCCATAGTGATGCGTTGAACCGCTGGCACGTGTTTTGCCAAGAACAGTCGCGAAAACTCCTCAATCGAGACTTCTATTTGTTTCCTGCCCACTAAGTGGTGTAACTCTATCTCGTCCCACCATAGCCAAGCCTCTCCTTCTAATAAGAAGGTGGACAAGGTGACTTTTTGATTTTCCTCCGTCCTTATCGCCATCATTATTCGCTTGACGCGCGACAACCAATCTAGCACCTGCGTTGGGGATCCCACACCCGAAAATGTAGGAGGATTGAAGCTCATAAACTTCTTCAACTGCCGTTCAACTGCCCGAGGATCAACAGCCTCCACAGGCTCTGGCCTTCCACCAGCCCGTTCTGGCACCAAAGCTGGTTGCGCCTGCCTAGTAGGCTATGCATAAATCATTGCAAACAGCTCTTCAGCATCTAAATATATGGTTTTTGTAGAAGGAGGAGGTGTAGGCACCTCAGCTGGTGTCGCACTCTCATCAAAATGCTGGGGATTAGACTGCCCAGCACCACTACGAGTCATCTATAGGTGGACAAGACATACATTAGCGACCTCATACAAGTAGTAACAACAAAATAGGAAAGCACAGGTTCCTCAAACAGGTGTATTTGTATTTGAAAGAATTGGTTTCAGGATGTCCTAAACACCTAGAGGGGGGGGGGGAGGTGAATAGGTTCAATTCTTTTTCCTTAAGGCAGATATTCTTTTTACTGTTAGATCACAGAATATTCAGCAATTAACACAGCACATTTCACAACACATATTAAACAACACAGCAACACAGAAGACACACAGTTTTATAGTGGTTCCCCAAGTGATGGGTAAATCCAGTCTCCCCATTCGCCTATCTAGCAGTGTACTAGATTCGACCTAAATTCCTTCTTCTTTCTTAGATCCTCAGATCTTACAACTCAGAACCCTGAATGGTTCCTACAACTCAGACTTCAGCAAGTCCTACAGCTCAGATTCTCTCAAAGAATCCTACCTCAGAGTGAGTCCACACACCTACAACTCAGGAAATTAAGCCCTACCTCAGCCTCTTTCCAGGCCTACACCTCAGATAAATGATTCCCCTACCTCATGCACTCAGCCCTACCTCAGTCTTTATAAATTTAAGCTTACAACTCAGATCTATAAAAGATCTTACAGGAAAATTTGATGATACAAAGAATAATTCCTTCACCCAGATAGAGAGAGAAATGGTGAAGGCTTCTTGATCAGTTCTTGATAGATCTGACCACTCTAGAATCAACCTGTCTTAGCTTATTCAAAGCTTCTTGAATCTGAACAAACTAAGGTTGATATTCTTTAAATTGTAGATGATCCTCAATCCAGCTTCTTCTAATCAGATGTGATTCTGATTTCTTCTTCCAGACTGTTCAGGATCTGCCCTCTCTGGATGACTTGTTGATTTCTGGATGAAGACTTCTCTCCTTGTTGTTGGCTTTTTATCTCCTTAGCATGCTCTATCTGATGATAGAACATGTCTTTATATAGGCTCCATCTGATGTTACCGGATGATTCGGTTCTTAACGGCCTTCTAACAGCTTTGACAGATACAACAACATTGTTAGTTATGACAGCTGTCAAGTCTCCAAAAATTATATCTGATACTTCAATGAACTTCAGCTCAGCGGCAAAGTGTCGAGACAATACTGCAAATGTGTCGACACAAATAGTTCATGTGTCAACACAATACTTGGTGATGTCAGCACATCTAGCATAATGTCGACACATCACTTCTCTATCTTCTTGACATAGCTTCTGCAGAATGTGTCGACACAAGTCCTGTGTGTCGACACAATCACTTCTTGTCTTGACATAGTTGACTTCAACAAAACTTCTGGTGTGTGTCGACACAAGTCCTGTGTGTCGAAGCAATTGTTGTTGACTTAGGTTTATGTGTTTCGACACAAGTCCTTTGTGTCGACACAGTTGTTGTCGACAGAATCTCTGTGTGTCGACACAAGTCCTATGTTTCGACACAAACTGGCTCTTGGTGTCGACACAGTCTTTGTCGACAGAATCTCTGTGTGTCGACACAAACTAGCTCCTGGTGTCGACACAGCCTTTGTCGACAGAATCTCTATGTGTCGACACAAGTTCTGTGTATCGAAACAAACTGGCTGCTGGTGTTGGCACTACCTTTCCCATGTGTCGACACAATGCTTCTCAAGTGTCGACACTTGTACTTAGAAAATTTTCTTTCATTTCCTTAACCTTCACATGGAAACTCAACACCACATCAAATACACATTGATGAATATCATTGAGTTAGGTGAGACTTCTCCAAATCTGGTACACATATTCCAATGTACCCAACAACATTCCTTAATGGACATTCGTGAGATCATTAATATTACAGCGGGTTGCACGTACACGTGCTCTCCACCACACAAAAGCATTCGACCATGAATTCGAAAGATAAAGACCGAGACAAATTGATACCAAAATGTAACAACTCCATCAGTTACATGACATATAATAGAAGGTCCGGCCGGGGCCCCACACCATATGCCACAAACAGTCGGCGAAGTTATCGGTTAATATCAGAGTTGTGAAACCTAACACAGAGCAATCTAGCGGAAGCTTAAATTATTTGAAATCAACTTAACTGAATGTCCACAATATATAAACCAGCAGTTATATATATCATATCACGAAGGAATGTCCCCAAATACACAACAGGTCTGGCCTTATGGCCATACAGTTAGGCTTGATACATATTATTTCCATACATGAAAATATTATCATATGAAGTTCTTTGGCCATCAAGGGCAAGCTTAGTAGCAGCAGTAGCAGTAAGGGCGTCAGCACTTTATTTTCCGCTCGGCTCTACTGCACCTGCACGGGATAATCCACTTCACGGTGGTAAAATAAGGCAACGGTCAGCATTCAGCTAACCAATTTACAACGACCCTACCCCTTACACGAGGCAGTGGTATTACTTCCCTGTAACCATAGCATTTCACAAGCAGATATATCACACAATATGCACTCACGCACAATCAGCATATTACAAACGCCGACAACACGGCCCGACGCTCCGTGCACTCAGGGCACATTCTTGGTGTACCGGATATAACAGTCGCCCGCTGCCATTCAAGGACCGAAGCCCAATGGAAAACTTGATCATTTCGATCCATGACCTTCAACCGGAGACTAAAGTATTAGAATAACAACCCGGGATTGGCCCGTAGCCCCCCATGGCATCGTGGCGCGCAGGCGTAAGCCTCTCATGTTCTTGTAACGACCTAGGATTTGGCCAGTAGCCCCCCCATAGCATCTCTACCGAGTGGCGCGCAGGTCTAAGACTCTTATTATGCATTTCTTCGAAATGTTAGTCGCTAGGTACTCATGGCAGAGAATCAAAACGCGGATACAATTCAGTCGTTCCCCGTTGCTCAAATCGTCAGTTCACTAACGCGGGTCGGAATCCCCTTGTCCATTCAGCACGAGCTCACAAAGCTCACAAACAGCCACACTGTCCCCGAAGGACTAGCTTCACAATCACAGGTTAGCTAGGAGCCATCGCCAGCGACACTCACTCTTGACCGACATTAGAGATAGAACTCACTTTTCATACCTATTATTACTATATCTGGATCAACCATCCAGCAATCCCTGTAGCCACCTGCAGTGCCAGGAATACTGTTCTTTCATATTATATAGTACAATAACTTGCGAGTATTTTCCTGGACATTTCCAGTACTTCCTGTTACTATCCTTCACAGGCATAACCCACTAAATCCGCAAACATATTCATTTATACGCGGAGTCTTCTCCGGTGTGCAAAATAAAACATCACCAATCCAGACCAACCTGTCCAGATGGGTTTCACATAGTATGCCTATTCCGTACGTCACATTTTCGGATCTACATGCAAGACATCTTGGGGATATTCAAAATCAACCCAAGGGGAATCCCTCAACAATACACATTTTGGTGGGGGAAATCCATGTATATGGCAATTCAAGGACTTCACATGTCCAAGGAAGAAAGATCGTTATCCTTGACGATCGCTTTGGAGCCATGGAAATCTAGCTAGATGAAAAGCACAACAACGGCCTTGCATCCACAACTCTGGACTCGGCACGCGATTCAGGGCTCTACAGCTCCACCGGCCACCGGATACCTCCTCCTTCTCCCTTGCTCTCTCAACTCTCTAACACTTGAAGAAAGAGAAAGGACATGGGAAAAATGAGAGAGTTTATCATCAACTCTTGGCCTTATCAGCAGCAAGGAGAATTTTGGGCCGTTGGATCCCATTTGAAAGGATTGGACGGCCACGAAAAGCCCTGAAAACCATTTTCCTTGGCCAGACACGGCTTGTGACATGCCTATATCATAGGTTGCGTACCTTAAGCTTCAAAGAAACCGACTTACCAGACCAGGACGTGACCGTGTGACACGCACGTGTCACACGACGTGTGCCAGACATGGATTCAGACACGCCCGTATCTAGCCTGTGTTAATCTGTCTGCCCAAGCACAGAGAAGGACATGGCCCTTGACACGCTCATGTCACAGGCCATGTACCGCACTCGACGATCGTCGAGTGCATTTCGTCAAACTCACTCGAGAACTCATCGAGTACATAGCATGATACGGCCCTGGACATGCCCATGTCACAGGTCGTGTACCCTACTCGAGTATCGGCGACCACATTTCGTCGATCTCACTTGAGACCACCCTGCAACACTCGAGTGCAGGACACGACCATGGACATGCCCATGTCCCCGGTCGTGTACCTCACACAGATTAGGACACGGCTTGGGGACACGACCGTGTCCCAGGCCATGTTACTCACTCTCCTCGGCCTAATCATCACTGAGATTTGGGGTGTTACACATGGTGACCATAAGCTTTCCCTTCCACACTCTCTCTACGGCAATGGTTGGATTCAATGCGCGACTCAGTAGGACTTTAGGTTTAAAATAGGGCTTGGGTTTAGGTGTGGTATACAAGGATAAACTTGAAGGCTACGCACCTAACCTAAATGAGATAGCACAAACAATAACTTCTAGCACCACAAAATCATATCGAGGTGCACCACACCCCAAAACTTGACCTTGCCAATATGGGTTTGTGCATCGCCTACTCCCAATACAAAACATCAAGTAGATTTTCAATTTAACTTATCATAATTTTCTCTTCTCCTTTTTCCCCCCTTTTTTCTTTTCATTTTCATTACTTTTGCCAAATTAATAACATCATATAATTTCAATAAGCTTATCCACAAAAGAATTGCCACCACATCAACACCCCAATCATAAAAATTGAAAACAAACTAGTTCTCAAATATGGGTATGTGAATAGTATTAACTTGTTGGCTTTTGTTAGATAAGAGTGGAGTTAAAATAAATGATGGGTAGGCACAATGTGGCTAATAAGTATCAGACATTAGGAATTGTACAAAAGCTCAAACAGACCAACACGATGGTTGTACAACCCGTATTCATCAAAGGTGGGCCCCTCTAGAGCCAGGTCAGCAGAAGTCAAAGTCAGCAAGTCAATACAGAGGTCAAAGTCAATGCGTAAGGTCGTAGAAGACATAGGTGAGTATGGAAATCTCCCCTCGTATACTCGTCAGGTAGGAGACTAGGCCAGTTTCTCACCTAGTCATATGAGCTCCACCAGAGAAGTCGCCTAGTCATTAGGGGTGGGCTATAAATAAGACCCACCCCTCCCCTTAGATTTCCCTATAAATAGGACCCCAGGGGTACGAGGAGAGACACTTTGAAATCTCGCCAAGTTCTCACACACACTTTTTCTTGTACTCTAGTTGAGCCTATGAACTCCTTTTTCTCACAGACGCGGCTGCGACTTAGTGACTAATTTCTTTAGATGCCGCGACTTATTTACCAGCTAGTCTCCCTCGTACCCTGCTCGACCATCTTTGGTTGTGGAGGGGTTGCTTCTTCTAAGCTTCCGGGTACGTGGTGGGACCTTCCTGCCGCAGTGCCTAGGATCTTGTTTGTTATATAGCTGCTTCCATGCTCTAGCATGTTAGCCGTCTAGCCCTTCCGTTGTGCCGATAACCTTAGGCTGCCTTGATCTAAATTTTGGAGTAGGGAATTTTCCAAGCTTCAACACTTGGTGCGGTGAGCGTGGATCACAACCAAGGAGGGAAAGCTTGGCTGGTAGGCGAGATGGTGAGTGCAGGCGAGTAAGGTGAGTTAGTCAGCAACTTAGTGGGAATTGGTAACTCAACGCGAGGTTGCAAGTTTATGACGGTAGCTACGTTCGAGTAGTTTGCGAGAACAATCGAGAGGACCAATCTATTAGGGCTTCCTCATCACCCCGATGTCACGACGACCTCTCCCCAATGCATGACACTGTCAATTGAGGAAGCGTCGCCGAGGAGACCTGCGAAGGAGCGTGCCTGTTAGAGAGAGGAGTGGCCAGTGCAGTCAGAACACTACCCGGTGAGCAGTCAAGGGGTCAGGACTAGAGATCCAGAGCCACCGGTGAGGTATTGTAATACTCGCCAGTGGAGTGAGTATGAGAATTATAACAGCGAGGATGAAACTCATCACCGCCAGGAAGGGAGGAGCCCCTTCTATGACGAGATCCTTGCAGCCCCAGTTCTTGAGGTCTTCTGAGAGCCTGTCCAAACCTACTACTCTAGCAGAGATGACTCGGTCTAGCATCTGTAGTAGTTTTTGGACGCGGTGTCCATCCACAACATGTCGAACAGCTTCAAGTGTTGGTTCTTATTGATCACCTTCAAGTGTAATGCGAGAGACTGGTTCCATCAGTTGCCAGCCTATTCCATCTACAGCTTCGCAGATCTCCGTCTAGGCCTTATGGTACGGTTCACGACATCCAAAAAGAGGAAGGAGGAAAATGCCCTCTTCAAGATCGCACAGGGGCAGCGCGAGAGTCTTAGCCACTTCATCGACCGTTTCCAGGAGGAGTTCTTGGAAGTTGAGGAAGTGGATAACTTCACTTTAATGCTAGCACTAAAGTTCAGTTTGAAGAAAGGATTCTTCAGCCTAGAGATCAGGTCCAAGCCTCCAAGATCCTTTGAGGATATGATTAAGATGCTGAATACATTCGTTCAGAGGGAAGAGAAGAATCAAGACTTCTTGGCATGGCTGGATAAAGATGAGCCAATGAGAAGGGAGAGAGGAGGACCTTCTGAAGTGTGTGTTGTAAGGCTGCTGCAGAGGCAGGTCGAGAGGAGGAGGGAAGATCCAGGGAGGAGAGAGGAGCAATTGAAGATAGAAGAGCCCAGGAAGGTGGAGAAGCGGAGGAGGCAAGAGAGACCTCAGAGGCAGGAATAGCGGAGGCCCGTGGAGGCTCTAGATAGGAGGGGAGAAGCGAGGAGATTGTAGTACCTTGTGAATCAGCCTCATTGAGGCAGCCTGCTAGGCTTCTGTTCCAGCAGCAGGAGAGGAGGAATGATCACCTGTAGATTGGAGGCCGGGGAGGAGTTGGAGGAGAGGTGATAGTCATTGTCAGACAGGGCATTAAGCATCGCAAGCAGGAGGTGTGGTAGGTGAGGCGTCAGGAGGCGGAGATTCCTCTCTTCTACGATCTACATCAGGTAGAGGGGCTTGGCATGATAGCTAATACGTGTGAAGCCTGACTCTGACATATCTAGTGAGCACAGTGGGTCCTGATTTCGCGGGCTGGGGGAGAGGCAAGTGCACTATCGCAAGTAATAAAGCATATTCAGGGGAATATCGAGATTGTAAATTTCCAGGGAACGGGTTTAATATCACTACTCCTGGAAGGACTATTATCTTACCGAAAAATTAATGTTGTCGGATTAACTAATTAAAGCGGTTATAAGAAAGAGCTGAAAATAGATTTAAAAAAAGGTCGATGAAGAAATAACACCCGACATCTAATTACGTTAGGACTAAAATAGATTTAAATAATTAGAGATCCTAGGTTTCAATTCAATTAAAGGGAAAACTTCGACATGGAGGTTCTAAAATAATGCCATAATTATCTCTCGGACTATCGCTCACCTGAACATTAAGACTATTTGATCGATCTCTCGTTCGTTGAAGGATTCATCTTAATGCAGTATTTATGCTAAGAACACCGCTATTGGGTGGGGACCCAATCCAGAAGAATTGCGTGCCTCCTATCTCGAGGGTTAGTGTGAAACTCTCTTTACCCAAGGGGGATAGGTCCATACGCATGGCTTCTCGGCTAGCTAGTGTATGGATAACGGAAATATAGCCCACACATCGATATGTGGTTCTATACGTCGTATACCTGGGGTAAACCTTAAGTTCTTAATTAAATAGAAAAATATGACATTTAATTATTTAAAAACATTTTTATGTCCTAATGCTCTTCGATACCGAGGGCTAAGAGCGATTAGCCACTCATCAGAATGTGGACTGCTTATAAGTTTGGCGAGGCGTGATTTCTAAACTTAAACGCTAAGGGTTACAAAAAATAAGAAGAAATGAAATAATCTAATGTTAGAAAGAGAAAAGTTACTAAAAAGGAGATAACACACACACTCAACCAAACTTATAATAAAGGGGAAAAAGCTAAGTTACAAAAAAGGAAAATTGCATAATTGAAATTATAAGTCTTTTACAACGAGTTGGCGGGAACTGACAAGTTATACTCAAATGAGTAGGTGGGAAATTAAAGCGGTAAATTGCAAGTCCTACTCAAACGAGTAGGCATGAAATGAAAGCAATAAAATGACAACTCCTATTCAAACGACTAGGCGGGAAATTAAAGCAGTAAATAGGAATTCCCACTCAAACGTGTAGGCGAGAAATGAAAACAATAAAATGACAAGTCCTACTCAAACGAGTAGAATGGAAATGAAAGTAGTAAAAGATAACTCATAAACGCACACACTCTTCTTGAAGGAAAGTAATGAAAAGCTATCTAATACACTCAGACACGCAAGCAAAACAAAGAGAAAAGCAAAGTGATCGAAAAATTAAAATTTTCACATTTTTATCTTTAGAATTTGCTGAAAATGCATAAAAAATAAAAATAAAAATTATTGGAGCAAAAGAGTTTTCAAATAAATGCGAAAATCAAAGGGTTTGAAAAATTGAAATAACATCTAATCTATTCTTATAAATTTGTAAAAATGTTTAAAAAGTTGAAGAACGTGAAAAAGAAGCAAAAGCATTACAAGCTAAAAAAAGAAAATTTAAGTTAAAGAGAAATAAAAACCACTTTGACACCATTTTTATAAATCCATAAGAATGAATGAAAAGCATAAAATCCTAAATTTAAACAAACCTGGGAGACATGAAAAGAAAAACTATAATAACCACTAGAAAGTTTGAAGAAATCTAAAACAAAGCTAAGAAAGTTGATGATTTGAAAAAATAAAAATGATAAGGAGAACTCATACACACACACAAGCAAAAAGGAAAACGAAGATATATAAGATTGTTGGAAGACAGTCACTCAGAGGCAATACAGTACAATATAAGAATTAAAAACTAATATATTTTATTAAGTAGAAAGTTTTGTAAGACCAATTTTTTATTTAAAAAAACACTGTGGTCTTAGACCCAGAATCGTCGCTTTGAGATCACACCTTCACGCCCGGGAAGGTCATCACTACAAAACGCCATTCCTGTCAGCCAAATCGATCACAACAGTAGAAAATAATAAAAGGCAAGTCCACAAACATCACATATATAGCAAATAATCTCCACGAAGGGAGTGTCCACAGATATAATAAAAGTACTAAATCTTGGGCTCATGCCCAATACGTCAATGTCCTCACTACATATCTCTCATCACAGAAGCAAAACTAAAATAACTACTAGCGATTAGGACTCACAGTCCCTGCTGTCTAAACTCCGATACTAGACTGTCCAATCTCCAAGCGTGCCGACCTCCGGGGCTGCTCCTCCATGCTGGGCTCCACGATCCCCTAAAATGATGTGGTTCAAAAACTGTTAGTCTAATAGACAAAGTCCTATCATCCCCCGCCACTTCCCCCATGGATCCTAGGCACCGAGTGGGGAGGAGGAAAGGAGAGGACATGAAAGTGGAGAATAAAAAATATAAGCAGGTGGAGATGGAACTAATCTAGCAGTTCTATAGTGTATAAGACAGAATGAAGATAAGAAAGACTTAACAAGAAAAAGTAACCTTAACATATATGAAAACACATAAGCAAAGGGATCTTTTGCAGGGCTCCTATCGTATAAAAAGTCTCATACCAATTTATACGATAGGGTGA
The DNA here is from genome assembly GCA_039583875.1 of Platanthera guangdongensis. Taxonomy (NCBI): domain Eukaryota; kingdom Viridiplantae; phylum Streptophyta; class Magnoliopsida; order Asparagales; family Orchidaceae; genus Platanthera; species Platanthera guangdongensis. Next base: position 172,648,988 of record CM077152.1, read on the forward strand.
CGGTTTTCTAGCAAGCATACATATATATTTACTGAATAAAAACATTAACTTATGATTACGCTCGCGCGAACTTATAAACCAAGGGGTCATTTTGCAAGGCTTATTGTATATAGCATCCCATACCACTTATACAGTAGGTGTCGGGGTTATATGCAATGGTTATACTATGAAATGCAATTATGCCATGATGAAAACATGCAAGTGCAACTCACCCACTCGACTCTATGTATACAGACCTTTAGTTCCCCCTTTTTGGAGTCGAACCTCCCAGGATACCTCCGTAGTGGAAAACGGAAGCGGTGGGTTGGGCCTCACCCACCTCTAAACCGGTAATTGCACTACCAGTCAGACCTATTGTATGCCTCAATGCTGGTGCACTAAGCGGAGCTCCTGAATACACTTGTCGGCTGGCGCACCAGACTTCATTTGGCCAAGTGCTAATCTACACTTGCCGAGTCAACGTATTGGCGTCAGTGCATCGACCCTACAATACCAAAGACTCACCACCTTATACTTTATGCATATGCAACTTATGTATCAGCTACCAAGCCCAAGCTCCCCGGACTATCCCATCCGTCACAAACATCAACCGAGCCAAAGCTCGCAGGGCCAACCTGCCCATTCACTAAATCCATCGAGCCTACAGCCCGAGTGAGCCCACCTAACATCCCGAGGCCTCGAGGTGAGTGAAAGTGAAACCCTAGTTATGCTGGTTACTCTTGACCTAACCTTAATGTGTTTTGACTCTTTCTCTCCTACGGGGAAGACGATGTTTCGTCGACCCCGAGCACCTCTCAACACTAGTCAACCACCCAGTCCTCATTATAACTCCCGATAATAAACTAATTTCACTTACCAGATCAATACACCAACATCCCAACTCCCTACGTTCATTTGCACCCTATTATGAATTCTGCAGTTTTACTAAATGCAGACCATCCCAAGCTATATGGTGTACACAATGGGAGGTACTCAAATAATCATCCAATATCCATATAATTATTATTAGGGGTCTATCATAACATGTTTAGCCTAAACCCAGGAATTCATAATTTTCCTAATTTATCTGATAATTTAATTATTTTTTCTAGTAATCCAAAAACCTAAGTTTGAACATGAAGTACCCATTTCAGACATGTAAATGCTCCACAAAATTTATGATAAATACAAGATGACTAATTAACATAGAATTAAAAGTATCCTAATTTTTCAGCAAGTTTTAGGCCTCTAATCCTAATTTTAAATATAACCTACATTAATCATTTTTAAGAGACAAGTATAACAAGAATACTTCCAAAAATTCTGTGAAAATGTAAACATGTACATAATGATCAGCAAATGCTCTAGGCCAAGTTTCATAATTTTTGAAAAAGATATGAGCTCTGAAAGAATTATTAAACAAGTTCTCAAATTTATGAGCTTGTGAAGTAGGTACTGTAATTATATATTTAAAATTTCTAATAAAATTCATACATGATCATAATGGTCTAAAACTCCCTCTGTTAAACTTTTCATGACTTTCCAATTGATAGTGAGACCATAATATCCAAATAATAAAGTAGGGCTAATTCATGCATTACAAAGGAAGTACTAAGGTTAATGCTCCAAAATTCATAGTTAAATTTCCAGAGGTTCATATTAGCCCTATGGCTACACTACCCAAGTTGCATCACTGTTCAATGAGTTTTAATACCCTATTCTATCACTACAAGTTTTGTAACCTAAACTAGGGTTAGGGTTTTCAGGGGCCCACCTATCTCCAAATCCTCTAAGATTTTATCTGAGGGCTTTAGCTATCCTAGTACCCTCCCTACCAAATTTCAATTCCATACATGGGCATTTGACCACATGCCATTCACAAGACTCTAAAGACCATGCCTAGGGTTTGGTCTTGGGTCCTAGGGCAAATCTACCCCAATCCATCCCATCTTCTATGGGAGGGTGTTAAAAGTCATGCCAAGTCATTGACCCAAATTTCAACCTCTGTTGAGGTGGTTTGGCCACCTAAACCCACAAGTGCACTTTTGACCTAAATACTCTTATTTTGGCAAGGCTAGGGTTTGCATGAATTCAATCCAAACCATCTCCAAATGAGATGAAATTTTATCCAGAGTCTTATAACGACCCCATGGACCACTCACCAAAATTTGGGTGAGTTTAGAGGTCAATTTGGTCCCATAATTAATTTACCCTATAGTAATTAAATAATTTTCAAAACTATAGAAACATTATCCCCAAAAATTATCATTTTTGGGCAGGCCTAGGTATAGACTAAGTGACTCCTTGTCCAAATTTCAAGTCATTTGGACAAGAGATGAAGTGTGGGCACTCATTTTAATCTCTGCATAGCTCTAGGTATAGATCCCACCAAAATGAGTTCCCTGGCCAAACCAGGCACCCAAATTGGTTCAAACCAATTTTACAATAAAGTAGACCCATAGGGCTGCAAATTACATGTTGGCCATTTTCTCTGACTTAGCCTCTAGTTAGTTTTAATAATTAAAACATTAAATAGAAATTGTATGACAGAAATGATATAATAAGAAATTTATAACCTAAAGTTTAATTCATCGCCAGTGCGAATCTTGGCGCAGATCGGGCGACTGCCAGTCATCTTCAACCTCCATCCAATGGCCACGATCCAGCCCTCCTGGAGCACTTCCAACCCACTTTCCCGACCATCCGGCCACCTCCCTGGCCGGCCACCGCCACAAAGACCTCCGTTGAGGTGGTGGCTATCGCCAGGCGGCGGCACAACCGCTAGAGGGGCCATTTCCGGCGATCCCGACAAGAAGAAAAAATGCGGAAAAACCAAGAAATTACAAACTTCGATCAGGCTCAATTGAGCACGATTCCCATTCTAAATGATTCCTATGATCTACCCATGGATGAAGGAGAAGGGGAGGACCTGATTTGCGGCCTGGGAGCGGGTGTTGTGCCTCCTTACCATTTTCAGCCACCTAGCTTTGGCTCCTCTGCAACTTCTACACCAACAATAAGGGAATCGAGATGTAATCGGGGGAAACAACTGCTCTAATCCTGGGGAAGGTTCTTAAAGAAGTAATAGGGGAGAGGAGGCTTGTAACTCCCCAATTCATCAAAACACCATTAAAGGCCATTAAACCTAGTTTTCGGTTTCAGTCAAATTGAGGGGATTGAGCCACCCCACTGGCCAGTAACCTCCTAGAAACTCTTCCCCTGCATCCAAGGAGTAAAAGCCCCAACAAAAGGAGGGGTTATGGAGCCTCCATGGCCATGATGGCCATTAAGCTCTTACTTTCTCTCTCCTCCAAATTTGGGTAACTTCCTCTTTCTCTCCTAATCACCAAACTCTGAATTTAGTGGGCCAAAAATGTGTCTTTCTACCTCCTAGACCAATGGGCCACACTTGTCTGGGCCTAGCCCACTTGCATTGGGCTTGAGTTAGCCATTTAGGCTAGTTTGACCACTTTGACCCAAGAGTTGACTTTGGTCAAATTATCCACTAGGGTTGACTCCAATTTCTCCTTGGTGACCCATGGGCCTCCCCTAAGATCTAGAAGTTCTTGGGTAGGGTTAACTTTTCACTCTGAATGTCACTTGCCCCTTAGTCAGGGCACTTTATCCACTTTAGGGCTAGGGTTGAGTTGGGGCAACTCAGGCTCTAGAGTTGACCCCAATGGGTCCTAGGTGATCCATTGACCTCAATCTAGGGATAGGAGGACATGAGTGGGATCCACTAGGCTAAGAGAAGGTCAGTAGACCCTATGTAGGTTAGTTTGACCTATTTATGGTTAGAGCTGACTTAGGTCAACTTAACCACTTTGACTACCATCCATGAGTCCTTGGTGGCCCATTGACCCCACGTTAGGTCTAGGAAGACCCTGGTAGGGTTTGTTGGGCTTACTAGGGGAACACTGCCCTTATTTAGGGCACCTTGCCATTTTTAGGCCTTGGGTGGTTCTAGATCAACTTGGCCACCCTGGGTCTACTCTAATGGACCCTTAGGGCTCTATTGGACCTTCTAATAGATTGGCGAGATCATGGTGGAATCTTAGAGTCCTAGTAAAGCCTCATGGTCATCCTAAACTAGGGTTTTGGGACCTACTATTTATAGACCATAGTGATCTCACCTACATTCCTAGGTTCACTTGGCCTTCTTGGGCTTCATAGTGTTTTGTCATGACCTAGTCATGACAAAACTACTCCTAGGGGGTCTAGTTGTCTGAGGGAAGTTACAAATCCCAATATATAAACAAAAAAATTTTGTCCTCGAAATTCTAGTTAGTCCTACGAGATTTCAAATATGAAAGGTAAATTGTAACATCCCGAGAGGTTGATTAATACCTGACTAAAAAGCTCCGGGTACCTTTGTTGCATCAAGTCCTGAGGCTCCCATGTGTGCTCCTCTCGCCCATGATTCCTCCACAGGACCTTGACTAATGGAACTTTCTTGCGGCGTAATACTCGTATTCCCTTGTCGTTAATCCGGACCGGTTCTAGGTGAACTGACCGATTAGATGCTATCGGCCCATCCATGGCTGTAATCTGCTGCTTCGGGCATAGTAGAGCCCTCCTAAGAGAGGATACAAGGAACATGTCGTGCAGACGCGCTAGCTCCGGTGGTAACTCCAGCCTGTATGCCAAAGGACCAATCTGCTCCAGGATCCTATAAGGACCCATATATCTTGGGCTGAGCTTCTTCTTCCAACCGCGTACCCGTGAAACCCCATGCATCGGTCGGATATTCAAGAATACTCGGTCCCCCACCTGAAACTCCACTTGACGATGTCGAGGATCGTAATACTTAGCATGTTGGCTCTGTGCCTCTAACTTCCAGTCCCGTATCAGTCTCACTTGAGCCTCGGTGTCCTCAACAAACTCCGAACCCAAAGCCTTTGGATCCTCGTCCTGTATCCATGACAGCAGAGTCCTACACCTCCGTACATATAGGGCCTCATAAGGAGCCATCCCTATAGTGGACTTTTATCTGTTATTATATGAGAACTCGATCAGTGGCATCAACTTCTCCCAAGGCTCACCGCGATCCAATATGCAAAGTCGCAGTAGATCTTCCAAAGTTTGATTGGTGCATTCCGTCTGCCCATCAGTATGGGCATAAAAAGCTGTACTGAATGTCAGCTGAGTGCCCAAGTAAGACTGCACTGATCTCCACTCCCTGGACGTAAATCCTCCATCCCGATCCGATACAATCGTCCTGGGTACGCCATGATAACAGACGAACTGCTCCACGAATTTTCAAACCAGCACACCAACCATGTAATCCTTTCTAATCGGGATAAATCTGTCTACCTTCGTCAGCCGGTCGACGATCACCCAGATCGAATCGTTCCCCGTCCGTGATCGGGGAAGCCCATGTATGATGTCCATCACGATATCATCGAACTTCCACTCCGGCACAGGGAGTGGCTGCAACAATCCTGCGGGGTTTCTGCACTCTGCCTTTACCAGCTGCCATTCCTCGCAGTGGGTCATGAAGTAGGTGATATCCTTCTTCATGTATGGCCAGTACATGGTCTTCTTCATATCCGCAGTCATCTCCGTAACTCCCGGGTGTACCGAATACCGACTGTAGTGATCCTCCGTTATGATGTCATCCCAGACCTGGCCTCCCTCTGGTATGTAAACCCGTCCTCTGAATCAAACTAGGCCATCCCTCAGTTTGTAATCTCCAGCAATGCATGCTACTAAGTCCTGGAATATCGGCTCTAGCTTGTCATCCTCCCTCTTCCCATCTCTAACTCAGTCTCGAATGTCATCTATGGTAACCAGCGACGATAGGTACTCCTGGTATAGCTCTGGGTGATCCTCGAACACAAGGGATATCTGCATCTTATTTAACATCTGGACCAACTCCAAGGCCATCAACTGCGGTCCTGCTCCAGAGATTGTGGCCTTCCGGCTTAGCGCATCTGCCACCACATTCGCCTTCCCTGGGTGGTAGTGCATCTCGTACTGGTAATCTGCTAGAAACTCTACCCATCGTCTCTACCTGATATTCAGCTCCTTCTGCTTGTCCACATACCTCAAATTTTTGTGGTCGGAGTATATGTCACAGTGTACACCATACAGATAGTGCCGCCAGACTTTCAGAGAAAATACGACTGCTCCCATCTCTAAGTCATGAACATGGTATTTCTGCTCATGCTTCTTCAGCTGCCATGATGCGTACTCTATCACATGACCATTCTGCATCAGCACTGCACCCATGCCCTGGTAGGAAGCATGGGTGTAGACCTGGAATCCTTCTTTACCTGAAGGAAGGGCAAGTATAGGAGCCGAGGTGAGTCAATACTTCAGCTCCTGAAAAGCCACCTCGCACTATGGGGTCCAGACAAAGTGCACATCCTTGCTCATCAGGGATGTGAGTGGAAGGGCAATACGAGAAAATCCCTGCACGAACTTCAGGTAGTAACCGGCAAGTCCTAGAAAACTCTGCACGTCTGTGGCTGACTTCAGCTGCGGTCAATCCCGAACTGCCTGAATCTTGGCCGGGTCCACTGCCAACCCAGCACCACTGATGATATGGCCTAGGAATGCCACCTCCTTCAACCAGAACTGGAATTTGCTGAACTTCGCATAAAGCTGGTGCTCCCGCAGTCTCTCTAGGGTTAGCGTCAGATGTCGTGTGTGCTCCTCCTCTATCCTCGAGTAGATGAGGATGACGTCAATAAACACAATGACGAAAACATCCAAATATGCCACGAACACCCGATTCATGAGGCTCATGAACACCGAAGGTGCATTCGTTAGCCCGAAGGGCATCACGGTAAACTCGAACAACCCATATCTGCTACTGAAGGCAGTCTTCGGAATGTCCTCCTCCTGGATCCGCAGTTGGTAGTAGCCCGACCTCAAATACAATTTTGAAACGAAATGCACCCCCTCCAGCTGATCAAACAACTCATCTATCCTTGGCAATGGATAGATATTACGGACTGTCAGTCAGTTTAGTGCTCGGTAGTCGATGCATATTCTAAGTGTCCCATCCTTCTTCTTGAAGAACAACACCGGGGCTCCCCATGGTGAAGAGCTTGGACAGACAAATCCTGCTTCCACTAGTTCCTACAACTGGCTTCGAAACTCTGTCAACTCCTTCGTGGCCATCTGGCATGGGGCTGTAGATACCGGCTTACCCCCTGACACCAACTGTATCCGAAAATCCTGCTCCCGGTGCGATGGTAGCCCTTGCAGCTTCTCTGGGAATACGTCAGCAAAATCTCGCACCACCGGGATATCCAAGATGGAATCCTTGGCCTCAGCCATTTCAAACCGCACTTCATAGACTTCCTCCCCCTGCAAGTGGGCCTTGACAGCCTTCACGGATGATAGCAAGAGAAGGAGAATAAGTCTAATACCTTCGATGACGATGTAGGAATCCCCATGCCTCACGGTGATCCTCTAGGACAGGCAGTCAATCTGGGCATGGTTCCAATGCAACCATATCATGCCCAGGATCAAATCAAAGATTGGCATCTTCAGGATTGTTGTTGGTGATTCAAATGCCTTTCCACCGATCTCCACCTCCATGTTGCAGCGGGCGGAGGTGAATAGCTCTGATTTGTCTGGTAGTCGTATCCTCTTCATCAAGCCTGTGAATCGCTCAACGCCTTTCATCCCTTCCACGAAGGATTTCGACACGAACGAGTGCGAAGCACCCGTATCGAACAATGTATAGGCGGGCTTGCCGCTGATGAAGATTATGCCTGGGTAGTTAAACTCTTAGAAATCTAATTATGGTTTTCGTTCCTAGTTTATCAGTTCTATACCCATAACCGTAATTACCTAGGAAAGAAAAAACTTATAATTAACTGGCGTACCTATGATAACTTGCACCAGATTCCATTGTTGTTTCAGATCCATTACATACACTTGCTCCCTCTCCTGTCTGCAGTCTCTGCCCTGGTATCCACATCCTCGGTCACGTCCTCGACCTCCAAAATACTGAGCTGGCGGGGCAGCCGGTGGTGCTGGAGGTTGTGCCCCCCTCATGGGGAAGTTCCTCCGGATATGCCCCACCTGATGATAGTTGAAGCACTCTGGCGGGGAATATGCCATACCCCCCGGGTCTCTGGATCTCCCGCATCTGGAGAGGCTGAGGGGCCACCATTATTGGTTCCCTCTGCTCTTGTCTCGCCTCTTGACAAGGCTAGTCATCTAATCTTCTCCCATCTCTCCCATCAATGATGCGGCCTCGTCGTTGATCATTTCTGGTTCCCCGGCCCTGATCCTCAGTTGGTCGTTTCTGGCCTTGGGTAGTGTGCCAATCTGCCTTGATCCTCTTCACCATCTCCAATATCCGAGGAATAGGCCCGTCGGACACGAATAGCAGAGCCTCCCTCAGATCCTCTAGCAGGCCCTTATAGAACCTCTTAGTGTATCTTGTCACATCCAACTGATAAGAATCTGCAAACCGGCCTGGATGATTGAACTCAAGATGATACTCCACCACTGTCTTGTTGCCTTATCTCAACTGTTGAAATCTGTCTTCCAGCTCATCTCTGGCCGACTGCGGAACAAAATGCTCCAACAGTGCGGCCCTAAACTCCCCCCAAGCAATCTCTGCAACCTCTCTATCAACAAACGTCATGTCCTGTGATGTCTTCCACCATCTCTTGGAATGGGACTCCAAGCAAGAGATAACCAAAGGCACCCTCTCCTCCCACAGGCACCGTATCCCAATCATCATCTCATACATGATGTCCAACCACTTCTCTGTCCGAATGGCCTAATCTGTCCCCAAGTAGGTACGCGGAGAAAGTCCTCGGAAAATACTCAGCCAATTGGCCACCGGGATTGGCTGCGGAGCCGGAACTTGTTGAGACCTGAAAGCCTCCAGAATAGCTGCAGAGTCTTCCCCATCTCTGACTGTAGGAACAGAGTGGGGACCGGGGGAGGTGGTGCAATATTCGGAGTCTGCTGGACTCCGCCCTATGGTGTAGGCTGTGTTGGGGCTGCGTAACAAAAGCCATTTGTAAGTAAACGACTCAAACTTAATTAAAAGTGGACAATTTATAGGTGATCCCTCATATGGGCACACCACTGCTTCCGCTGCTTAGTTTGACCCCAAACTAAACTCGCGCGGGGGTGATCCAGGGTTTGTGGTGTAACACCCCAAATCCCAGGATTGGGAAAAAGTTTGGTGACACGGCCTGGGACACTGCCGTGTCCTAGCGCGTGTCCTGCTCAGGTGAGCAGCCGGCGAGAGTTCGACGAAAATTCATTCTACGAAAAAATGAGTTAACATGCCATCTGACATGGGCGTGTCAGAGGCCATGTCCTCCTCTCGTAGTCGAACTTAAGTTCGACGATATTGAGCTGGGGCGTGTCTACTATCGTGTGTGGGCACACGACCTGGGATACAGGCGTGTCCCAGGAAGTTTCCTTTGCGGGATGTGCCCAGGGCATTTGAGCCTTGGTGAACACGGGCAGGACATGGTCGTGTTTTGGGTATACGTCATGTGACATGGTCATGTCACAGGCCATGCCCTGATCGGGTTGAGATTGAGTTTTATGCCGCCTGATGTACACGGCCACAGACACGGGCGTTTCTGAAGGCGTGTCAGGTGACACGTCCCGTGACACAGGCGTGTGCTGGTCTGGATAAGTTGGTTGTGTGCCGCTTAAGGTACACAGCCTGTGACACGGGCGTGTCACAAGACGTGTCAGGCAAAAAATAGCCTTTTGCTGTAAAATCATGGTCGTCCATTTTCTCAGCTTGGATCCAATGGCTGAGAGCCCTCCCTGCTTCCTTAAGGCCAAAAACTGAGAAGGAAAATCTCATTTGAGTTAGGTCATCTTCTTTCTAAAACTTAGAGAGAGAAAGAGAGGAAGAAGGAGGAGGAGGAGGAAGAGGAGTCGGTTACCGGTGGAGCTGCGGAGTTCCTGTGCATAATCTGAGGCTAGCGTTGGGAAGGCAAAGCCGCTGCGATGCTTTCTAGCTGCCTAGGAATCCATGGCTCCGAAGTGTTCTTCAAGGGTAATGACTTTTCTTCCTAGCCACGTGAAGGCTTCCTTTTTGGCATGTGCATATGATTCCCCCACCAGACGGTGGCTTGTTATGGGAGTGTTTTGGTTGATTTATGGAATCCCCACTTATTTGGCATATAGATCCGAAAATGGAGTACAAAATTAGCATGTTGTATGAAGACCATCTAGATAGGTTGGTCTGGATTCATGACATTGCATATACGCACCGGAGAAGACTCCATGATAAATGTGTAGTTGAAGGAGTCGACAGGTTAGACCTGTGAAGGGCAGTAGCAGAAGTACTGGAGTGGTAGTCAAGAAAGATACCCGTATAATACTTGTGTTGTTGGGTTGTACCTGTGAAGGACAGTAGCAGGAAGTACTGGCGTAATAAGCCAGGAAAATACCCTTGATGCTTGGAATGCTTGGTGGGTTGTGCCTGTGAAGGGGAGTAGCAGGAAGTACTGGATTGACACTCTAGGAAAATACCCTCAAGTGGATGCTATGATGTACGGTTAAGCCTAGGAATGGAAATTAAGTTCTGTCGCTAACGTGAGACGTGGCTCCTAAGTAACCGATGAATGTGAAGCCAGTTCCATGAGAATGGGCTGGTTATGTATGAACTGATGAGTTCACCTAACAGAAACAGGTAAGGTGAAACCGACCCATGCCTTTTATGTAGCCGCGATTACGCCGTACTCGGTGATGGCAAGACGACTTGAGCAACATGGGGTGGATGATCCAACCTGCGCTATGTCCATCTGACATGAGACCTGAAGGTGCGGTCTGTTGGAGCGCATAGCAAGAGTCTTAGGCCTGCACGCCATGACACAATGGGGGGCTATGTGCCAATCCCGAGTCAGTAAGACTAAAGTCTCCGGATGCATGCCATGGAGTAAATGCTCGTCTTTCATCGTTGGGTTGTGACCCTGATACGGTGGTGGGACCATGGTTCGCTGGAACACCAAGAATGTGCCCTTAGTGCACGGATCGTCGGGCCGCGTGTCAGACGGTTGTGATGGAATGTATATGCGTGAGACCATAATATATATATCTGTCTTTGAAATGCTATGCCTGTAGTGAAGAAATACCACTGCCCCGGGAAAGGGGTAGGGTCTTTATAAAATTGGTCAGCTGAATGCTGACCGTGGCCTTTTTTGCCACCGTTGGGTGGAATGTCCTTGAACAGGTGCTGGATAACCAAGCGGGACACATAAAGGCTGAGTCCCTGCTACTGTTGTTACTGCTGCTACCGCAAGCCTTTGAAGGCTAAGCTTAAAATGCTGTGTTTTGTTATATGTGGCTGGCATGCGCGCCAATGTTTAAGGCCACTGTTATGAAAAACCTTGTAAGGCCAAAGGGCTAACTGATTTATATTTGGTGAACATTCCTATTATATATAAATGTGGATCTTTATATGGTGGACATTCAGATTTGGAGTTCAGTGTCGTGTTAGAAGCTTCCACTAGAATGTTTTGTGTTAGGATGCGCAACTCTGGTATCACTCCGTGACTTCGCCGCCTGTTTTGTGGTATATAATGTGGGGACCCGACCGGACCTTCTAGTATATACTATATGAACGGATGGAGTAGTTACATTTTAGGTATCAGCTGTCTCGATCTTTCCCTTTCGAATTCGTGGTCGAATTCTTTTGTGTGGTGGCGAGCACGTGTTTGTGTGAACTATGTCAACACTATGAACTCGTGAATGTCCACTTTAGGAATGCAAATACATGTGTTTGAGGAACCTGCGCGTTACTATCTTGTTGCTATTGCTTGTGTGCGGTTGCTAATGTGCATGTCGTGTTCACCTATTGTTGATGCGAAGTGGTGCTGGGCAATCAGAGCCCCAGCGTTCTAATGAAAGTATGACACTAGCTGAGGTGCCTACACCTCCGCCTTTTACAGAAACTGTGCGATTAGTTGCTGAGGCATTATTTTCCATAATTCAACCACAGCCTCTTAGTCAGGCGCAAGGGCAAGCACAGCCGACATTGAGGCCAGAATAGGTGGCGACAAGGCCAGAACCTGTTGAGGATGTGGATCCTCGAGCAGCTACAAGGCAGTTGAAGCAGTTCATGAGCATTAACCCGCCTACGTTTTCGGGAGTAGGATGTCTGACGCAGGCTGAGGATTGGTTGTCGCGCGTCAAGTGGATAATGACGGCGATCGGGACGGAGGAAGATCAGAAGGTCACTTTAGAAAACTTCTTACTGCAAGGAGAGGCGCGTTTATGGTGGGACGAGATGGAACTACACCACTTAGCAGGGAGGTCGTTAACACAAGTGACGATTGAGGAATTCTCCCGACTCTTCCTGGCAAAGCACCTCCCGGCGGCACAACGCATTGCCATGGAGAATGAGTTCCAAAGGCTGACGCAAGGAGATGGTAGTGTTGACAATTACCTGCATGAGTTCACGAGATTGGGACGGTATGCGAGTTCGATCTTTGCTGATGAGCAAAGGAAGACTAATATGTTCTACGAAGGATTGCGAGATGAATTGCGGTTCCTGCTCTCTAGTTTCGTGAACCAAGGCTTCCAGACGTTGGTTGGCACTGCGTGCGCGCTGGAAAAAGATATGAAGAGGGTGCAAGGGAAGAGGGCCTTGGCTGTGACACAGCCGGAGTTCAAGGTGCCCCGCCCTGGGAAATCATATTACAAAAAGAAATGGGGCAAGAGGTCCAAGTCGATTGGACAAGCTCCATCTACTGTTGCATTGGGCGCAATATCGGGGGCCTCTTCAAGGCCGGATACTCGTACGTGCTTTACATGTGAAAATGTGGGGCATATAGCCTGTGACTATCGGGCTGTTCTATCTAAAGGAGAAAAGAAGGCGGGAGCGTCCTATGCTGAGAAGGGAAAGGCAGTGGTGGAGTCCTCTGCCTCCCAGGAGCTTCCCCGAGTCTACAACCTTGGCCTGTAGGAGGCCATTAAGCAGAGTGATGTCGTCACAGGTACGAGTTAAGTTATTGATTTCTTTTCTTATTGCATGTTTTCTTTGTTGCATATTTGTATGTGGCTTGTGTGTGACACGATTTCCATAGGCTTTGTGATGATTCGGAATACGCTAGCGTGAGCACTGTTTGATACGGGTGCTTCGCATTCGTTTATGTCTAAAGATTTTATAGCTCGATTTGGGATACCTAGTCGTGTGAAGACAGATAGCGTCTGGGTGGTGTTATCGAATGGTTGTTTGATGCTTGCTGATAAGGCTTGCGATGTGCCGGTGCAAATAGGAAGTCGGGATTTTTGTTTGACTTCATCTGTATTGCCGATATCGGAATTCGACGTGATCTTTGGTATGGATTGGCTCACGAAGCAGCATGCCTTGATTGATTGTAATGAAAAAGAGATCACGTTGGGCCAGGATTCCGAGCATGTGACGATGTTCACGAGTATGCGGGGAGAGGGCGGGATGTTGATGTCTGCACTCCAAGTCGTCAAGGCTATTCGGAAGGGCGCGGAGGTATACTTCACGATGATTCAGGTTGTTGAGCCAAAGGCCGGTGTGAGCGTTGTTCCGATGGTATCGAAATTTGCAGATGTGTTTCCCAAGGATCTCTCTGGGCTTCCACCCCAGCGAGCGATTGACTTCACGATCGAGTTGGTGCCAGGTGCGAAACATGTGGCCCGCTAGCCATATAGCGTCGCGCCAAAGGAAATGGTGGAGTTGAAAGTTTAATTGCAATAGTTGCTAGAGAAGGGTTATATACGCCCAAGCATGTCACCTTGGAGCGCGCCTGTTCTGTTTGTGAAAAAGAAAGACGGTGGTTTGCGGTTATGTATTGATTACCGCGAACTGAATAAGTTGACAAAGAAGAACAAGTATCCGATTCCACGAATTGATGAGTTGTCCGATCAGCTGGTGGGATCAACCATCTACTCAAAGTTGGATTTGAAGTCTGGTTATTGCCAGCTGAGGATTCGGGAAGCTGACATTCCCAAGACTGCATTTGGAACACGTTACGAGCATTATGAGTTCACGGTCAAGCCGTTTGGACTGTGTAATACACCATCGGTGTTTATGGACCTGATGCACCGAACATTCCGAGAGTACCTGCACTTGTTCGTGATTGTGTTCATTGATGATATCCTGGTGTAATCAAAATCTAGAGTCGATCACAAAAACCACTTGTGGTTGGTGTTGCATACTTTGAGGTAAAATAAGCTCTATGCCAAGTTCTCAAAGTGCGAGTTTTAGCTATCATCAGTCGCTTTTCTGGGCCATGTGGTAAGCAAAGAGGGCATAGCAGTGGATCCACCAAATATAAGTGCCATAGAGGAGTGGCCAGTGTTGTCTTTGGTTGCCGAGGTCAGGAGCTTCCTTGGACTGGCAGGCTACTATAGATGATTTGGTGCAAACTTCTCGTGGATCTCCTTGCCTCTAACCACACTGACGAGAAAGGATCAGAAGTTCGTTTGGACGTCGGAGTGCGCACGAGCTTTTGAAGAGCTGAAGTGTTGGTTGACTACTGTGCCTGTGTTGATATCGCCATGTGGTACTGACGGATTCGAAATCTACAGTGATGCTTCAGGATGCGGCTTAGGCTGCGTTCTTCTGTAAATGGAAAAGTGATTGTTTATGGATCTCGCTAGTTGAAGGTGCATGAGTGAAGTTATCCCGTCCACGACTTAGAGTTGGAGGCGGTGATCTTTGTACTGAAGTTATGGAGGCATTATCTGTATGGCGTGAAAGTGGAAATATATACAGACCACAAGAGACTAAATTATTTGTTGGAGCAGAAGGACCTGAATATGCGACAAAGGAGGTGGTTGTAGTTCCTTGGGGACTACACCTTTGTGATTCATTATACTCCTAGGAAGGGAAATGTGGTCGCTGATGCCTTGAGTTGGATAGCTCCGGCAAGGGCAAATTGGCTGCAGAGGCACGATGAACGACTAATCCAGGAGTTGGAAGCGTTTGAGATTTCTTGTGTTGATAAGAATTTTACAGCCGATGCATGTTTGAACTGGACAGAGGTGCAGTGTGACATTGCGGACAGGGTTTGACGAGCAACAGAGCTAGATGAAAGTCTCCAACGCTATGTGAAGGATGGGCCAGAGGGTAAATTCTCCTGGGATGACAGCCTTTTGCAAAAAGAGGGCCGTTTGTGCGTCTTGAGTTTGGGTAAATTATGAGAAGAGTTGCTATACGAAGCTCACTATTCGAAGTACTCAATTCACCCTGTGAGCACAAAGATATTCAGAGACATGAAGAAGCTGTTCTAGTGGCCAGGACTGACGAAAGATGTCGCTCATTATGTAGCCAAATGCCAAACTTGTGCTTTGGTAAAGACGGAATGCCAGAAGCCTGGCTGTTTCTTGAAGCTGTTACCGATTCCGGAAGGGAAGTTTGATGATATTTCCGTGGATTTTGTGCACGGATTGCCGAGATCTCAGCGCAGGAATGATTCAATCTGGGTGATTGTAGACCGGCTGAAAAAGGTGACACACTTCCTTCTGAATAAATGGGACGATTTCGTGGAAAGTTTGGCAAAGCTGTATGTTGAACAGATTGTACGGCTACATGGTGTTACTCGAAGCATTGTGAGCGATCGGGATGGGCGATTCACATCGAATGACTGGAGGCTAGTCCATCAGATGTTGGGAACAAAGTTGTTGTTCAGCACAACCTTTCATCACAAAACAGATGTCCAGACCGAGAGGACCAACAGAACGATAGAGGATAAGCTCTGAATGTGCGCCCTAGAATTTGGGAAGAGATAGGAAGATCATCTCTATCTAGTGGAGTTTGCCTACAACAATTGCTACCAAGCGAGCATCGGTATGGCACCATTTGAAGCTCTGTATGGTCGGAAGTGTCGTACACCGTTAGCCTGGGCAGAAGTAGGAGAATCCAAAGTGTATAAACGTAATGAAATCAAGGAAGCGAACTCGACGATACGCACTATCCAAGAGAGGCTATTGATAGCCCAAGATCGTCAAGCGAAATACTACAATGCCAAGCACCATAATGTAGAGTTCGCAGGAGGTGATTGGGTATACTTGAAGCTCAAACCCTTCAAAGGCGTATCCTGGATTTGGCAACTGAAAAAGTTGAGTCCGAGATATCTTGGTCCGTTCGAAGTGGTAGAGCGATTTGGGGAAGCTGCATATCGGCTACTTCTTTTGGCAGACTTGGCTGGATTACATGATGTGTTTCACATCTCGGTGCTTCGAAAAGCCATCAAAGATCCAGCTCAAGTGATCGAGACTGATCGTGTGCCGATGGAGTATGGGCTAACGATGAAGGTTAGGCCCATTCAGATCGAGTATTGTGCCGATAAACAGTTGCGGAACAAGATGATCGGGATGGTCAAAGTCCGGTGGAACAACTGTCTCTGTGAGGAGATAACATGGGAGCGCGAGTAGATCATGCGAGCTGAATATCCCGAGCTCTTTGTGTAACTGTTATGTAGTGTGCGTAGAATTGTGTTGAACGTTTATGGAATAAAACAACTTGTGTTTGATTACCTTCCTGTGTACAAAGTTTGGGGATGAAATTTATTGTAAGGAGGGGAGGGTTGTAACACCCCAAATCCCAGGATTGGGAAAAAGTTGGGTGACACGATCTAGGACACAGGCGTGTCCCAGGGCGTGTCCTGCTCGGGTGAGCAGTTGGCGAGAGTTTGACGAAAATTCATTCTACGAAAAAATAAGGGAACACTCCATCTGACAAGGGCGTGTCATAGGTCGTGTCCTCCTCTAGTCGACGAACTTCAGTTCGACGAAATTGAGCTGCGGCGTGTCTGCTCCGGTGTGTGGACACACGGTCTGGGACACGGGCATGTCCCGGGCCATGTCCTTTACGGGATGTGCCCAGGGCATTTGAGCCCTGGTGAACATGGGTAGGACACATTCGTGTTTCGGGTACACGGACTGTGACACGGGCGTTTCACTGGTCATGTCTCGATCGGGTTGAGATTGATTTTTGTGCAGCCTAATGTACATGGCCACAGACACGGGCGTGTCTAAAAGCGTGTCAGGTGATACAGCACATGACACGGGCGTGTCCCATGGGCGTGTACTGGTATGGATAAGTCGGTTGTGTGCCGCTTAAGGTACACAGCCTGTGACACGGGCATGTCAGAGGCCGTGTCAGGCAAAAAATAGCCTTTTGTGGCAAAATTGTGGTCGTCCATTCTCTCAGCTAGGATCCAATGGCTGAGAGCCCTCCCTGCTTCATTAAGGCCAAAAACTAAGAAGGAAAATCTCATTTGAGTTAGGCCATATTTTTTCTAAAACTTAGATCGAGAAAGAGTGGAAGGAGGAGGAGGAAGAGGAGCCGGCCACCGGTGGAGCTGCGGAGTTCCTGTGCACAATCCGAGGCTAGCGTTGGGAAAGCAAAGCCGATGCGGTGCTTTCCAGCCTCCTAGGAATCCATGGCTCTCAAGCGTTCTTCAAGGGTAACGACTTTTCTTCCTATCCATGTGAAGGCTTACTTTTTGGCATGTGCATATGATTCCCCCAACAGAGGGTGGCTTGTTATGGGAGTCTTTTGTGTTGATTCATGGAATCCCCACTTATTTGGCATATAGATCCGGAATTGGAGTACGAAATAGGCATGTTGTGTGAAGCCCATGTGGATAGATTGGTCTGCATTGGTGATGTTGCATATATGCACCGGAGGAGACTCCGTGATAAATGTGTAGTTTAAGGAGTCGACGGGTTAGACCTGCAAAGGACAGCAGAAGGAAGTACTGGAGTGGTAGTCCAGGAAGATACACGTATAATGCTTGTGTTGTTGGGTTGTACCTGTAAAGGACAATTGCAGGAAGTACTGGCATGATAAGCTAGGAAAATACACTTGATGCTTGGAATGCTTGGTGGGTTGTGCCTGAGAAGGGGAGTAGTAGGAAGTACTGGCTTGGCAGTCCAGGAAAATACCCTCTAGTGGATGTTATGATGTATGGTTAAGCCTAGGGATGGAAATTGAGTTCTGTCGCTAACGCAAGGCATGGCTCCTAGGTAACCGATGAATGTGAAGCCAATTTCGTGAGAATGGGCTGGTTATGTGTGAACTGATGAGTTCACCTAAACGAAACAGGTAAGGTGAAACCGACCCGTGCCTTTTATGTAGCCTCTAGTATGGTGTACTCGGTGATGGCAAGGCAACTTCAGCAATGGGGGGGCGTGGATGATCTGACCTGCGCTATGTCTGTCAGACATGAGACCTGAAGGTGTGGTCTGTTGGAGGGCATAGCAAGAGTCTTCGGCATGCGCGCCATGACACAATGGGGGGCTACGGGCAAATCCCGTATCAGTAAGACTAAAGTCTGTGGCGCACGCCATGGAGTAAATGCTCATCGTTTACAGTTGTGTTGGAACACCCTATTACTAATTTGGGTCAGGATCACTATGTCTCTAGGAATCTATGTTTGACCTTCTGTATAGCTTAATAGGTCAATTAGAATTGAGTCTAAGGGTTAGAAGTCTAGGATTGGAAGCTGCCCTGAAGACCAAGTTCTTCTGTCTGGAGACCAAGTCTGATCGTCGAGCTCAGCACGACGATTCGTCGAACTCAGATCGACGATCGTCGAGCTCAACTTCGGCAGATCGTCGAGCTCCACTCGACGATCACTGAGCTCAACTTCACAATATCATCGAACTCCATTCGACGATCGGTGAGCTTAGTTCGACGATTTTGACTCTGCTTTGGATCCTTATCTCTGAGCTCAGTTCGACGATCTTTGAGCTCAGATCGACGATTATTTTGCTGCTTGAGTTTTCCAGTTCGCTGAGCTCAGCTCGACGGTAGCAGAGCTCAGTTTGACGATTTCAGATAACTTCCAGAATTCAAATTCAAATCAGACAGGAGTTATTATGCAATTAATTCAGAGATTTGCTAGCCGTTTTCATTTACTTCTGGACCAAGTTTCAAGGGATTTCTCAAGGAATATTTCTGTGAACTTTCCTCCAGAAGAGATTATGCAATTAAGGATGCAATCAATGCAGGACAACGGCTATCTTTGACAGAGTAATATTCTATTCTGGCACAGAGAATGAAAGATAGAATGTTTTTTTGAATGAAGATAGATGATATACAGAGATTAACAAGAAGAGGACGCACAATACAGATTACAGAGACTCTCTCAAAAACTTCTGTCAAAAAGATTTCTGAAGAACACTCATCAAAGAGATCAAGTTTTCAAAAATCATCAGATCTCTTCAGCTTTCAAAGTGTTCAAGGCCAACATCATCTCAAGACTCTAGACACTCAACATTTCAGCTTGCTGAAATCATCTATTGCTGGAGATCTAACTTTGAAGGCCTATCAGCCTCAGCAAAGTTTTTCTTCCTGAAGATTTCAAGGACTCAGGGGGAGCTTTGACATCAATCCACATAGTCTTCTCAGTTGTTTGAGAAAGAGAAGACTGCCATCACTCTCTCACCCCCACTCTGTAAAGGGTTTCTCAAACTCCCTTCAAAAGTTTGAATCTGGTTTTTGAGCACCTTGTCAAAAGCTCATTGGTGGCAAGACACCTGATCAAAAAATCTGTTTTGGTTTTTGAGCACCTTATCAAAAGCTCATTGGTGCCTAGGACACCTGATCAACTCATCCTGCAGTGGATTCCTACCTAGGGTGGTAGAAGAGTGGATGTACCCAAGTTTGGGGAACCACTATATTTCCTTGTGTCATCTGGTTATGCTTGTTTACTTTTTGTTTCTGGCCTTGATTTGTCTGTGCTTAGTTTTTGCATAGTTTAGTTCTGTGATTAGATTTATATTTGCTCCCCTGTTCACACTTATTACAACAATTATTGTAAAAGCTTTTAAAAAGTTCTAAAACACCATATACTCTATTCACCCCCCCTCTAGAGTATATCAGATCTAGTTGCACTTTCAATTGGTATCAAAGCGAGGTTGGTTAAACATACCATATCTGGTTGGTTGTACAGGCTAACACCTGAACCCCAAGATCCTAAACTAGATCTGTTTTTATTTTATTTTATTATTAGATTCTGTTTGCACAAATCATGGCCCAAAACAAAGACTATGCCAGCACCAGACCTCCAGTGTGCAATCTGTCAAAGTTTGCACTTTGGAAAGCAAGGATTAGACTCTACATGAATTCTATTGACGAAGATATATTTAATTCTGTTTTGACAGTGTGTCCAAGACCCCCAGAAAGTACAAGTACAAATGCTGTTCCACCTCCATCAGGAACAGATGCTGACATCAAAAAATGGAAAGTAGCTGATGCCAAGGCTATGAACATCCTAGCCCAGACAATGTCAGATGACATATTTCAAAAGGTAGCTGAATGTAATTCAGCCAAGGAAATCTGGGATAGACTCTCAGAAATAGTCTCAGGCTCAGCTGACGAGAGAAAGGACAGAAGATCCCATCTCATCTCCCAATATGAGAACTTCAAGAAGGGAGAGACTGATTCAGTGGGAGACATGTATAACAGACTGAGTCTAATTGTCAGTGAACTAAGGACATTAGACAAAGAGATCACTCTGACAGAACTTAATGACAAGATCCTAATGTGCTTCCCCAGCACTTGGGACTCAATAATCTGGCCAATCAAGGATGCCAGAAGTCTAAATGAGATCACCACTGAAGCCTTGTTGGGTAAGCTCAAATCTTATGAGCTACTCATCAAGAATAGAGAGGAAGAACAGAAGGCTGCTTCACCAGGCACAAGGAAGGAGAAGACCATAGCATTCAAGGCAGCTGAAGATCTGCCTGAAAAAAAAGCTACAGGCAATGATGAACTTCTCAGCTTGTTGGCCAAAAGATTCTATAAGATGGCCAGAAAGGACTTCAGAAGAAGATCATACAAGGAGCAGGATAGGCCAAGGTATGACAAGTCCATTGGAAATAACAAAGACATTATTTGCTTTGGTTGCAGGAAACCAGTGCACATAGTTCCTGACTGTCCAGAGAACAAGAACAAGGACAGAAGGGAAAGAAAGGAGAGAAGAAAGGAGAAAGACTCCAAAAGGAGTGGCAATAGCAAACCTTCTTTCAGCAAAAATAAGCATACAAGGAAAGGGTTTGTTGCTGAATCCTGGAGTGAGACTAAAGAGGAGTCAGAAGCCTCTTCCAGCTCCAGTGATGATGAGGATGATGCAGAGGAAAAGGAGTTCTGCATGATGGCCATCAATGCCTCACACCACAACTCAGAGGAAGAGGAGTCAGAGTCAGACTCAGAGACTCAACCTGAAGAAGATCAGGTAATTAGCTCTTTTGATTTTACTTCAGAAGATTTTAAATCTGAATTTAAATCACTGTGTTTAGACCTGCTAAAGTCTGAGAAAGAGATTATCTCTCTCAGAAATCAATTATCTGAACACAATGGTTTAAAGTCAGAAAACCTCAAACTCTCTCAGGAGTTGGAGAACTGTAGGGAACAGATAGCTACACTGAAAAGTGAGCTCTCTGAGGCCAAGAAGCTTGAAGAATCCCTTAATGGGAGAAGCATCAAGCTGATGGACATCACAAGCACAGTGAACTCTAGATTCAACAGTATACTGGGCTTGGGTGCTTCATCCAGCCAACCTATAGTTCTAACAACTCCCATCAAGTTTATCTCTAGTAAGGGAAAGGGAGTTGTAGAGGTTGCTAGGAAAAATTCTGATCTGCCTCAGAAAACTAAGTCCCAGCAAAAATCGTCGAACGAAGATCGACGATCGCCGAATGAAGATCGACGATCGCCGAACGCAGCTCGACGATCTCAGGACAAATCGTCGAACGCAGGTCGACGATCTTAGCCAAAGTCGTCGAACGCAGCTCGACGATCTTATATACCTGACCTCAGTCATAGTCGACCGTCGAACGGAGCTCGACGATCTGACCCAAGATCGTCGAACGCAGCTCCAAGATCGTCGAACAGAGGTCAGAAATCTGGAAATTTTTTCAAAGGCAAATCAAAATTGAATCCTAAGGGTTCTTCATCCCAAACCTTCAACCCTTATACTGAATGGATTTTACCTCCAAGGAGATATCATCCTGAAGGATATAAGAGTCAGCCATGGATGTCTTTCATTTCTGAATTTAGAGGTTATCAACCTAGGCCCAAGGTAAACTGGGTCAAAAACAAGTAAATTGTTTCATGTGCAGGTGAAGACCTATCCAACATCTAACCAGCAATGGTATTTGGATAGTGGGTGCTCTAAGCAAATGACAGGGAATAAGGACAACCTCAATTCCTTTAGAGCCAAGCTTGGACCCAAAGTTATCTTTGGTGATTCCAACTTTGGACAAACTAAAGGATATGGTGCAGTCCAGATTGGTTCAGTAACCTTCAAGAAGGTAGCATATGTGGAAGGACTGAAGCACAACCTAATCAGCATCAGTCAGCTATGTGATGAAGGCTACCAGGTGACCTTCAGCAAAACCTTATGCAAAATCAAGTCAGAGGACAACACAACTGTGTTGACAGGTATAAGGAAAGGTAACATCTACTTAGTAGACTTTCTTTCAACTGATATAGATATTTGCCCGTTTAACTCAGTCTGTAGACCAAATGTGTTATGGCATAAGAGATTAGGACACCTAAACCTTAGAACTATTGCTAGGCTATCCAAGGACAACCTTGTTAGAGGACTACCTTCTGGTCCCTACAAGAAGGAAGGACTCTGCAAGGCTTGTCAATTAGGCAAGCAAACTAAAAACAGTTTTAAGTCACTTAATAAGAGTGATTCACCTAGGATATTGTATCTGTTACACATGGATCTATTTGGACCCATCACAGCACAAAGCCTAGGAGGGAAATCCTACACTTTAGTAATTGTAAATGACTTCTCTAGATTCACTTGGGTGTTCTTTCTAAGGAAGAAGTCTGATAACTTTAAGTGTCTGACAGAGTTTCTCAAATGTATACAGATTGAGTTCAATACTCACATTGCCCTGATCAGAAGTGATCATGGGACAGAGTTTGATTCTCTTCTTATGCAAGAGTTCTGTCAGAGTGAAGGGATCAGGCATACTTTCTCAGCTCCTAGAACTCCTCAACAAAATGGGGTAGCTGAAAGGAAAAATAGAACCCTTATTGAATCTGCCACCACATTGTTGTCAGATGCTCATCTACCTCTATCCTTTTGGGCAGAGGCAGTGAACACCTCCAACTATGTGCTGAACAGAAGTCTGATACATAAACTGAAGGGAAAGACTCCCTATGAATTACTCAAAAGGAAGAAACCTAAAGTTGACTATTTTAGAAGTTTTGGTTGCATTTGCTATATTCACAATAATGACAAGAAATACATAGCAAAATTTCAAGCCAAAGCTGATGAAGGAGTGTTTCTGGGATACTCCATGATCAGCAAGGCCTATAGGGTCTACAATAAATCATCTTTGAAAATTGAGGAATCTGTTCATATTTCTTTTGATGAAACTAACATGTCTTTCAAGGAGAAGATTTCTTCTACCATAGAACCTTTGCAGGAACACTCTCTAGTTGAAGATATGAACAAGCTACAGGTTGCTCAAGAAGAAGAAAGCAGTGAAGATGAAAGCAATGCTCAACACATTGAAGCTCAACTTGAAGAGCCAGTTGTTGTACCACAAGAGGAAACAACAACACAGGTTGGTGAACAATCAACACCTCCTGTTGATCTAGTAACATCAAGAGACCATCCAATTACCCAAATAATTGGAGAACTCTCAGCTGGTGTGCAAACCAGAAATCAGGTCAACCAAAACCTGTTGCACACCTGCTTCCTTTCTCAAATTGAACCTCAGTCCATTCAAGATGCAGAGCAAGATCCACACTGGATCATTGCAATGCAAGAGGAGTTGCATCAATTTGAGAGGAACAAAGTATGGGAACTAGTGCCAAAGCCAAAGGATCATTCCATTGTTGGAACAAAATGGGTATTCAGAAATAAACTGGATGATCAAGGAGTAATAATAAGGAACAAGGCAAGGCTAGTTGCCCAGGGATATTCTCAAGAAGAAGGAATTGACTACGACCAGACTTTTGCACCTGTTGCAAGATTAGAAGCCATCAGAATATTTCTAGCTTATGCAGCTCACAAAGGCTTCAAGGTTTATCAGATGGATGTCAAGAGTGCCTTCTTAAATGGAGACATCAAAGAGGAAGTCTATGTCAGACAACCTCCAGGTTTTATCTCTCCAACTTATCCTGATTATGTTTTTAGACTAAATAAAGCATTATATGGTCTCAAGCAAGCTCCTAGAGCATGGTATGAGACCTTAGCATGCTTTCTCTTGGAAAATAGTTTTATAAGGGGTAGAGTAGACCAAACTCTTTTTATTAGAACCCATAAGTCCCATACCCTACTAGTACAAATTTATGTAGACGATATCATTTTTGGTTCTACTGACTCAAAATTGTGCAGAAGGTTTTCTAACCTGATGCATTCTAAATTTGAGATGAGTAGCATGGGTGAACTATCCTTCTTCCTAGGGTTGCAAGTCAAACAACATGCTGAAGGCATCTTTATTTCGCAAACCAAATATGCTAATGAACTGGTTAAGAAATTTGGTATGTCTGAGGCATCTTGTATGAAAACACCCATGCCTACCAATGCTGTATTGGATGCTGATGAACATGGGAAACCTGTTGATCAGACAACATATAGAGCAATGATTGGCTCTTTACTGTATCTTACAGCTAGTAGACCAGATATAATGTTTGCTACATGTATATGTGCTAGGTTCCAAGTAAGCCCTAGAGAGTCACACCTAACATTAGTAAAGAGGATTCTCAGGTATGTTAAAAGTTGTCCAAATCTAGGTCTCTGGTATCCAAAAGATTCAGCATTTGAGTTAACTGGATTCTCTGATGCTGATTATGCTGGATGCAGAATTGACAGGAAGAGCACCAGTAGAACTTGTCAGTTCCTTGGTCACAGACTTGTCTCTTGGTTTTGCAAGAAACAAACATCTGTGTCAACTTCAACTGCTGAAGCTGAATATATGGCTGCAGGCAGTTGTTGTTCACAAATACTGTGGATTCAAAACCAACTCCTAGACTATGGCTACAACTTAGAGAAGTCTAAAATCTTTTGTGACAATACAAGTGCTATTTCCATAGCTCAAAATCCAGTCCTCCATAGTAGGACAAAACACATAGAGATTAGGCATCACTTCTTAAGGGACAATGTTGAAAAGAATAAAATTGAATTACAATATATCCCAATTGATTTACAAAGGGGAGATATTTTCACCAAGCCTTTGGATGAAAAGAAACACATCTTCTTCCTAAATCAGTTAGGAATGTTAGATGGAGGAAGTCTTAAATAATCTCCAAGATTTTGAAAGCTAAAAATTGACCAAGACTAGGCAAAATTCAGATTTTTCTTAGTGTCTAGAATTTTCTGATCTCTGAACTGCGCTCGACGATTTCCACACAGATCGTCGAACGGAGATCGATGATTTCCAGAATCGTCGAACTGAGTTCAGCGCCCCTCAGATAGTATGAACTATCTCCTTCGGTCAACGATCGTCGAACGGCGCTCGACGATTCTGTTCACTGAACGATCGTCGAACGGAGCTCGACGCCTTCCAAGATCGTCGAACGGAGATCGACGATGTTGGAGTCTCTTCAGATTCCTTTAGCAGCCTAGATCGTCGAACTGAGTTCAACGATCTTTCCAATTCTGCGTCGAACCCTAATATAAAACTCATTTTTCGCCGTCGTTCTCTCTTGCGCTTTCAATTTCTCTGCAAGAATTTTCTTCCCTCCAAACAGTTCTACGCTTGTTCGTTTTGTTTGTTAAGTTTTTGCAGGTACAATGGCCGTATCAGTTGCTGTTCTAGCCGCCATGAAGTTTGATGCAGGCTTCGACATTGATCTGGAATCGTTCAACACCACTGATCAAATATTTCAAGACATTCTGAGCTTATTCAAGGATCAACACTTGTCTGCCCTCATGACCACCAGGATAAAGCTTGCTTCAGATGAAATAAAGGAATGGGTCTATACTGCTCACAATCTAGACAACAACAGTATAGTTGGCTCTATTGCTGGAACTCAGGTACCTCTGACCCCCACAGTCTTAACAGAGGCTTTTGGTTTAAGAAATGGAGAAGAAACTGCTGAATTATCTGGGGAGGAGTTTTCTGACATACTTGCCAGGATGGGTCATCCTGAGGGAAACCCTAGCAAGTTATTCAAAAGGAACTTGTCTGTTGAGTACAGGTTCCTAGCAGATGTTGTAGGAAAAGTGCTGTTGGCAAAGCACTCTGCACATGACACTATCTCCAGACATCAGCTCTGCCTCATGGGAGCTCTGGTAGATAAGAAAAGTCTGAACTGGAGAGAGGTCTTCTTTGACCTAATAAAGAAGAAACTAAATAAAAGCTTTGTAAATTTTGGAAGGATTATTGGAGTCTTCCTGCAGAACAAGTGCCCCACCTTGCTAGTCTCCTCTCGAGTGCACATAAATGCCTCCAAGAGACTCACCTGTGCCCTCTTTGGCAAGTGGGACAGGCAAATCAGCAAGCCAAGCAGGCCATCATCTAGTGCTCCTTCAGGCACCAGGACTCACAGAGTCACTCTCCCACAGGTCTCTGCTCCTGCAGAAGACCTGGCTGCTGCTGTTGCTGCCTCTCCTTCTCCTCCAAGTCCAACCCTACCTCCAGCTCCATCCACCACTCCAGGTCCATCCACCATTACCATCTCTAGCCCTTCCCCAACATCAATTCCATCTCCAGCAACCATTTCATCACCTCCAGTAGACCAATTCCACCCATTGTTCTCATATCCACCACCAGATGTCACTTCTTCACCATCCATACCATCTTTCACCCTTCTGGATGACTCCTACATGGATGATTCCCCCTCATCTCCTCCAGAATTACCCTCCTCCTCAACCTCATTCCAAGATCTCCTCCACCACATCATTGACCAACCATCATTCACTCCATCCATATCCATACCCTTGTCCTCCATCTCCACCATTCCCACACCTCAGCCAACCATCCCTCCACTCTCCAGCCCTTCACTTCCAGCATCCTCAGCCATCCCTATTCCATCTACCTCTGCTCCTGCTATTGAGCATGTAGATCTCCCAGCCTTAGCTGACAAGTTGTATGAGCTACTTTCCCCCAGGCTCTCTCTTCTCATGGAGGCCTCCTTAGCTCCTCTACAACAGTTAGTGGCAGCTCTCTGTGCCAGGCTTTCCTCCCTCATTCCTCAGGCAGCACCTCCAGCAGTGTGTCTTGATACAGATGCATCTGCATCCAGGCAGGGGGAGATGCCATATGAAGCAAGCCTTCATGCTGCTGTTGCTGCTGCTTCTGCTCCTGCTGTTCATGATACTGCTGCTGCTGCTGTTGTTTTTGTATCTTCTGCTTCTACTGTTCCTGTGGCTCCTACTGCAGTCTTGGCAATAGACCTAAGGTCTTTGCTTTCTGCCTTTGATACTGCATACTTCAGCTATCTCCCAGAGCCTAATGCTGTCCAGCCCCCAGAAGATTTGTCCAAGGCACTGGTGCCTTTCTCTGGCTGTGACCCCAGCATTATATCCTCCTTTGTACTCTCAGTAACTGCTGCTGCTGTTGAAGAAAGAACTATTTTTGCTGCTGCTGAAATCCCAACTGCCTCTGATGAGCAAACATCCAAGGATTTTCTGATGTCAGAGGCCACTGATTTTGAGCCTGCTGAAGATTTTGTTGATGTTACTGAAGTTGCTGCTGCCATCACTCCTGAAGCTACTGTTGTTGTTTCTGCTTCTCCTTCTGTATCTGCTGCTGGATCTGTTGCTGTATCTGCTGCTGAATCTACTGTTGTTTTTGCTGAATCTGTTACTGTCTCTGCTGTTGTTCCTGCTGCTGCTCCTTCTGCTTCTGCCTCATCTGCTGCTGCTCAGTTGAAGAAAGAGTTGATGAAGAAAATAGATGCTGTATATGATGCCCAGAGTTCTGACTCTGATGAGTTCAAGACAGACTCTGATGACTCTGCTGCCACTATTGCCAGGAAGAGGAAGGCTAGAAGCAAAGCTATGAAAAGGGTTCCTCCTGCAAAAGTAAAAGATGATAATGATATTCCCTATTATATTCTGCATAACTGCCAAATTACTGAACATTGGATGCAGTACTCCAAAAATCAGCTAAAAGCAATGAAAAAGAAGAGAAAGTATGAGAAGGGATCCTCCCAGTTCCAGCACCCTCATCCTCCTCCACCACCTCCTCCTGATGCAGGTGCAGGTGGCAGCTCTGCAAGTCAAGCCCCATCTAGAAGCCAGGCTCCCTACCAACCCCATGCCAGATCATACCAAAGGGAAAGCCAGCCTAGGGGTTCTTATTCCAGGAGAGGAGGATACAGGGGAAGTCAAAGAGATATTCAGGTTTATTCTAAAGGGCATTCCAGGCAGCACCCATACTCCAGGGGAGGACATGTTTCAGCTGACACTACTTCTGGTCCATTCCCCTACAAGCTAAGAGAGACAGTGTCTGCTAGGCCTCCTCAAGATAATTCTTCCAACAGGTATGAGCCACCTGTACCATTTGAGGACCCTGAGAAGAATCCTGTTGCTTGGACTGCTAGGATGAAGGAGTTGGCTGCATTAGACCAGATAAAGAAAGCCAAAGAACAAGGGCTAGACACTTCAAATATTTCTACCATGTCAGAGCAAAGACAAAAGGAATTAGAAAGATATGCCTCCAGCAAATTCTTTGATGCAGACAAATATATGGAGTTGCATCCTGCTGCTGTGGTTCCCAGGACTTCAAAGCAAACATACTTGGGTGCAGCTGATGACACCAGGTCCAACAAGAAAGCCTTAAATCCAAACAGAGAAATCAAAATGGTTAAAGGCAAAGAGAAGAAGTAACTCTGTAAGGTGACAATCTTTGGATTTTCTGACTGCTATCTGGATGCTATATATATATATATCTCTGTGATGTTTCTGCAATATCTAGCTGCTGTTGTTTTTATGCTTTTCTGTTTATATGTTGTTATTTGAATTTCCAAAGTCTGTAAATAGTAATCATAACCCAAATAGGGGGAGATTGTTGGAACACCCTATTACTAATTTGGGTCAGGATCACTATGTCTCTAGGAATCTGTGTTTGACCTTCTGTATAGCTTAATATGTCAATTAGAATTGAGTCTAAGGGTTAGAAGTCTAGGATTGGAAGCTGCCCTGAAGACCAAGTTCTTCTGTCTGGAGACCAAGTCTGATCGTCGAGCTCAGCACGACGATTCGTCGAACTCAGATCGACGATCGTCGAGCTCAACTTCGGCAGATCGTCGAGCTCCACTCGACGATCGCTGAGCTCAACTTCACAATATCGTCGAACTCCATTCGACGATCGGTGAGCTCAGTTCGACGATTTTGACTCTGCTTTGGATCCTTATCTCTGAGCTCAGTTCGACGATCTTTGAGCTCAGATCGACGATTATTTTGCTGCTTGAGTTTTCCAGTTCGCTGAGCTCAGCTCGACGATAGCAGAGCTCAGTTCGACGATTTCAGATAACTTCCAGAATTCAAATTCAAATCAGACAGGAGTTATTATGCAATTAATTCAGAGATTTGCTAGCCGTTTTCATTTACTTCTGGACCAAGTTTCAAGGGATTTCTCAAGGAATATTTCTGTGGACTTTCCTCCAGAAGAGATTATGCAATTAAGGATGCAATCAATGCAGGCCAACAGCTATCTTTGACAGAGTAATATTCTATTCTGGCACAGAGAATGAAAGATAGAATGTTTTTTTAATGAAGATAGATGATATACAGAGATTAACAAGAAGAGGACACACAATACAGATTACAGAGACTGTCTCAAAAACTTCTGTCAAAAAGATTTCTGAAGAACACTCATCAAAGAGATCAAGTTTTCAAAAATCATCAGATCTCTTCAGCTTTCAAAGTGTTCAAGGCCAACATCATCTCAAGACTCCAGACACTCAACATTTCAGCTTGCTGAAATCATCTATTGCTGGAGATCTAACTTTGAAGGCCTATCACCCTCAGCAAAGCTTTTCTTCCTGAAGATTTCAAGGACTCAGGGGGAGCTTTGACATCAATCCACATAGTCTTCTCAGTTGTTTGAGAAAGAGAAGACTGCCATCACTCTCTCACCCCCACTCTGTAAAGGGTTTCTCAAACTCCCTTCAAAAGTTTGAATCTGGTTTTTGAGCACCTTGTCAAAAGCTCATTGGTGGCAAGACACCTGGTCAAAAAATCTGCTTTGGTTTTTGAGCTCCTTATCAAAAGCTCATTGGTGCCCAGGACACCTGATCAACTCATCCTGTAGTGGATTCCTACCTAGGGTGGTAGCAGAGTGGATGTACCCAAGTTTGGGGAACCACTATATTTCCTTGTGTCATCTGGTTATGCTTGTTTACTTTTTGTTTCTGGCCTTGATTTGTCTGTGCTTAGTTTTTGCATAGTTTAGTTCTGTGATTAGATTTATATTTGCTCCCCTGTTCACACTTATTACAACAATTGTTGTAAAAGCTTTTAAAAAGTTCTAAAACACCATATACTCTATTCACCCCCCCTCTAGAGTATATCAGATCTAGTTGCACTTTCAAGTTGGGTTGTGACCTTGATATGGTGTTGGGACTCTGGTTCGTCGGTACACCAAGAATGTGCGCTGAATGCACGGATCGTCGGGTCGCGTGGCTGACGGTTGTGATAGAATGTATGTGCGTGAGAGCATAATGTATATATCTGCCTGTGAAATGCTATGCCTGTAGGGAATAAATACCATTGCCCCGGGAAAGGGGTAGGGTCGTTATAAAATTGGTCAGCTGAATGCTGACCGTTGCCTTTTTTGCCACCGTTGGGTGGAATGTCCTTGTACAGGTGCTGGAGAACCAAGCGGGACACATAAAGGCTGAGTCCCTGCTACAATTGTTGCTGCTGCTGCCACTAGCCTTTGAAGGCTAAGCTTAAAATGCTGTTTTTTCTTATATGTGGCTGGCCTGCGCGCCAAAGTTTAAGGCCACTGTTATGAAAATCCTTGTAAGGCCAAAAGGCCAACTGATTTGCATTTGGTGAACATTCCTGTTATATAAAAATGTGGATCTTTATATGGTGGACATTCAGGTTTGGAGTTCAGTGTCGTGTTATAAGGTTCTGCTAGAATGTTTTGTGTTAGGATGCGCAACTCTGGTATCACTCCATGACTTCGCGGCCTATTTTGTGGTATATGTTGTGGGGCCCCGGCCAGACCTTCTAGCATATACTATATGAACGGATGGAGTCGTTACATGTGGACTGCTACTTTTCGATCGTGGTCTGCTCTGATACCACTTGAAAGACCCCCCCCCCCCCCCTTTTTAAAACACAGGGGTCTTAGGCCCAGAACCGCCCCTCTGCGTTGACACCTTCACGCCCGGGAAGGTCATCACTACAAAATGCCGATCCTGTCGGCCAAATCGATCACAATAGTAGCAAAATAATAAAAGGCAAGTCCACAAACATCACATATATAACAAATAATCTCCACGAAGGGAGTGTCCACAGATATAATAAAAGTACTAAAACTTGGGCTCATGCCCAGTACATCAATGTCCTCACTACATATCTCTCATCACGGAAGCAAAACTAAAATAACTACTAGCTATCAGGACTTGCAATCCCTGCTGTCTGAACTTAGGTACTAGACTATCCCATCT
Organism: Platanthera guangdongensis; assembly: GCA_039583875.1. Taxonomy (NCBI): domain Eukaryota; kingdom Viridiplantae; phylum Streptophyta; class Magnoliopsida; order Asparagales; family Orchidaceae; genus Platanthera; species Platanthera guangdongensis. Next base: position 172,680,504 of record CM077152.1, read on the forward strand.
ACAAGCGTGCCAACATCCGGGGTTGCTCCTCCATGCTGGGCTCCACGGTCCCCTAAAATGATGTGGTTCGAAAACCATTAGTCTAATAGACTAAGTCCTATCATCGCCCACCACTTCCCCCATGGCTCCTAGGCACATAGTGAAAGACTTAATTTCTAGACACCTAGAGGGGGGTGGTGAATAGGTTCTAATTTTTCCTTCAAAATTTTAGGCAAATAGCAAAATTTAACTAAGCACAGAAGAAATGTAAACCACAGAATAATGAACACAGCACAATATAAACCAGATTTATAGTGGTTCCCCAAGGTCTGGGTACATCCACTTTCCCCCTTCGCGTCTCTAGCAGTGTACTAGATTCGGACGAACTTTCTTATTTCTTCTCAGATCCGCAGATCTTACAGCTCAGAACCAATAATGGTTCCTACAACTCAGACTTATACAAGTCCTACCTCAGATTCTTCCCCAAGAACCCTACCTCAGGCCTAGAGCCTACCTCAGCCTATGTCACTAGGCTTACAACTCAGAGTGAAACCCCACTCCTACAACTCAGGAAAAAGCCCTACCTTAGCCTTGATAATTACAGGCTTACAACTCAGATCTTACAACAGATCCTACAAGAAATTATTTGATTAAGAGATGCAGAAATTTCACTAGATGAATCTCTTCACTAATGAGCTTCTTGATCAGTTCTTGAATAGAATGATCTTCAGATTCAACCTGACTTAGCCGTTTCAAAGCTTCTTGATAGAACAAAATAAGGTTGATCTTCACTTGATGTAGAAGTTGATCTTCAGATAGCTTCCTCCTTGAATTCAGAATGAGATCTAAATCTTCCTTACAGACTGATCTGAATCTGCCTTCGTAAGGGTTTCCCCTTTTCTTGTTATAGAAAACTCTCTCTGAAGGATTCACTTCTTAGTGTTGTATGTTCTCTTTTCTCGCTATTGTCTCTTTTTTTATGTTGTATCGAACCAGTCCTTTATATAGAGTTTCCTCCTGATTAACGACTAATCCGGTTTGTAACAGTCTTCTGACAGTTCTGACAAAGGTGTCAGACCGGTTGGTTTTGTCAGCTGATTCTTCAAAGACTTTCCAACTCAGCATGAACCACTCAACAAACTGCTTCACATGTGTCGACAAAAATGGACTAAGTGTCAACACAAGTCTTGATGATGTCGATATAACACTCCATGTGTCAACATAGTCATTCTTCTAGTACTCGACATAGCATCTGTTAAATGTGTCGACACAAGCCCTTTGTGTTGATATAATTCTGCTTCCATTATCGACATAACTCCTGGGTGTCGACACAAATTCTGCTTTCAGTGTCGACATAACTCCTGGGTGTCGACACAGCTTCTGCTTTCTGTGTCGACATAACTCCTGGCTCAGGTGTCGACTCAAGTCTGAGTGTCGACTCAGCTTCATCTTTAGGTGTCGACACAATTCTTCATAAGTGTCGACACAAGTCTAGGTATCGACACAGCTACTTCTGTTGGTGTCGACACAATGCCTGGATGTCGACTCAACTTCTTCTTTAGGTGTCAACATAATTCTTCACAAGTGTCGACATAAGTCTTCACAAGTGTCAACACTTCTACTTAGAAAATTTTCTTCTAATGCTTAAACCTGCACAATGAAACTCAAACATACATCAAAATAAATTGATGTATGTCATTGATTAATATGAGGCTTCTCCAAATCTGCTACATATAAACAGTGTACCCAACAATCTCCCCCTATTTGGAGAAATCATAACCTTTAATCAAAGATATACATCACTCATAATAAAACACATAAAAAGAAATAGATGTACATGCATTTCACTGCAGGGTAACATATAAACATTGTAAACAACTGAAATGGATACTGAAACTGATTTCATTTACTTAGAGAGAAATTATAAGTTTACACAGTTTTCTTTAGAACAAAATCCAAAATGTTACATTGTTCTATACATAAGCCTAACTATCCTATAATTGATTACGCTCCTTAATCAAAATGCCTTTTCCTGATTTGATATGAGCCTGCACAGTAGGTTCAACATCATCAGCAGTTTTCTTTCCTTTCAGATCCTTCTTTTTCTATTCTTCAGCCCATATCTTTGTCTTTCAAAATAATGAAAAGGCTTTGGGAAGTACTTGCTATGCTCCAAAGCATTAGTAGGTAACTTCCCAGCTTTTGCTTTCCTTCTGTATTGAAGTATGGCTTCCTGTCTGGCTTGATACTTGTTCCGACTCTTGCTCAGTATACCATTTACCCCTTTTCATTTGTCTTGTCCTTCACATCTTTCCAGGCAGTCAATATAATTTCCTGGAAGTAGGAGCTCCATTGCTCAAAATCAGGCTTCAACTCAGCCTATTCTCTAAACCTTTTCTTGGACTGTTGTGCTTCCTTTTGAGCTTCCTTGGCAGCCACTGACATTTCCACATTTTCAATAATAATATTTTTAGCCTCCTGTGGAGGGCTGTACATTGACTGAACTTCTTGGTGAACCATGTCAAAATCAGTTGGAAGGTAAATTACTTGAGCAAATTCAGGTTGATCTCCCTCAATATAGGCAGGTTGCACTCCAGACTCAGCAACATTGTCATCAACACACAAGGGGGGATATCCAACAGTTGCTCTGATGTTATTTGATATCCATTTAGCATGATCTGAGCTGGCTTTGACTAACACCCTCCCCCTTTATGACTTTTCTTTCAATATGATCTCTCAGATCATCCTTCTGAAATCTGACTTGGTTAACAAGATAATCTGTCCCTTCTTTGTAATATGTCCTGAACTTCTGCAAGAAATCAGAAATATTCTTGTGAGATTTTGTAAATGTGTCCTGAACTGCAGCTGGATCTTCTTTGATCTGCTTGGACACTTCTGCTTTGAGAGAAGTTGTTAGATTATCAATCTGTGTACGAATGGTAAAGTGTGACTCTTTGAGATTATCATTAATCCTGATTTGATTCTCAAGAACATATCCTTGCTTAACTGCAATGTCTTCCACTTTAGTAGTGAGTTATTGTTGTTGCTTTGCCAAGAATACCACTGTATTTCCTCCCTTGTGGAAGCAATCTGTCATTTATTTCTTATTTTGATTTACTTCAAACCTGATTGATTTGATATCTTGAGCCAGATTGAATTGCAAATCTTTATGTGTTTCATCCACATACCTTTCCAAAGACTGCCTTTCCTCATCCAATTTCACTTGCAATTGGACCAGTAGGGAACTGAATTCCATGCTTTGAGCAGGTTCTGGTGTGAATGATTGTAAGGCCTTTTTATAGCCTGAGCTCCGTTTTCTTAAGTCAGCTAACTTCCTTTTCTTAGCCATTGAGGCTTCTTCATCATCAGAAGATTCTGAGGAACTTTGTATATTTACTAGTTCCTTATCAGTTGGGGCATGCTGAGACATCTCCCCCTCAGTACTTGGAAGTTCTTTTTCTATGATTTGCTGCTCCCCCTCAGTCCCTGCTGTTGGGTGTTTAGGGAATAGCTCTTCCATAGTTACCTCTTGCTGCAGCTGAACAGGAGGAACAAAATTTGTTTGGAAAACAGATGGTTCTCCCTGGACATCCAGATCTTTGTCCACGTCATTCTCTATAAAGGAGATACTTATTTGAATATTTTGTGTAGTATCATGTAGCTGCTCATCTTGTACTTCTTTCCCAGCATTTAACAGTTCTTCATTGTTGATTTCTGACACTATTGCCATAATAGTATCAGCAGCATGCTCACTTTCTAGAGCAGCTTCAGTAATACCTCCCCATTGGGCAGGCAGCTCAACTTGTACTGTATCTTGTACTGCTAGTTTAGGATTTTCTCCCCCTGGAGTCGAGACTACCATGTTGCTCTAAATGCATACTGCTCTCCACTTGATCTTTTGCTTCTATTTGTGGCATGTCTTCATCTGAACTGAAGACCACTTCTTCAGAATCACTGCAGGATTCTGCTTGTGGAATAACCTTTTTCTGTTATTTATCTTTCTTAACAGCTTTCTGTGGAGTAGATACTTCCTTTGTCAAAACTCTATCCCATCTAGATAGAATTCTCACATCCATCCTCCTCATGTGATTGATTTTGGTTCCTGGAAGTTAGTTCAGAACATTTGGTATTGTAGCAGATAGACATAAACTCAAAATCCTTCCCAGATTTGGTTTCTTTATTCCTTTTTGAAGCTTATCAAAAACTATTTATACCGAGTCCGTTTTTATGGTGAAAATAATCCTTGTCATCAAATTAAACATGTGGACTGAAATTCTGTCATGTCCACCAGTCTTACAAAGAATTACCTTCCCAACTACTTCAGACAGAAACTTTCCTTGGGAATTCATCCCTTTCCGGGCAATAGATGATCCAACTTGATATTAGGATTTAGCCCACACCAACTTTGTGCTTCTTTAGTTCTGGATGGAACAATTTCATCATCATCCTTAATCATGGGAAGTTGGAGTGATTTATTGAGAGTCTTTAAAGTTAGTCTAACTCGTGAATCCTGAATTATGGCTTTGATCTTCTTCCCTTCTGGGTCCACAGTAGCAGATGAATAGAATTCCATGACTTTCTTTTTCCAAATTTTTGTTGGTTCTGAGAACAAGAATTCGAATCCATTATCAGAAATTAGGGTAATGACACCCGGGATTTCTTGTGAAGCTGTCGTGAATCCTCCACGAACCAGCTCATATCCTTCATTCACCCTTATCATCTTGGTGAGGCGCCATTGTAGAGAGAGTTGGAAGGGAAAATAAGAGAAGGTCTTTGTCAACACAAGGTGAAGATCCTAGATATCTAAAAGCATAGTCGACCGGATTTTGGCTAGACCTATTTATAGTGTTAGCGTAAAGGGCAGGTCAAAAGACGACCCATAGTCGACCAAATTTTAGATGTGTCAACAGAAATGACCTAGGTCTCGACAAAACTAAGGTTTAGTCAACATGTCTAGATGTCGACATACATGTGTCAAAGTCGACACGGGCTGGTCATGTCTTGACATAGTTTTGTCAACACCAACTTTTGTGTGTCGACACGAAAAATCCTCTAGATATAAGGTCTCGTCAAGGTTGTGTCGACACCTATTCTACTGTCGACACAGATAATGTTTCTGTGTCGACACATATTTATTCTTTGTCGACACAATATACTGAGTGTGTCGACACAATTGTGCTTGTGTCAACACAATATACTGAGTGTGTCGACACAATTGTGATTGTGTCGACACAAACTTTGAACTTAGACAAATTTCCTGAGAAATTTTGTACTTACATATTCTTCTAATGGAAGCTTGTGCTAACCTATTCTAGGTTCAACTTACCTAATTCAATTTTAAAATAATTAAATTTAATTTCATCCAGAGGTTTTGTAAATATATCAGCTATTTGATTATTTGTGTTCACAAACTCTAGACTAATATCTCCCTTCTCAACATATTCTCTGATGAAATGAAACTTAATTTCTATATGCTTGGTTCTACTGTGTGATACAGGATTCTTAGCAATAGAAATAACACTAGTAGAATCACACAACAGTGGAATTCTACTTACCTTGATGTCATAATCTTCTAGTTGGTGCTTTATCCACAACAACTGTGCACAACAACTACCTGCAGCTACATACTAAGATTCAGCTGTTGATATAGCTACACTTGTTTGCTTCTTGCTGCACCATGACACCAGCCTTCCTCCTAGGAATTGACAGGTTCATATTATACTCTTCCTGTCTTCTTTGCATCTTACAAAGTCTGCATCTGAGGGTTGTTTAACATAGACTTCCTCTTTTAAGTCACCATTCAGGAATGATGACTTTACATCCATTTGATATACCTTTAACCCTTGATAGGCAGCATAGGCCAAGAACAATCTTATAGCCTCCAACCTTGCCACTGGGGCAAAAGTTTGATCAAAGTCAATCCCTTCCTCTTGCTTGTAGCCTTTTGCTACCAATCTGGCCTTGTTCTTGATTATAGTGCCATTCTCATTAAGTTTGTTTCTGTAGATCCACTTGGTTCCTATGATGTTGTGATCATTTGGTTTAGGAACCAGTTCCCATACATTACATCTTTTGAATTGTGTCAGCTCTTCTTGCATATTATTAATCCAGTTTGTGTCTAGCATTGCTTCTTCAAACATTCTGGGTTCTATTTGTGACAAGAAGCTATAACATAGGACTGTGTTCATGCTCTTGCTTCTTGTTAGAACACCTTGACTTGCATCACCAATAATTTGGTGTGTTGGATAATCCTTCAAGTGTCTTCTTGCTGGAGGAAATCTGTCAACCTCATGGACTTCTTCATTTTCTTCAACCTGATGCTCCTCATTTTCTTCTTCATTCAGTGAGTCTTGTTCTCCCCCTGGACAGCAAGCATCTTTTTCCTCATTCAGCCTAGCAGGTACCTCTTCATTGATGGTCAGCTTGTCCAGCATGTCTGTTAGACCTATAGAACTAACTGAAGAACTAGACAATTCACTGTTAATCAACTTAGATTCATCAAGTACAAATGGACAGATTCCACTACAACTTGGGTAGTTAAGTTGTAAATTTTGTATGCCCTAGTATTATTATTGTACCCAACAAATATCCCTTCTAGGGATTTGGTAGCAAACTTTGTTTGGTAGTGCTTACCATTAACTAAAACATAACACTTGCTACCAAAGATTCTAAAGTAGGAAATGTTTGGTTTTCTGCCTTTCAAAATCTGATAGGGAGTCATCTTATGTTTCTTATTGATGGAGGCTCTATTGAGAATATGACATGCAGTATTTATTGCCTCTGCCCAGAAGTACTCAAGGAGAGTAGTGTCACAAAGTAGTGTTCTACTTGCCTCAATTAGAGTCCTATTCTTTCTTTCAGCAACTCCATTTTGCTGAGGAGTTCTAGGTGAGGAGAATTCCTGATGAATCCCAAGTTTATCACAGAACTTTGTCATACATTCAGACTGAAATTCAGTTCCATGGTCACTTTTGATTTTGACCACTGAACTGTTATGTTCATTCTGAATTTGTCTAACAAAAGACTGGAAAACAGTTGGGGTTTCAGATTTCTGCCTCAAGAAGAAAACTCATGTATATCTAGAATAGTCATCCACATTAACTAATGTGTATACTTTCCTACCAAGACTGTGAACTGGCATAGGACCAAACAATTCCATATGTAAGAGATATAAACATCTCATTGAATCTTTGATATCAAGTGCATGGAAAGTGGACTTAGTCTGTTTGCCCTTTTGGTAAGCAGAACACACACCCTCTTTAATGCACTTGACTTGAGGACCATTCCTCACTAACCCTATGCTAAACAGCTGTCCTATTGACTTATAGTTCAGATGGGCAAGCCTCTTGTACCATTTGACATATAGTGAAGCTTTTTATCCTGCAACTAGACAAATGGGTGAGTTGTCAAACTCATAATCTTGGTTAAGACAATATACATTCCCTTTCCTAGTGCCAGTCAAAATGATCTCTTGATCACTTGACCTTCTTATTTGGAACTCCCCTTTGACAAAGAAGATGTCATAACCTAGATCACTAAGTTGACTTATGCTGATCAGATTATGTTTTAGACCTTTCACATAAGCTACTTTAGTGATAGTAATTGAATCACTAAAAATATTACCAAATCCTTTGATGATTCCTTTTTCTGATCCACCAAAGATTACCTTGGGTCCATTCTATATGGATACATAGTCCCTCAACATTCTTCTTGTTCCAGTCATGTGTCTGGAACATCCACTATCCAAGTACCATAGAGGGGTATGGTCACTTGGATTCACCTGCATCAAATACAGAATCACTTACCATTAGAACCCAAATTGTTATTGGGTCCTAGGTCATTGTTAGGTTAAAATCCTGCAGCTGTTTTGAGAGGTAGACTACTCTTGGTTATAACACTTATGTTGAACCAACAATCCCTGGCAAAATGGCCCACTTTGCCACATCACCAACACTCAAACCTATTATACCTTCTCTTAGGTACAGACTTTACTGCTTGGTTGCCAGCAGTTCTGTTAAGTGTAGGTGCTGGAGCCGTAAACCCCAAGACTTCCTCTTGAACCTGATGGGTTTGCCTATAATGTGATCTATGGGCATTTGCACCCTTTCCCATGAGATCTTCATCCTCACAGTGACCATGAGTACTATCATGATCATACCTGTTTGTTGGTTGCATCACTTTCCTAAAGAAAATAGGGAGCTTAGAAGCTAGTGGTTGTGCTGGGGCCTTACCTTTTCTATGAAAATTGGTGGCCCTAGTTCTACCCTTGAAACCTAAACCAGACTTTCCTTTATGAGAAATGAAATTATCTATTAAGGGCAAGGCTGATTTTGGTTTGGAGAATTTAGCCACTAACTCTCTTTCTTGCTGAAGTTTTGCCTCAAGTTTCTTGATGTGATTTTCCTTGAAAGAGATTGTGCCCATCTGAATAATAGTAATTTTTTTTAGTTTGGCAATCTCCTTCAGTTTTGAATCTATCAACATGGCTGAATCTGATGCAGCCTGCTTCAAAGACTCAATCTCCTTGGCCTGCTCCTTGACAAGAAACTTGCTCCTCATTAGAGCTTACAACAACCCACCATACTCATTAATGAGTTTATGCACATCCCCTTCTGATTCAGAACCATCCACATCTCTTGATGCAGAAGTTTCTGAATCTGATGCAGTGTAGTAATCTGAAGCTGAGGGAGAATTGTATACCTTATTTGGACCAGGCTGATCCTGGCACTGATCATTTTCTGATAGAGCCATCAGCCCTCTACAGTAATAGTCTTCTGCTCCATTTATGTAGTCCAGCATTTGTAGGAATTTTAGTTCCCTAGAATCCTCTTATGTTGATATCAGCCCAACATATGCTTCAGTATTATCTTCATCTCCTGATCCTGAAGATGAAGTGTTTGTCCAACTCTTCTGCTTCTGAGAAACAAGGTATTTCTCCTTCTTGCCTTTCACTTAATGCTTCTTCTTATCTTTGGATTCAGTCCTCTTGTCTGGACAGTCAGCTATGACATGCCCAGGCATGTTGCAACAATAACAAACTATTTTAGAAATAGTTTGTTTAATAGGTTTTGAGGCATACCTGTCCTCCTTGGGAGTCTTCTTTTTCTTGTAATACTCATCCTTAGAAAAGGATGTTGATGGCTTGGTTCTCCATTTCTTATTTTTCATTAACCTTTGGAATTGCCTTGTAAAGGCAACAAAGTCCTCATCAGAGGTGTGTCTATCAGATGTGCTGTTGTCAAGATTTTCTTCTTCAGCCTCAGCAGTCCTTCTTGATGGAGAAAAGGACTTTTTCCAACCCTTTCTTGTGCCTTCAGCCTTGAAGGCTACAGACCTTTCTTTGTATTTAGGCCTACTGCTTTTCTCCTACTCTTTTCTAGCAGTGAGCTGCACTTCATATGATAACAGCTGTTGAAGTTGGTAACCGGGCGGTCTGGCGGTCTGCCTTGGCGGGTTGATGACCGCGCGGTTTTACTGTTACCCTTCTGCGGTTTGGCTGCTGTGTGTTGCTGTCTGAGGTCCAAGAGGTCTAGCGGTTTGTCTCTGGCGACTTGGAGACTGGGCGGTCTAGCGGTCTCTCATGGAGATCTCTCTCTCTCTCTGGTAGTAGCCAAGCGGTTAGCCCTTCTGTCTAACCACGCGGCTTGTGCGGTTTGTGTCCGTATAGTCCGCTCGTGTCCTGTAAATTTTTAGTCCCACATCTCTTATTTGTATTCTCTCTTCTCTCCTCCATTCTATATAAGGGAGGTCATACCTTTGTAATAGATACCTTTTTGAGATAATAAAGTTTCTATTAAACCACTTCCGGCTTGTTTTTGTTCGTTTTTAACATGGTATCAGACGAAACGATCTTTTCCTCATGATTCAGCTTCTTCTTCTGTTCGCACGGGCTACCTTCTAGCCGCTCGACTTCTTTCCCTCCGCTTGATTCTAGGCTTGTTTCTGCTTCCCGCGACCTATCTTCGCTGCTTTCCTTCTCTGCTGACCGCTGCCCTGCTAGTGCGGCTTGTTTCTCATTGCTTCTCTTCTCTCGCTGCTCCTCTTAGTCGTCGCGACTTGTTTAATAGTCACCTCGACCTGTTTCCTTCTACCCGCTCGTTCTAGCTATTCGTTGCGGCCTCTCTTTTGCCGTCCAACTTATCTTCGCCTGCCTGTGGCTTTCCGAGCCGCACGACCTGCTTCTGTCCGACTGGCTTGTGACTTACTTTAGCCGCCGCAGCTTGCTGTTCTCTCGCCGTCTCTCTTCAATGGATTCCACTTCCTCTGAGCCGTCTGCCTCGGTGGTCATCTCTTTTGGTAGTGCCCACACTGTTACTCGCGGACAATGGTTGATCGATTCTGGTGCTACAAATCATATGACAAGCAATCCTCAATGTTTCTCTCATCTAGACACCCATGATCGGTTGCCCCCTGTCATAGTTACGGATGGTTCTCCCTCTCCGGTCAATGGGACGGGCATGGTTCAAGTCACTCTGTCTCTCTTCCTTGCAGATACCCTCTATGTGCCCCAGTTTCCTTGCAATTTGTTATCGGTTACCTCTTTATGCAAGCAACTACAGTGCTCCATCACATTCACTACTACCTCTTGTTATTTTCAGGATCCGGCCTCCCAACTGACGATTACTACTGGGACTGAGAGTGGCGGCCTCTACTTCCTCGACAACGTCTCTACTCTCTCTGCCTTCTCCTCCTGCTCTACAGATCTTCTCCAATGGCATCTTCGTCTTGGTCATGCCCCCCCTCGCCTTCTTCACCAACTTCTCCCCCACCTCCCTTCTCAACATCCTGCTCTTAATTGTGACGCATGTTAACTTGGCAAGCTTCACCGCTCTTCCTTTCCTCCAAATCAGCTCGTGGATCCACCCGTCCATTTGATCTTGTTCACTCTGACATCTGGGGTCCTGCTCCTACCCTTACCATTGGGCGGGGTAGTTCTTACTTTGTTACGTTCATTGATGAGTTTTCTCATTGTACTTGGGTCTATCTCTTACGAGACCGTTCAGAACTTTTTGATGTATGGACATCCTTTTATCATTCAATTCAAACTCAGTTTGGCGTTTCCATTAAACTCTTATGCTCGGATAACGCAAAAGAGTATCTTAGACAAGCCTTTTCCTCTTTCTGTACGCAACATGGGATTATTCATCAAACCAGTTGTGTTTACTCTTCCCAACAAAATGGAGTGGCGGAACGCAAAAACTGTCACCTCCTTGATGTTGCTCGCACTCTGCTTACGCAAATGCATGTCCCTCGCTCCTACTGGGGCTATGCTGTTCTCATCTCTTGTTATCTCATCAATCGTATTACCTCCACCGTTCTCCATGGTCAAACTCCTTTCTCCATTCTCTATCCGGGCAAAGAACCCTTCCCTCTTCCTCTACGTATCTTCGGCTGCACAGCATTTGTGCATGCTCCCTCTACCACCAGCGACAAACTCTCCCCTCGGTCCACCAAATGTATCTTTCTGGGGTACTCTCCAACTCAGAAGGGTTATTGTTGCTTTGATCCCGTCACCCGCAAACAATTTGTCTCTGTGGATGTTACTTTCTTTGAAAATGCTTCTTACTTCTCTTCCGCTTCTTCCTCTCCTCCTGCTCATCCTCCACACACCCCCGCTCCTTCTATTACCAACCCCCTATTCCCTCCACTCCTGCAACTGTTCCTCCACCTCCACTATCTCCACCGTCTTCCCCCGCTCCTTCTTTTCCACCTTCCTCCTCTTCGCTGCCGTCGCTCTCTTCTCCTGGGCAAGCTTTCTCCACCACGGATGCTCCGGATCCTGCGGTACCTGCTGACCTGGACCTTCCCATTGCCCTTCGCAAAGGGGTTTGGGCTTGTACCCAGCATCCTCTTACTGCTGTTGTTTCCTATGATCATCTCACGCCTGCTCACCGGGACTTTGCTCTGTCTATCTCTTCTATTTCCACCCCTCGTTCCTATCAGGAAGCTCTCACCCTTCCGCATTGGAAGGCTTCCATGGATGACGAGATTGCTACTCTCACTGAACGGGGAACCTGGACTCTTGTTCCTCCTCCTGTTGGCACGGATGTTGTGGGCTGTCACTGGGTTTTGTGGTGAAATTCCTCCCCGATGGTCATGTGGATCGCTACAAAGCCCGCCTGGTGGCTAAAGGATTCACTCAGACCTATGGTGTTGATTATTTCGATACCTTCTCTCCCGTTGCTCGTCTCAGCACCATACGGGTCCTTCTCTCTGTGGCTGTCAACCGAGATTGGCCAATTTCCCAGCTGGATGTAAAGAATACCTTCCTTTATGGTGATCTTCAGGAGGCCGTCTACATGGAGCAACCTCCTGGGTATGTTGCTCATGGGGAGATCCGAGTATGCCGGCTGCAGAAGGCAATCTATGGCCTCAAGCAGAGCCCTCGCGCTTGGTTTGACAACTTCAGTGGCATCGTGGCGGCCATTGGTTGTGCGCGCAGCTCTACTGATCACTCGCTATTTATTCGCAAAACCTCCTCGAGATTGGTGGTTCTTGCTGTGTACGTCGATGATATTCTTCTCACTGGCGATGATCAGGAAGGGGTAACCTTGTCAAAGTGGCATCTTCGTCAACATCTGGTCACGAAAGATATGGGCTCTCCGAAGTACTTTTTGGGATCGAAATCTCTCGGAAGCCCAACTCCATAGTCCTCTCCCAATGTAAGTATGCCCTTGATCTATTAAAAGAAGCAGGATTGACTGGGGCCAAACCTGCCCGATGCCCCATGGCAATTGGAGAAGACAAAACCTGGACAGATGATTCGCCTCTTCTTTCAGATACTACGCGGTACAGGCGTCTTGTTGGTAAGCTCGTATATCTTACAGTGACCAGGCCCGACATTTCCTATGCTGTGGGCAAGGTGAGTCAATTCATGCAAGCACCTAGGGAGTGCCATCTACAGTCCGCCTTGCGAATCTTGGAGTATGTCAAAGCTGCGCCTGGGAAAGGATTACTCTTTCAGAAGAATGGTCATCTAAGGGTTGAAGCCTACTCAGATGCGAGTTACGCTAATGACAAAGGGGATCGCAAGTCTACCACTGGTTTCTGTACCTTTGTTGGGGGAAATCTGGTACGCTGGAAGAGCAAGAAGCAGTCTGTTGTCTCCAGGTCCAGTGCTGAAGCAGAGTATCGGAGTATGACATCGACCACTTGTGAGTTAAAATGGCTACGGGCTCTCATGCTGCATTTAGGAGAGGTCTACAACTATCCTCTACCTATGTTCTGTGATAACAAGGCTTCCATATACATTTCCAAAAATCCGGTCTTCCATGAAAGAACCAAGCACATTGAGGTCGACTGTCATTTCATTCGTGAAGAGATTTTGAAGGAACAAATTTGCACTCCTTTTGTCACTTCTGATAAAGAGCTGGCTGACATCTTCACCAAGCCAGTATCCGCCTCGTTTCTTCATATTTGTGACAAGCTGGGCATGATCGATATATATGCTCCAGCTTGAGGGGGAGTGTTGAAGTTGGTAACCGGGCGGTCTGGCGGTCTGTCTTGGCGGGTTGATGACCGCATGGTTTTACTGTTACCCTTCTGCGGTTTGGTTGCTGTGTGCTGCTGTTTGAGGTCCAAGCGGTCTAGCGGTTTGTCTCTGGCTACTTGGAGACCGGGCAGTCTAGCGGTCTCTCATGGCGATCTCTCTCTCTCAGGCAGTAGCCGAGCGGTTAGCCATTCTGTCTAACCGCGCGGCTTGTGCGGTTTGTGTCTGTATAGTCTGCTCGTGTCCTGTAAATTTTTAGTCCCACATCTCTTATTTGTATTCTCTCTTCTCTCCTCCATTCTATATGAGGGAGGTCATACCTTTGTAATAAATACCTTTTTGAGATAATAAAGTTTCTGTTAAACCACTTCCGGCTTGTTTTTGTTCATTTTTAACAACAACTTTCCAAATAATGTGGGTGGAGGTGTATCAGTAAGCTTGGCCACTTCTCTAATGTCACATATCTTTGTGTCCCAATCCTTTGTTAGTGACCTGAGAAATTTGTCATTCAGTTCATATGTGCTGAAGACTCTTCCATAGGTCATCAGCTCATTGACAATCCTGAAAAACTTCTTGTAACATTCAGCTATGCTGTCAGTCTTGGCTTGTCTAAAGCTATCATATTCTTGATTCAGCATAGATTTTCTGTCCTCTCTGACTTCTTCTGTTCCCTCCATGTAGACAATCAGGGTGTCCCACATTTCCTTGGAGGTTTTACAGTGCACCAGATTCTGAAATGTGGCATCATCTATAGCACTTACTATAATGTTTTGTGCACTTTTGTCTAATGTTGCCAGGATGATCTCATCCTTAGTCATTTCAGAATAGCTCTTATGGGGTTTTAACATTTGCATCTAGAACTGGTACCTTCATTGGAATGAAGGGACCCTCTTGTACTGTAATGTAGATTCTTTGATCAGATGCTTCTATAAACACCCTGACCCTTTCCTTCCATATGCCAAAACATTCTTTCCTGCAGATAGGCAGTTTCATAGATCCAAATTCCTTCTGATTCTCTATTGAACCCATTCTTGAAATCTGTTATTTGCCTTGGAGATCCACTCAGACTGTTAGGTCAATCTTTGAGTAACCTCCCTCTGATACCACTTGAAAGACTTGATTTCTAGACACCTAGGGGGGTGAATAGGTTCTAATTTTTGCTTCAAAATTTTAGGCAAACAACAAAATTTAACTCAGCACAGAAACAATGTAAACCACAGAATAATGAACACACCACAACATACACCAGATTTATAGTGGTTCCCCAAGGTCTGGGTACATCCACTTTCCCCCTTCGCCTATCTAGTAGTGTAATAGATTCGGCCTAACTTCCTTCTTTCTTCTCCGATCCGCAGATCTTAGAGCTCAAAACCAATAATGGTTTCTACAAATCAGACTTATACAAGTCCTACCTCAGATTCTTCCCCAAGAACCCTACCTCAGGCCTCAGCCCTACCTCAGCCTATATCACTAGGCTTACAAATCAGAGTGAAACCCCACTCCTACAACTCAGGCAAAAGCCCTACCTCAGCTTTTATAATTACAGCTTTACAACTCAGATCTTACAACAGATCCTAAAAGAAATTGTTTGATTAAGAGATACAGAAATTTAGCCAGATGAATCTCTTCACTGATGAGCTTCTTGATCAATTCTTGAATAGACTGATCTTCAGATTCAACCTGACTTAGCCGTTTCGAAGCTTCTTGATAGATCAAAATAAGGTTGATCTTCACTTGATGTAGAAGTTGATCTTCAGATAGCTTCCTCCTTGAATTCAAAATGAGATCTGAATCTTCCTTGCAGACTGATCTGAATCTGCCTTCGTAAGGGTTTCCACTTTTCTTTTTGTCGAAAACTTTCTCTGAAGGATTCACTTCTTAGTGTTGTATGTTCTCTTTTCTTGCTATTGTCTCTTTTTTGTGTGTTGTATCGAAGCAGTCCTTTATATAGAGTTTCCTCCTAATTACAAGCTGATCGGGTTTGTAACAGTCTTCTGACAGTTCTGACAAAGGTGTCAGGCCGGTTGGTTATGTCAGCTGATTCTTCAAAGACTTTCCAACTCAGCATGAACCACTCAGCAAACTGCTTCACATGTGTCGACACAAATGGACTAAGTGTCGACACAAGTCTTGATGATGTCGACACAACACTCCATGTGTCGATATAGTCATTATTCTGGTACTCGACACAGCATCTGTTAAATGTGTCGACACAAGCCCTCTGTGTTGACATAATTCTGCTTCCATTGTCAAAATAACTCATGGGTGTCGACACAGCTTCTGCTTTCAGTGTCGACATAACTCCTGGGTGTCGACACAGATTCTGCTTTAAGTGTGGACATAAATCCTAGCTCAGGTGTCGACTCAAGTCTGAGTGTCGACTCAGCTTCTTCTTTAGGTGTCGACACAATTCATCACAAGAGTCGACACAAGTCTGGGTGTCGACACAGCTTCTTCTGTTGGTGTCGACACAATGCCTGGATGTCGACTCAACTTCTTCTTTAGGTGTCGACATAATTCTTCACAAGTGTCGACATAATTCTTCACAAGTGTCGACACTTGTACTTAAAAAATTTTCTTCCAATTCTTAAACCTACACAATGAAACTCAAACATACATCAAATACAAATTGATGTATATCATTGATTAATATGAGGCTTCTCCAAATCTGGTACATATAAACAGTGTACCCAACACCTAGCTGGGACGAGGAAAGGAAAAGACATGAAAGTGGAGAATAATAAATATAAGCAGGTGGCGGCAGAACTAATCTAGAAGTTCTATAGTGTATAAGACAGAATGAAGATAAGAAAGACTGTACAAGAAAAAGTAACCTTAATTTATATGAAAACACATAAGCCAAGTGATCTTTTGCAGGGCTCCTATCGTATAAAAAGTCCCGTACCAATTTATTCGATAGGGTGTCAATTTTCTAGCAAGCATAGATATATATTTACTGAATAAAAACCTTAGATTATGAGCACGCTTGCATGAACATATAAACCAAGGGGTCGTTTTGCAATGCCTGTTGTATAAAGCGTCCCATACCACTTATACAATAGGTGTCGGGGTTATATGTCATGGTTATGCCATGAAATGCTGTTGGGTACATTGGAATACATGTACCTGATTTGAAGAAGCCTCACCCTACTCAATGATATACATCAAGATGTATTTGATGTACTTTGAGTTTAGTTGTGTAGGTTAAGTAATTGCAGGGAAAGCATGAAAAGTTTCTAAGTCCATGTGTCGACACCCAGAAGAAAAATGTCGACACTTAAGAAGGCTTGTGTCGACACTTGGAGTAATTGTGTCGACACCAGGAATACAGAGTCGACACCAGAAGGAAAGTGTCGACACATACAGGCAGTGTCGACACACAATGAAGAAATGTCTAAAGAATCAGTGTCAACACTTAGAAGCAGTGTCGACACCCAGAGGAACTTTGTCGACATCAAAAGTGTCGACACTAGGAAGTTGTGTCGACACTCAGCAAAACTTCAACAAAGTTCAAGTATAAGTGTCGACACTAGGAGGCTGTGTCGATACTCAGCAAAACTTCAACAAAGTTCAAGTACAAGTGTCGACACTAGGAGGCTGTGTCGACACTCACCAAATTTCAACAAAGTCTAAGTACAAGTGTCGACACAAAGGAGATGTGTCGACACTCAACAAAGTCTCAACACATGAAGAATGTGTCGACACAAGGAGATGTGTCGACACTCAGCAAAAGTTTCAACACAGAAGACATGTGTCGACACAAAGGAGATGTGTCGACACTTAGCAAGTATCAACACAAGAAGATGTGTCGACACAAAGGAGTTGTGTCGACACTTAGCAGAAATCAACTAAGTATCAAAGAAGAAGGACTTGTGTCGACACACATAATCTGTGTCGACACATTCTGAAGAAGCAGTGTCGAGAAGTAATTTCTACAACACAAGGAGTTGTGTCGACACCACGAAGGCTAGTGTCGACACTTAGTATACTTGTGTCGACACTTAGTCTATCAGTGTCGACATTTAAAGACTGTCTGTCTCGATAATTTCAGACAGTTACAGAGAATTCAAGAAGTGACTGGATGACTTGACAGCTGCCATTCCAGCCGATCTACTGCAACTGTCAGAGCTGTCAGAAAGTTGTTAGGAACCGGATCAGCCGGTCTCCTTGGAGAAAGTCTATATAAAGACCTTCTCCTTGATAGATTGAGCAATACAGATTAAGAAAAAAAAATCGAGAGATGAATCATTGAAGTACAACACAACAAGAAGAAGACCTTCAAGTGAAGATCTAAGAAGTTGGAGAGAGAGAGCTCCTTCTAAGAAGACAGCTGTTGAACCAGGCTGTGAAGAAAGTTTCAGATTGAGATCTGATTCTTAAGTCAGCAGTGATTGAAGATCATCTGCATAGAGAATCAACCCTATTGTGTTCTAATTCAAGAAGCTTTGAAGAAAGCCAAGGGAGGTTGATCTCAGCATAGTTCTTCCAAGAACTTTTCAAGAAACCAGACAACTCTTCTCTCTCAATCAGAGTTGTTGTGATATTCTTTGTAATTTTAAATTTCTTGTAGGATCCTTAGGGATCTGAGTTGTAAGCCTATAATTATAAAGGCTGAGTGGTAGGGCTTGTGTGCCTGAGTGTAGGAGATACATTTCTCTGAGTGTAGGCCTTGTTGAAGGCTGAGTGTAGGCCTTGTTGAAGGCTGAGTGTAGGTCTTGGTGAAGACTGAGTGGTAGGGCTTTGAGCCTGAGTTGTAGGAGTGGGATCACTCTGAGCTGTAGGAACCTATTTGGGGTTCTGAGTTGTAAGATCTGAGGATCTGAGGAATAGTGGAGAAGTTTGGCTGAATCTAGTACACTACTAGATAGGCGAAGGGGGAAAGCGGATGCACCCAGATCTTGGGGAACCACTATAAATCATGTGTGCTCTCTGTGATTGTATGCTTGTGTGAATGCTGTGTTAACTGTGCTGAATTGCTGTGAAGAAGTAAATAGAATTCTGTGTTTCTGCCATAAAAGTTTAAAAAGATTAAGTGCACCTATTCACCCCCCCCCCCTCTAGGTGTTTAGGCACTAGTTCTTTCAAGTGGTATCAGAGGGAGGTTACTCAAAAAGGACATAACAGTCTGAGTAAAGATCATGTTGGAAGATTCAGTATAATCAAGAATCAAGAAAATGTGTTCAACTGAGAATCACAAAGAGCTAGGATCTATTAAGTTGCTAATCTGTAGAAAGGAGATTTTTGGCATTTGGAAAGAAAGGGTTAGACTATTTATGGAAGCCTCTGACCCTAGAATTTATATCATAGTCAAAGAAGGGTCATATGTGTCAATGAAAGTATCTATCCTGGATGCAAATCAGAGAACTCCTAAGGACTATTCAGAGATGACTAAAGATGAGATTATTCTGGCCACTATGGACAAGAGGGCTCAGAATATTATTGTAAGTGCAATAGATGATGCCACATTTCAGAATTTGATACACTGTAAAACTTCTAAAGAAATGTGGGATACACTGATAGTCTATATGGAGGGATCAGAAGAGGTAAGACAAGACAGAAAGTCTTTGTTAAATCAAGAGTATGAAAGCTTCAGACAAGGCAGGTCTGATAGCATAACTGAGTGCTACAAGAAATTCTATAGGATTGTCAATGAGTTGATATCTTATGGAAGAGAATTCAGCAATTATGAATTGAATGATAAGTTCTTGAGATCCCTGACAAAGGACTGGGATACCAAAATTTGTGTCATAAGGGAAATGGCCAAATTAGCAGACATACCTCCTCCAACATTGTTTGGAAAACTGTTATCATATGAAATGCAGTTAATGGTAAGGAAGGAGGAGGAGAAGACTACAAGAGTTGAGCACAAAGAAAGAGCTGTGGCTTTCAAGACTGAAGCCACTAGGAAATATAAAAGCAAGTCTCCATCTCCACCTCCAAAAGTTGCTGAGACTGAGACAGATGAGTCAGAAAGCAAGAATTCTGAAAGCACTGAGAGTGATGAAGACTTTGTAGCTTTCACTAGACATTTTCAGAAGTTTCTAAAGAAGAAACAGTGGAGGTCTAAGCCATCCACTTCACAAAAATCATCAAAGAATGACAGGAGAAATCCCAAGTCAAGTAAAACTACATCTTCAAAGATAGTTTTTTATTGTTGTAACAGACAGGGACATGTTGTTGCTGACTGTCCAGAGAAGAGGAAAGAGTCAACTGATAAGAAGAAGACTCAGATCAAGGGCAAAAAGGAAAGGTCCTTTGTTACTAAGAAGGACAAAAGTCTGTCTGATATTTCTTCTTCAGAAACTGATTCAGAAGCTGAAGCTTATATTGGACTGTTTGCTGAAGAAGAGGAAGATGAGTTCATCCAGTTAATGAACTCTATATATGAGCATGAGGACAATAAGTGCCAGGGACTGATGGCCTTATCAGAAGGAGACAAAATTCAGGATCAGCCTGGACCAAGTCAGGTACAAAATTGTTCTGCTAGTTCAATTTCTAGTACTGAGTCAGATTTAGATACATCAGCATCAAGTGATATTAGTGGATCTGAATCTGAAGGAGACATTCATCAGTTGATTGATGAATATAGAGTAGTGTTCCAGGCTTTGAAGAAAAGCAAACTCTTGGCCAAAACTCAGGCTAAGGATATTGCCACTCTTAAAGTTGCTGCAACAGATTTTGACAAGTTGCTTGATCAGAAACTAAATGAAATAGCCAGGCTGAAGAACATTACTGTTATTCGGATGGGGACTATTACATTCAACAATGATCAAATCAGAAATTCGGAGATTAGTCTTCAGAAGGAGAGATATATAGTAGCAAGGTTTTCTAAACCAAAATCTGTTCTACCTTTGATAGATGAGTTTGTACCTCATAAGGGTAAAACTGGATTAGGTTTTACAAAACCTGCCTGGACAGTAAAGTCCAAGTCTAAGGGCAAAGCCCCAGTACTCAACAAGAAGCCTACTGTAGATAAAACAGCCAGGGTTGTACCTAAGCAAAGGTACAATAGATTTGAGTGCTGGTGTTGTGGCAAGGTAGGCCACTTTGCCATAGATTGTTGGCATAATTCAAATGCTAAGGTGAGTAGCAAACTGCCTGCTAGAAAAGCTACATGTAGTTTTGTTAAGATTCAGACTAACTTGCACCAAGGACCCAAGAATTATTTGGGTTCTAAGGTTAAGTAATATGTTTTGCAGGAGAGTCCAAGTGGCCATGCCCCAATATGGTACTTGGACAGTGGATGTTCCAGGCACATGACTGGAACTAGGGGATTGCTAAAGGACTATACACCAATCAAGGATGGTCCTATGGTTACCTTTGGTGGTTCTGAAAAAGGAATCATCAAAGGCTTTGGTAATATTTCTAGCAACCTTATTACAATTACTCAAGTGGCTTATGTTAAAGGTTTGAAACACAACCTCATTAGTATAAGTCAGCTGAGTGATTTAGGATATGACATCTCATTTGTCAAATATGGTTGTCATATCAGGAGGTCAAATGATCAAAAGATCATTCTAACATGTTATAGGAAGAGAAATGTCTATTGTCTAGACATTATGTGTGAGAACAATGTTTCTCCTGTGTGCCTTGTAGCTGATGAGAAAGTCTCTCATTGTGTCAAATGGCACAAGAGGCTAGCCCATCTTAACTATAAGATAATTGGTCAACTCTATAGTAAAGAGTTAGTGAGGAATGGTACTCAGGTTAAGTGTATTAAGGATGGGATATGCTCAGCTTGTCAAAAGGGTAAGAAGACCAGATCCACCTTTAATAGCATTGAGAACAAAGATGCTGTGAGGTGCTTATACCTCTTGCATATGGATCTTTTTGGTCCTATGCCAGTTCACAGCCTAGGTAGGAAGGTCTACACATTTGTGGTTGTAGATGACTACTCAAGGTTTTCCTGGGTGTTCTTCCTTAGACAGAAATCTGAAACTCCAAGTATCTTATAAAGTTTTTTTAAACAAATTCAGAATGAATTGGACAGTACAGTGGTCAAAATCAGAAGTGATCATGGTACTGAATTTCAGTCTGACAGTATGACAAAACTGTGTGAAGAATTTGGAAGTTTTCAGGAATTTTCTTCACCAAGAACACCTCAGCAAAATGGCATTGCTGAAAGGAAAAATAGAACCTTGATAGAGGCTGGTAGAACCCTATTAAGTGACACATATCTCCCAGAATATTTCTGGGCTGAGACAGTAAACACTGAATGTCATGTAATTAATAGGGATACTATCACCAAGAGTCACAATAAGACCCCCTATGAGATTATGAAGGGCAGAAAACCAAATCGATCCTATTTCAGGATCTTTGGTTGTAAATGATATATACATAACAATGGTAAGTCTTATTTAACCAAGTTTGCTGCCAAATCCCAAGAGGGGATCTTTGTTGGGTACAGCAACAATAGTAAGGCTTATAGGGTCTACAACTTGACTACTCAAGTTGTAGAAGAGTCAGTACATGTAGTGTTTGATGAAGCTAGACTCATTAACAATGAATTGTCTAGAAGTATTTGCAGCTCCACATGTGTGACTGAGAAGATGGACAAGCTTACTATTGAAGAAGGTTCTACTGCAAGTCAGCAAGTGGATGATAGTGGCTGTTGTCCAGGGTGAGTACTAGATACACCTGATGCATAAGAAGATCAAGGGGTGCATCAAGTTGAAGAAGTTGAAGGAGTACAACCTGAAGACAGGCTGCCTGCAGCAAATAGGCATCTAAAAGATCATCCAGCCAATCAAATTATTGGTGATCTCAGACAAGGGGTACAAACAAGGAGCAGGAATCTAAGTTCAGTTCTCTACTCTAGCTTTCTATCCCAAGTAGAGCCAAAGAAATTTGAAGAAGAAATCCTAGACCCTTATTGGATTGAGGCTATGCAAGAGAAGCTGAACCAGTTCAAAAGATGCAATGTCTGGGAGCTAGTTCCTAAACCAAAAGACCACAACATTATTGGGACTAAGTGGATCTTTAGGAACAAGTTGGATGAACATGGAGTTATTATAAAGAACAAAGCAAGACTGGTTGCAAAAGGTTATAGGCAGGAAGAAGTTATTGACTTTGATCAAACCTTTGCTCCAGTAGCCAGACTGAAAGCTATAAGGTTGTTCCTGGCTTATGCAACCTATCAAGGGTTTAAAGTATACCAAATGGATGTTAAGTCAGCCTTTCTGAATGGAAATCTGAAGGAAGAAGTGTATGTAGAACAGCCATCAGGTTTTGTTGATTCTATCAAACCTAATTATCTCTATAGACTTAGGAAGGCTTTGTATGGGTTAAAACAAGCCCCTAGGGCTTGGAATGAGACCCTGTCTAGTTTCCTCATTAAGAATAAATTCACAAGGGGAAAATAGACAAGACTCTATTCCTTAGGGAATCCAGAGGCAAGATCATCTTAGCCCAAATATATGTATATGACATCATATTTGGGTCTACAGAAAGTAGTCTTTGCAAAAAGTTTGCAAAACTTATGCAAGGACAATTTGAAATGAGTAGTATGGGGGAACTTAAGTTCTTCTTGGGTCTCCAAGTTAGACAAAATGAGGATGGTTTATCCATATGCCAGTCTAAGTTCACCCTAGAATTAATAAGGAAGTATGATATGGAATCATCCAGTACCATGAAAACTCCTATGGGGTCAAGTATGTCTCTTAGCAAAGATGATGCAGGGAAACCTGTAGATGAGACTTTGTATAGAGGGATAGTTGGCTCCCTATTGTATTTGACTGCTAGTAGACCAGATATCATGTATGCTACATGTGTCTGTGCTAGGTACCAAGCTTGCCCTAAAGAATCTCATTTGACAGCAGTCAAAAGAATTTTGAGATATCTAAAGGGCACACCTTATCTGGGTCTTTGGTACCCTAGGAATGGAGACTTTGTACTGACAGGTTATTCAGATGCAGACTTTGCAGGCTGCAAGGAAGATAGGAAGAGTACAACTGGTACCTGTCAATTTTTAGGTGGAAGGCTGGTCTCATGGAGTAGCAAGAAGCAAACCAGTGTGGATATCTCCACAGCAGAATCAGAGTATGTGGCTGCAGGAAGTTGCTGTGCTCAACTTCTATGGATACAACATCAGCTTGAAGATTATGGTATTCAAGTAAGTAGAACACCTCTATTTTGTGATTCTACTAGTGTCATTTCTATTGCAAATAATCCTGTCTCCCATAGTAGGACTAAGCACATAGAAATAAAATACCATTTTCTAAGAGAACATGTGGAAAAAGGAGATATTTCCTTAGAGTATGTTAAGACAGATAATCAGTTAGCTGATATGTATACTAAGCCCTTAGATGAAACCAAATTCAATAGATTTAAAATTGAATTAGGTATGTTAAACTTAGAATAGTTTACAAAAAATTGGCTAAGTAAAATGGTGTCGACACACAAAGTTGTCTGTGTCGACACATAGAAGTGGTGTCGACATTTCAGAGAAATGGTGTCGACACATCTAGGAAGTCTGTGTCGACACTTCAGAGAATTAGTGTCAACACATGCAGTGTAAGTGTCGACACATCCAAGGTGGTGTCGACACTTAAGATTTACACAGAATTAGTCTAGTAAAGTCTCGACTAAGTGTCGAGTTAAGTGGTGTCGACACATAAACAAGTGTCGACACATATATTCTGTCGACTATACTTGTGTCGACACATAGTTGTCGAGACATTATAAGTCTGTGTCGACACTTTTCAACAGTGTCGACACAATTTAAGTATTTTGACGCGCCCTTTCATCTTCGACTCTAGAAAGGTATAAATAGGTTTTCGCCATTGTTTGTCGACACGCTCACCAAAGTTTCGAGACCAAACTTGTGTGTCGACATCTCTCTTCTCTAAATTCAAATTTCTTCAAACCCTAATGGCGCCCAAGCTAGAGGAGAATGTTAATGAAGGATATGAGCTCGTGCGACACGCTTTTGATGACGCGGAACCTGAAATCAAAGGCGTAGTAACCCTAATTACCGAGACTGGGTTAGAATTTCTTGTATCAGAACCGATCAAGATATGGAAGAAGGAAGTCCTCGAATTTCTGAATGGAGCAACTCTAGATGAATCAGGACTCAAGATTAAGTCCAGAGTTCATGGGGAAAAGGTGAAGGTCTCTCCTAAAAGTCTAAGAAAAGTCCTTCAACTACCAAGGACAAAGGGAGAGGAAGATGTGTCTGCTTCTAAGACAAGAGAGGCACGAACATGGTGTGGACTGGACTCCAAAATGAAAATTGGATCTGTTTTCAACAGAAAAGGAATGAACATGCAAGACAAGTTTTTATCTGAGATTGTTGGCAAGGTCATACTGAGCAAGTTTGGTGGACATGATAGGATATCGCTCATATGTTCAATCTAATGACAAGGATCATATTCAAACTGAGTACTGATTGGTCTACAGTATTGTTTGATAAGATTAAAGAGAGCCTAAAGAAACCCAATATGGGTAGAATTCTAAGTCTTTACCTTTCAGGGAGCATACCAGAAGTGATGAATCAAGCAACTGGTTCCAAGATTAAACACATGAGGAGAATGAATTTGAGAATCTTCTCTAGGTGGGATAGAGTATGACCAAAGAAATGCCAACTCCAGTAAAGGACACACCTCAGAAAAAGAAGAAAAAGACAGCCCCTGTGGCTCAGGAATCCTCTAGCAGCTCTGAAGAGCAAGTAGTGTTTAGTTCTGATGATGAACAAGGAAGGAATGCTGGACAGTCTCCAGCTAGACAAGAAGATGCAGAAAGGCAGGGGGAGCTACCACAAGCTAGCCCAATTCACCTTGATCCACTCCAGGGGGAGCCCCTACTTGTGGATGAGCCAACTCCCTTAGAGAGTGAAAGGGCTACCCACACAATACTTGAGGTAATAACTGAAATTAATAAATTAGATTTCCCTATTGAGGATGATGTTTTGTCTGATTCATTACCTAATGTTAATCAGCAAACACAGACACATAGCCAACTCCAAGATGTGGTCATGGAGGACACATCTGTAGCTGAAAAAGAGGTATCAGCTGCTCCTGAGATCAGGGATTCACCAAGTCAACCTCAATAAGAGTTTACATTGGAAGAGCTGTTCCCAGACTTATTACAGACTGACTTTGAAGTGGAAAAGTAGCTGTTGAGGGGGAGCAGGTAGATCTTCAGGGGGAGCAGATTAGGTCTCAAGAGGAGACAACAAATAAAGAACCTGAAGTGCCAAAGAATGCTGAGCAGGTTCCTAGGACTGACAAGGATTTACCTTCTAGCCCTAAGGACAGGGTTGATATAGCTAGCACATCTTCATCTGAAGATGAAGAGGCTGTTAGAGCCAAGAAGAGGAAGTTCCAGGTCTTCAAAAGAAGAAGTCAGACTTACAAAAAGGCTTTACAAGCAATTGCACCACAGCCTGCACCATCTACTGACTATAATTCTCTGATGGTGGCAATGCAGATTAAGCTGGATGAGCAAAGAACAGCTCTGGAAAAGTATATAGATGAAGGACATAAGTCACTCCAATTTGTTCTGGCACAAGATATCAAATCTATCAGATTTGAAGTAAATCAAAACAAGAAGGAGATGACTGACTGTTTTCATAAAGGAGGAAATGCAGTGGTTTATTTGGCTACACATCAAGAGAAGATTAAGACTCAAGTGGATGACATGGCTGTCAAACAAGGATATGTACTGTAGAATCAGATAAGAATGAATGATAATCTAACAGGTTCCCATAATGCCATTGTCACTGAGATAAAGAATATAGCCACTGCCCAACCTGCAGAGAGTGCAACTGCCAAAGCTGAGTTTGATAAGAAATTCCAGGAAAGCCTGACTGCTTTTAAGACTGTTCATGAAACTTCTCAGAAGGCCATTGCAGAACAACTTCAGAAGTTCAAACCCTTCTATAAGGATGGAGTTAATTATCTGAATCATCAAATAAGATTCCAGAAAGATGTTCTTAAGGATCACATTGTTAGAGAAGTCATAAAGGGGGAGAGGGTGTTAGTCAAAGCCAGCTCTGATCATGCCAAATGGATTTCAAATTCCATCAGAGCCACCCTTGGATATCCTCCATTATGTGATGATGATAATGTGGCAGAGTATGGAATAAATCCTGCTTACTTTGGAGGAGAGCCAGCTGAAGTAGCTGAGGTAATATACCCTCCAGCAGACTTTGATATGATACATCAGGAGGTACAGTCTATGTATAGTCCTCCTGATGGTAATCTGAATGTTATTTTGGAGAAAGTAGTACAGCCAGTGCCAGAGGCAGTTCTAAAAGAACAAGAAGCACAATTATCTAAGAAAAGGTTCAGAGAGCAAGCTGAACTTAGGCCTGATTTTGAACAATGGAGCCCCACCTCCAGGAATATCATTTTGACTGTTTTGAAGGCTGCTAAAGATAATATCCTGGATAGAGGCAAGTGGTACTCTGAACAAGAGTGGAGGAAACATGAGAACAGGCAAGAGGCTATTGTTCAATATAGAAGAAAGGCTAAATTGGGAAAGCTACCTCCTACTGCACATCAGCCTAGCAAGTACTTCCCTAAGCCTTATCATTATTTTGAAAGGCAAAAGATAAAGGCTGAAGAATTGAAAAAGAAAGATCTTAAGGGAAAGAAGCCTGCTGCTGCTGATGATACTGAAGCTCCTGTCCAAGCAAAGATACAATCAGGAAAGGGCATTGTGATCAAGGAGCATGAGCAGCATTAGGATAGGAATTTTCTTAAGTTTACAATTTGTAATCATTTGTTTTTAAACTCTCTGTAAACTTTTGAATAATGAAAATGTTGAAGTTGTTAGAACAATGTGATATGTGTTAAATCTATTACATTACTGTTCTGAGATATTTGTGTATACATGTTTTGTTTATACATGTTTATGTACTTACCATGTCATATATTACTGTTTTACATCATACTGTGAATTTGTTATGTATGGTGTATATCATTGACTAAGGGTAATGACTTCTCCAAAGAGGGGGAGATTGTTGGGTACATTGGAATACATGTACCTGATTTGAAGAAGCCTCACCCTACTCAATGATATACATCAAGATGTATTTGATGTACTTTGAGTTTAGTTGTGCAGGTTAAGTAATTGCAGGGAAAGCATGAAAAGATTCTAAGTCCATGTGTCGACACCCAGAAGAAAAGTGTCGACACTTAAGAAGGCTTGTGTTGACACCTAGAGAAGCAGTGTCGACACCTGGAGTAATTGTGTCGACACCAGGAATGCAGATTCGACACCAGAAGAAAAGTGTCGACACATACAGGCAGTGCCGACACACAATGAAGAAATGTCTAAAGAATCAGTGTCGACACTTAGAAGCAGTGTCGACACCCAGAGGAACTTTGTCGACATCAAAAGTGTCGACACTAGGAGGCTGTGTCGACACTCAGCAAAACTTCAACAAAGTTCAAGTACAAGTGTCGACACTAGGAGGCTGTGTCGACACTCAGCAAAACTTCAACAAAGTTCAAGTACAAGTGTCGACACTAGGAGGCTGTGTCGACACTCAACAAATTTCAACAAAGTCTAAGTACAAGTGTTGACACAAAGGAGATGTGTCGACACTCAACAAAAGTCTCAACACATGAAGAATGTGTCGACACAAGGAGATGTGTCGACACTCAGCAAAAGTTTCAACACAGAAGACATGTGTCGACACAAAGGAGATGTGTCGACACTTAGCAAGTATCAACACAAGAAGATGTGTCGACACAACGGAGTTGTGTCGACACTTAGCAGAAATCAACTAAGTATCAAATGAAGAAGGACTTGTGTCGACACACATAATCTGTGTCGACACATTCTGAAGAAGCAGTGTCGAGAAGTAATTTCTACAACACAAGGAGTTGTGTCGACACCATGAAGGCTAGTGTCGACACTTAGTCTACTTGTGTCGACACTTAGTCTATCAGTGTCGACACTTAAAGACTGTCTGTCTCGACACTTTCAGACAGTTACAGAGAATTCAAGAAGTGACTGGATGACTTGACAGCTGCCATTCCAGCCGGTCTACTGCAACTGTCAGAGCTGTCAGAAAGTTGTTAGGAACCGGATCAGCCAGTCTCCTTGGAGAAAGTCCATATAAAGACCCTTCTCCTTGGAAGATTGAGCAAGACAGATTAAGAAAAAAAAATCGAGAGATGAATCATTGAAGTACAACACAATAAGAAGAAGACCTTCAAGTGAAGATCTAAGAAGTTGGAGAGAGAGAGCTCCTTCTCAGAAGACAGCTGTTGAACCATGCTGTGAAGAAAGTTTCAGATTGAGATCTGATTCTTAAGTGAGCAGTGATTGAAGATCATCTACATAGAGAATCAACTCTACTGTGTTCTAATTCAAGAAGCTTTGAAGAAAGCCAAGAGAGGTTGATCTCAGCATAGTTCTTCCAAGAACTCTTCAAGAAACCAGACAACTCTTCTCTCTCAATCAGAGTTGTGGTGATATTCTTTGTAATTTTAAATTTCTTGTAGGATCCTTAGGGATCTGAGTTGTAAGCCTATAATTATAAAGGCTGAGTGGTAGGGCTTGTGTGCCTGAGTGTAGGAGATACATTTCTCTGAGTGTAGGCCTTGTTGAAGGCTGGGTGTAGGCCTTGTTGAAGGCTGAGTGTAGGTCTTGGTGAAGACTGAGTGGTAGGGCTTTGAGCCTGAGTTGTAGGAGTGGGATCACTCTGAGCTGTAGTAACCTATTTGGGGTTCTGAGTTGTAAGATCTGAGAATATGAGGAATAGTGGAGAAGTTTGGCTGAATCTAGTACACTAATAGATAGGCGAAGGGGGAAAGTGGATGTACCCAGACCTTGGGGAACCGCTATAAATCCTGTGTGCTCTCTGTGATTGTATGCTTGTGTGACTGTTGTGTTAACTGTGCTGAATTGCTGTGAAGAAGTGAATAGAATTCTGTGTTTCTGCCATAAAAGTTTAAAAAGATTAAGTGCACCTATTCACCCCCCCCCCCCCCCCGCTCTAGGTGTTTAGGCACTAGTTCTTTCAAATGCAATTATTCCAAGATGAAAACATGCAAGTGTAACTCACCCACTCGACTCTGTGTACTTAGACCTTTAGTTCCCCCTTTCTATAGCCGAACCTCCCAGGATACCTCCATAGTGGCAAACGGAAGCGATGGGTTGGGCCTCGCCCACCTCTAAACCAGTAATTGCACTACCAGTCAGACGTATCGTACGCCTCAATGCTGGTGCACTAAGAGGAACTCCTGCGTACTCTTGTCGGTTGGCGCACCGGACTTCATTTGGCCAAGTGCTAAACCACACTTGCCGAGTCAATGTATTGGCGTTGGTGCATCGACCCTCAAATACCAAAAACCCACGACCTTATACTTTATTCACATGCAACTTATGTATCAGCTACCGAGCCCAAGCTCCCCGGACCATCCCGTCTGTCACAAACTCAAGTTATGGTTAGGAAAAATTTACGAACTAAAGCGGGAAAGACGAAATAGTATTTATGGTTAGGACGCGTTCCTCGGGGAATCTGTCATTTATGTCAGATTTGACGAGCGCTTCCGCACCAGGATTTTCTAAGCAGGAGAGGTGATTGGCGACAAAATTTTTCACGCCCTTCTTTGCCGGATCTCCAAATCAAACTCTTGTAGGAGGAGGATCCATCGAAGAAGGCAGGGCTTGGCATCCGTTTTTGCTAACAAATATTTTATGGCGTAGTGGTCGGTAAATTTGATAATTTTAAATATCGTTATATACGAGCGAAACTTATCAAATGCAAAAACGACAGCTAAAAGTTCATTTTCCATTGTCATGTATTTTCCTCGTGCGGAAGTGAGCGTCTTGCTAGCGTAATAAATGGGATGAAAATATTTGTTTATACGTTGGCCAAGAACGACACCTACAACAATATCACTAGCGTCGCACATAATCTCGAACGGAAGGGTCCAATCTGGCGCCACTAAAATGAGTGAATTGATAAGTTTTTGTTTTATAAAGTTAAAAGCGGGCTCACATTCACTACTAAAGATAAAATTTGGTTCCTTTTCCAAGAAGCGAGTAAGCGGCTTTATTATTTTTGAAAAATCTTGAATGAAACGTTTATAAAATCTTGTGTGGCCTACGAAACTCCTAATAGATTTAACGTTAGAAGGCGGGGGGGGGGGATGTTTTTCGATAATTTCAACTTTGTCCATATCGACCTCCATCCCCTTGGACGTAATCTTATGGTCGAGAACCAAACCTTATCAAAACATAAAGTTACATTTTCCCCATTTTTAAACAAGATGGGTGTCCTCGCATCGCTGAAGGACACGATCTGCGAAGACAAATTGGGAATGAGCATCCAAAAACAAAGAAGTCATCCGTAAAGACTTCCATAATGTATCCTACCAGCTCGCCAAAGTTCGTCAGCATACATCTTTGGAATGTAGCTGGCGCATTGCAGAGGCCAAATGACATTCTTCGATATGCGAAGGTACCAAACAAGCAGGTAAAGGTTGTTTTCTCTTGGTCATCTGGTGTAATGGTGATTTGGAAAAACCTCGATAAACCATTAAAAAACAAAAATATGGATGACCGGATAAACAATCTAGAATTTGGTCTAAAAATGATAGTGGGAAATGGTCCTTGCGGGTGGCATCATTTATTTTTCTATAATTGATGCACACCCATCAACCTGTAACAGTACGAGTTGGGACGAGTTCATTATGATCATTTTCCACTACAGTAAGACCGCCCTTCTTGGGCACGACATGAACGGGACTAACCCATGTACTATCTGATATATGATAAATAATTCCCACATCTAGTAATTTTATGATTCTGAATTTAACGACATCTTTCATTTTTGGGTTAAGACATCGCTGTGGCTGAATAGTTTTGCGGTAATTATCGTTAAGGAAAATTTTATGGGTGCAGAAAGAAGGGTTAATACATTTTAAGTTAGAAATTTGCCACACAATTGTGCGGCGATGTTTAAGTAAAACTTCCAATAAATCGGAAGTCTCTGAATCGCTCAAATGAGAAGAAATGATAACGTGAAGGGTATCACCTTTCCCAAAAAGGCATATTTGAGAGATTCGGGTAGGGGTTTGAGTTCTAGGCATGGTGGTTATTCTAATGAGGTTTTAATCTTAATGTCGTTAGATCCAAATGGTCCGAAAGACAAATTTATAAAGCTATCCTCTTCGCAATAAAAGTTTTCGAGCGCAAAAATGTCGTCATTTAAAAAAGTACACTCAAGAACAGGGGAAGAACAATTTCCGAAATAGGTTTCTAAATTATAACAAAAGTCATCGCTCGATGATGAGTTTGCTATGGAGGGATTAATAGAGAAAGTAATCTCATCATCTCCTACCCGAAGGAGGAGACGACCGTTACTTACATCAATTAATGCTTGTGAGGTGGCGAGATAAGGGCGACCGAGTATAATTGGTACATCGGTGCCCTCCTAGATGTCTAAGATGATGAAGACTACTGGAAAGAAAAACTTATCAACTCGGACAAGAACGTCCTCCACTACCCCGACAGGAAACTTAACCGAGCGATCCGATAGTTGGATACGCATTTTAGTAGGGGCCGGAGTGCCCAAACCTAATTTTTTAAAGATCGAGAACGACATCAAATTAATGATCGCATCTAAATCTGCAAGAGCATATATTACTAATATATTGCCAAAAAGGCACGGGATGGAGAACGGTCCCATGACATTTCTTTTAAGGGCAATTTATTAGTAAGAGCCGCTGAGCAGTCTGCGTTGAGAGAGATATGCGAAATATTTTCTAATTTTTGCTTATTAGAAAAAAGTTCTTTTAAATATTTCGCATACATATGCATCTGCGAGATTGCCTCGCAGAAGGGAACATTAATATGAATCTGTTTTAATAATAAAATAAATTTTTTTGTACTGCGCGTCCTTACGCTCACTATCTAGCTTATGTGGATACGTCAAGGGCATTTTTAAAATAATTTTATAGTTTTAAATTGGTAAAGGGCGCTTAATCAAATAAGGGGGAGGAGGGGTCGGAGGTGATGTAACACCCCCTATCCGTCACATAGCATATAGCAGTAGGTCCGGCCGGGGCCCGACGCCATATACCACAGACAGACCGGGTGGTTACTCAATGGAAACCATCCAAACAATCATAACGTCCTACACAGAGCATTCTAGCGGAAGCAGTTTTATAAGTTACAATTAAAAGAACCCAGCACAAAAGCATGAATGTCCACTAACAAGACAAATAGGAATGAAATACATACACAAGTACTGGCCTTAAGGCCTTACAAATGGTTTACTCTTATTACATGTTTTCCATACCACGAAACGCAGGTCGGTCATACATGAACAAAAGTAAGTAAACACTCCAATTAGGCCTTCGAGGGCCGGCTTCGCAATTTGGGCTTTAGCCCGCTATTGACCGCTTGGTCCGGCAGCACCTGCAAGCAACAAACCACCGCACGGTGGCAAACAAAAGCAACGGTCAGCAATGCTGACCAAATTATAATGATCCCGCCCCCAATTCGGGGAGGCAATGCTCCTTCCCTGCACTTATTAGCATAACCAAGCAGTATATAAATATATACATTGCATCACACACGTTGGAATGCTCGACCACACGCCCCGTGCACTCAGGGCACATTCTCTGTGAACCGACCAATGTCACGTCAATTTAAGCCATAGACATTCCGATCTCACCACCGCCACTTTGACGGCAAAACATATGAGCATTTTTTTCTTCTTGGCATGGGTCACGTCAATTTAAGCCATATACCGCCGAAGACCCTCATCTATGCCAACGGTTCTAACCGAACGACATAGAATGGGTACGGTTCTGCCTAACCCGTGCTCACATCGCAACGATAATTTAAACCATATGAACGGGTCAAACTTCTCCCGAGTCCCATTTCCGTCACACACTTCACATAACCCGGTTATGTTCAGGTTGGCTCCCAGGCAACCAAGTTGGCAAGATCACGCGTCTGCCCAGTTTTCCGGGTGCACCTTAGGGTTAATCCCCAAAGCTCCCTGTTGCAATCTACCACGTAGAAAACCCGAAAAACAAACATTCGCACGGAGTTTTCTCCGGCATTTATGAAATGCAACATCACCGATCCAGACCAACATGTCCGGATAAGCTTCACACATCATGACTATGTCCGTTCTCGTTTACGGAGTCTACACAATGGGGACTATTCATGTCTACCTGAAGGAACGCCTCAAACTCACCGCAAACTTGCGAGAGCGGGCTTCCTATGCAAAAGAAGGAGAGCTTCACATGATCAAGTAGAGAATCGTTACCCTAGCGTTCTTCCTTGGCACC
This sequence comes from Platanthera guangdongensis, assembly GCA_039583875.1. Classification (NCBI taxonomy): domain Eukaryota; kingdom Viridiplantae; phylum Streptophyta; class Magnoliopsida; order Asparagales; family Orchidaceae; genus Platanthera; species Platanthera guangdongensis. The sequence continues at coordinate 172,714,236 of CM077152.1, forward strand.
ATGGAAAAGTACGCGGATGAAAAGCACCGCAATCTCCTTGCATTCGTAGATCCGAAGTCGGCTCGTGATTTGGAGCTTTAAAACTCCTCCAAAGACTGGATCTAGGCTTATTCTTCCTCCGTTGCTCTCCCCTCTCTCTAGGATTTAGACAGAGAACCAGCAGAAAATAATAAGGGTTTTGAAACCCTTCTCTCGGGTATAACCCCTTTGGGATAACCACAACCATCGGATCCCACAAAAAGAAATGCACGGCTGCGATCCAGTTCTGACCTGGATGAATGGGGCTAAACACCGCATGGTACACCAACAGGAGCAGGACACGTCCGCGTCAATGTCAGAATAATTATTCAACTCCCACCAATCTCGTGTGTCGACACTCCGCGTCGACCGAGTCAGACACGCCAGAATTAACCCCGCGCTCGACGATTGTCGAAGCAAGATCGTCGACCGCTGACAAATCGTCGAACGGAGATCAATAGCCCGATCGTCGAACGCAACACTCTGTCCAAATCGTCGAACGCGCGACCCGATCGTCGAACCCACACCCCGATCATTGAACCCATAAACCTGCCTGTTCGACGAACACGCGGCCCGATCGTCGAACCGAGAAAGCTGGCCCGATCGTCGAACACAGATTGCTGGCCCGATCATCGAACACAGATAGCTGGCCCGATCGTCGAACCCAGAAAGCTGGCCCGATCATCGAACGCAGCACTTTGACCAGATATTCGAACTACCCCGACACTCCCTGGGACACGCCCGTGTCCCAGGCCGTGTACCCCTGCCAAATTCCAAATTTGGTATAGATTCGTCACCAATCGCTCTTTTGAGTTTCGGGGCATTACAGCTCTCCCCCTCTTAAAATAATTTCGTCCGCGAAATTACATAAAGGAAAGATAAGTACAAAATTAAATTGTACCTGAGTGGAACCACTCTGGATACTCGTCAAGCATAGTCTGCTCTCGTTCCCAAGAGAGCTCCTCTCGACCGCAATTGTCCCATCGGACCTTGACCATCCTGATCTCTTTATTGAGTAGCCACTTGACTTCCGAGTCTTCAATCCGCACGGCTTGACCTTTGTCGTCAACCCACTATCCACCGACACTTGATCAACTGCGATCACTTGCAAAGGCTATTGCACCGCCTTCCGTAGCACCGATATATGGAATACATCATGTAGACCACTAAGCTCCACAGATAGCTTCAACCGATAGGCTGCTTCACCAACCCGCTCCAGAACCTCAAACGGCCCAAGGTACCTCGGGCTCAGCTTTTTCAATCGCTGCACCCGCGAGACACCCTTGAACGGGTTGATCTTTAAGTACAACCAGTCGCCCACAGCGAACTCCACGTTCCTGTGCTTGGCATTATAGTACTTTGCTTGCCGGTCCTGAGCGATAAGCAATCTCTCCCAAATGGTTCGCACCAACGAAGTAGCATCCTCCACCTCTTGACGCTTGTACAACTTTGACTCACCCATTTCCAACCAGGACAACGGCGTGCGACATCTTCTACGATAAAGGGCCTCGAAGGGCGCCATTTGAATGCTCGCCTGGTAGCTATTGTTGTACGAAAATTCCACCAAATAAAGATGGTCTTCCCATTGCTTTCCAAAGTCCAAGACACACATGCGGAGCATGTCTTCCATAGTTCTATTGAGCCTCTCGGTCTGCCCATCTATTTGCGGATGAAAGGCTGTGCTGAATTTTAACTTTGTTCCCAACATTTGTTGCATTAGCCTCCAATCATTGGACGTGAACTGCCCATCTCTGTCACTCACGATGCTGCGGGTCACACCGTGGAGCCGCACTATGTTATCTACATATAACTTTGCCAACTTCTCCACCGGATCATCCTTCCTATGTGGAATGAAATGTGACACCTTCGTTAGTCGATCTACGACCACCCAGATGGCGTCGTTCCCCTTTTGCGACCTTGGCATCCCGTGCACAAGTCCATGGTGATGTCGTCGAATTTCCACTCCGGAATAGGCAAGGACTTCAGAAATCCTCCCGGCTTTTGGCATTCCGCCTTCACCAAGGCGCATGTTTGGCACTTCGCCACGTAGAGCGCCACATCCTTCTTCAAACCCGACCACCAAAACAGTTTCTTAATGTCACGGTAAATCTTTGTGCTCCTCGGGTGAATCGTGTACTTGGTACGGTGCGCCTCGTACATCAAATCCACCCGCAAACTACCAACGCTTGGGACGCAAAGACGACTGTATTTCCATAGCAATCCGTCCTCCACAACAAATTGGGAATTTGACCCATCCAGAGCCTCTACCATGAACTGCTTCATGTGGTCATCCAAATCCAAAGCATGCTGAATCCGATAAAACAGGACATTTTGAACTTCGGTCCAATTCAAGAGTGCTTCAGCACTTGACTGCTTATCTACACAAACAATCTCCAATGCCTCCATCTCCCAAACCAACCGCTCGTCATGGATCGACAGCCAATTGGCTTGAGCTGGGGCCCGACGACTCAACGCGTCCGCAACTGCATTACCTCTACCAGGCACGTAGTGGATCTTGAATGTATAGTCCCCCAAGAACTCCATCCATCTACGCTGTCACATATTCAAATCTTTCTGATCAATCAAATACTTCAGGCTCTTGTGATCGATGTAGATATCAATCTTCACACCGTACAAATAATCTCTCCACAGCTTCAAGGCAAAAATCACTGCCGCTAACTCCTAGTCATGGACCAGATACTTCCTCTCGTGCACCTTCAGCTGTCTCGAGCCATATGCTATAACGCTTCCATGCTGTAACAACACACAACCCAAACCGCTGCCCGAAGCATCACTATAAATCTCATAACCTTCGGTCCAACTCGGCGAACTCAGCACAGGCGCCGTGGTCAACCGACATTTCAACTCCTCAAAAGCTCTCGCGCACTTCGGCGTCCAAACGAACTTCTGCTCCTTCCTCGTAAAAGTATTGAGAGGTAACGCTATCCACGAGATGTTCTCTACGAAGCGCCTATAATAGCCGGCAAGCCCCAAAAATCTCCAGACTTTCGCTACCGTAGAAAGCTCAGGCCACTCCCGTATCACAACAATCTTCGCCGGATCCACTGCAATACCTTACCCACTCACTATATGACCGAGGAACACCACTGAGGACAACCAAAACTCGCACTTCGAGAACTTGGCGTACAATTGATTCATCCTTAGCGTCTCCAAAACCAAATGAAGATGCCTGAAGTGATCTTCCTCACTCTGCGAGTACACCAAAATATCGTCGATGAAGACGATCATAAAATGGTCCTAGTACTCCCTGAAGGTCATGTTCATCAAATCCATGAACACTGACGGCGCATTAGTTAGCCCAAACGGCATGACCGTAAACTCGTAATGCCCGTATCTCGTACTGAATGCTGTCTTCGGGATATCACTCTCCCTTATTCGCAGCTGATAGTACCCGGACTTGAGATCGAACTTTGAGTATACCGTCGACCCGACCAACTGATCAAAAAGATCATCGATCAGGGGGATCGGGTACTTGTTCTTTTCCGTCAACTTGTTGAGCTCCCGATAATCAATACATAGCCTCAAGCTTCCGTCCTTTTTCTTAACAAAGAGGACCGTCGCGCTCCAAGGCGAAGAACTGGGACGCACAAACCCTTGCTCCAACAACTCTTACAGTTGAACCTTCAGCTCCGCCATTTCCTTAGGCGCTAGCCGATATGGAGAGCGTGACACAGGCTTTGCACCTGGTACAAGCTCTATCGTAAAATCTATCTCCCGCTGCGGCGAGGCTCCAGGAAGATCGCTAGGGAACACATCAGGGTACTCTGATACCACTGAAATACTGTCCAACGCGGGCTTAGGCTTTGCAACCTCCACTAGTGTAAAGAACAGTTCTGCACCGGCACGAACCGCGTTCACCACCTGAAGAGCAGATATCAACGTCTTGCTCGACCCCTTCAAGCCCGTGAAAGTCATCTCATGACCTCCTCCCAGCTTGACTTCCTTGCTACCGCAATAAATATAGGCTCGCTGCATCGAGGGCCAGTCCATGCCAAATATAACGTCGAACTCCACCAACGGTAGTAACAACGCTTGCAGATCGAACTCTTGATTCCCAATTCGAATCTTCACGCCACAGATTCTATCCGCGCGCATCAAACACCCATTGGGCAACAACACATCCAACTTGTCCTTCGCCATAGAAGAAGATACTCCGATGCGCGATATGAATCCTTCGGACAAGAAAGAGTGTGAAGCTCCCTTGTCAAAGAGTGTTCTTGCCGGATTTTCACAAATCAAAACAAATCCTAAACAAGTAGTGGTAAGGTAACATGCGCATAGCAAATATTTAAAGAAATTAACTTGCTATAACTTTAAATTTTACCTGTCACCACATCCGCTTGTTTGATGGCCTCCTATTGGCCAAGATTATAAACCCTCGGTTGGGACGGAGCATAATGGGATAAGGTTGACTCCACAACCTTGACCTTCTCTTCATAAGTTGCTCCCGGCTTTCTCTCGGACTTGGGACGTCTGCTCGAACAATCGCGGGCAAAGTGCCCCGACTTCCCACAGTTGTAACATGCGCCCGGGGTCCGAGCCGTAGTCGCTCCAGAAGCACCAGAAGAGGGAGCTGGACCCGAAGTCCTAGCCTTCTTAGAGAATTTACGGTAACCCGACTTTGAAGTAGTCGGCACCTTGAATTCAGACTTCTTGTCAGCCAAACTTTTCTTTGTCTGAACATTCTTCACGTCCTTCTCCAAGGACCGGGTCGTGTTGAACAAGGTCAAGAAACCCTGCGTCATCGGCCCCGAGAGTAGTAGCCTCAAATCATCTCTCCACCCTTCGTAGAATCGATTTGTCTTGCGCTCCTCATCCGCGATGGTGGAGCTAGCATATCGACTCAAACGAGTAAACTCGTGGAGGTATTCATCCACGCTACAGTCTCCTTGAACCAACTTCAGGAACTCGTTCTGCAATGCTATCCTCTGCGTCGAAGGGGGGTACCTAGCCAAGAACAGTCTCGAGAACTCCTCCATCGAGACGTCTATAAGTTGCCTACCTCTCAATAGATGTAGCTCCAAACCTTCCCACCACAATCTCGCTTAACTGTCTAGAAGGAACATAGTAATAACGATCATTTGCCATTCCTCCGTCTTTGTCGTTGTCAAGACTCTCTTCACATGGGAGAGCCAGTCTTCAGCTTGAGATGGGGTTCCCAACCCTGAGAATACAGGAGGGTTAAAGCTCATGACATGCTTGAGCTGTCTCTCGGTTGCCCTCCTTGGCACCAACGGCTCCACTACTACCTGCTCTGTACAACCTTGGGCTCATAAGGAGCCCTCAAGAAGTAAACAGGTCGAGATGGGGCAGACTGAGGCCAGGGGGGGCCCACTCGCAGGAGGCGAGACGATGGACTCTCCAATAGGCAAGATATCCAATCCTGAGGCGAGAGGGCCTCTAGAAGCGAGAGGGACTCCAGAGGCGAGAGGGCCTCCAAGGGCGAGAGGCGCCGGCGAGACGGGCAGTGGGGTCCCTCTCGCCGGCAGGGGCTTTTCCACTCGCCAGGTAAGAGGAGGCCTGTTCTCATATTTTCTTGTCAAGCAGGGGTTTTTACTCTTTTACCCCGGGTATTTTTACCCTCTTACCTTTAGTGGACTGCATATAGCCCCTCAGAACAGCGGAGTTTGGCTGTTGGCAGACCTAGCCAGGGGTACCCCGGTAATTTCAGATCAGTACAGTTTTGTTATTGGCAGTTCAGGTTCTGAAACCTATAAATAAGCCCATAGGGGTTCTTCAGAAGGGACTTTTTTCCAGACTCTCAAGAGGATTGATTTGGCACAGTCTTCTAAGGAACTCCAAGCCCAGCTTTTGGCTTTGGAGCGGAAGCTCTCTGTGACCTTCCGGGTAAGCGGTGGGACCTCCCTGCTGCGGCTTTGGGCCAGTTTTTCTTAGTCCTTCACGACCAGTCGGAGGTCGGAGCTTGGGCCAAGTAGCTGTCGTCTACGCCCCAATTTTGTGAACATTTGTCGGAGTCAAATTTTGGCTTCAACAGTTCTGGTGCGGTGAGCGTGGAGGTAGCCGGTTCAAGAAAAGTTTGAGTTTGGTCCTATGGCAGGAGGTGAAGGTGAAGGATCTGCTTCCGGAGGTTCACCCTCCCAGGTAGAAGAGGCGACGAGGAAAATGCTGGAAGACTTCAGGCGAGAGGTCATGCAAACCATAAGCTTGGCCTTCTCGGCAAGGAGCGAGTGGGCGACGCCTCAGGTCCCAATCGAGGTGGTCCCGCTTTTAGGCGAGAACGCCCCTGGTCAGCGCCCGGGGAAGGAAGTCCCCGCGGAGGCTGGCGAGAGGGACGTGGCGGCGCGAGAGCTCTTCCCAGGCCAGCGTCCCGGGAAGGAGATCCCAGCAGAAGACGGCGAGAAGGAGGCAGCTGTGCGAGAGCTCTTCCCTGGGCACGGTCTCGCAGATCAAGCCAGCCAGCCGAGACCGCGAGACGTGCCCTCTCGGCAAGCAGTCGGCGAGAGCCCGTTCAGCGAGCTTGTCATCTCAGCTCCGGTGCCAGAGGGGTTCCGGGAGCCCGACATATCCTGCTACTCGGGGAAGGATGATCCTGTACAACATGTGCAGTGGTTTGAAGATGTGGTTTCGATAAGACAAATGACGGATGCGTTTAAGTGTCGTCTGTTTACCATCACCTTGAAGGAGAAGGCGCGAGACTGGTTCCATCAGTTACCGGCAAGGTCGATTTATTGTTTTGAGGATTTGCGGAGGGGTTTCTTATTGAGGTTTTCAACATCGAAGAAGCGTAAGAAGGAGGCGGAGTGCTTGTTCTCGGTAAGGCAGAGCCAGGACGAAACGTTGGGGCACTACGTAGATCGGTTTCAGGAGGATATCCTCCAGGTCCAGGAGGTCCCTGGGTATACGCTGATGCTTGAATTCACCCTGGGACTGAGGGCAGGCTTCTTCAGCATGGAGTTGAAAAGGGTGCCCCCCTCTCTTTTGAGGAGCTTATGGAGAGGGTGGCAAAGGAGACGGATTTCGAGAGGGCCAATCCGGCATTTGCAAGGAGGTTAGCCAGGTTGGCGGAGGATGACGCAAAGGAACCAGGAGCAGGGAAGCAGAAGGAGCAGAGGGAGCAGAGAGAAGAAAGAAGGAGGGAGGAATCCCGGGGCCAGGGGCTCCAGGGGCAGAATCACCGGGGGGCCCGAGAACCGAACAACCGGATAGGTTGGAGGCCTCAGGAGGGTCACCCCCAGGAGTTAGGAGGAGGCTTCCGGGGAAGAGATAACTTCCGGGAGCCAAGGAGGTTCGATCAACCAGCATGGAGACAGGGGGTGAGGGATCGTTTTCAACATCAGCAGGAGGCAATGGGGATCGGACGAGGAAGAGGAGCTCGAGGAGGAGGAAGAAGAGGAAGAGGGGAAGGGAGAAGGGGTGGGGTGGCGTTGCCTTTCTGTGACTTCCATCAGGAGAGAGGTCACGCTACAGCCACGTGCCCAGAATTCTTGGAGATGTGAGAGGCCAGAGGTTTGAGGAGACAGGATCCGCCGGTGAGGATCGAGGAAATGCAGCAAGGGGAGGCGGAGGTCATGTGCGAGGACCGGGTGGATGTAGGAACCCGGGGAGGAATCGGGGCCATTCATGGGGGGATTGGGATCGAGGCCACCCGGAAGGGGAGCTTCCAGACCATGTTCCGAAAGGGGGTAGCCTCAACCTCCCAGACCCCACCCCCACTAGAAAAAATTACCTTCTCTTCAGAAGATATGCCAGAGTACGAGGACCCATTCTGCGATGCCTTGGTGATCCAGACAGCGGTGGAAAACTTTACGGTCTCCAAGATCCTAGTGGATAACGGGAGCTCCGTAAATGTGATTTTTAAGAAGGCCTTCGATGAGATGCAGGTGGAAGCCAAGAGGGTTTTGGCCTCGGATGGACCGTTGTTCGGGTTCTCCGGGGAGAGGAAAAAAGTGGAAGGGGGAGTAGGGCTGCACGTGAGGTTGGGGGCGTATCACGGAACTGCCAGTTCGTGATTGTAGATGCCCCGAGCAGCTACAGCGCCATCTTTGGGCGACCCCTCATCAGCGCCTTTCGCTGCGTCCCCTCCTCATTCCATCAATGTCTCAAGTTTAACAATGGAGGGGTGCAGGTCAGGGTCAGGGGAGATCCAAAAGTGGCGAGGCAGTGTTACGTCACGGCGGTTAACACCATATCTTGGATAGCAGAGGCGGAGGAGTTGGAAAAGGAGATGGCGGCGCAAGAAGAAGCTATCAGGGAAGAAGAGGTGAGCCCAGAGGAAGTGAGAGGAGGAGCTGAAGAGGAAGTCGGGGAGGAGGAGACTGAGAAGCAGAAAGGAGGAGGTGTGCAGGAGGCGCGGGAGGATGTTGAGATCGAGCAGCAACAGGAGAGCCCGGAAGGGGGAATGGAGATTGAGGAGGAGCAGGGGGGAGAAGATGTGCAGGAAGTAAGGAGGAGCGGGGAGTCGGAGCCACTGGAAAGAATGCAGGAGAAAGTGGGAGAAGAAGGGGCAGAGGAGGAAGCCCGAAGGGAGATGGAAATTGAGCAGCAGCAGGATGAGGTGATAGAAGTTGAGGGAGCAGGAGGGGAGGAAGAGATGGAAGAAGATGTAGGGGATGACTGGGAGCAGTCGCGGTTGGAGTTGGCCGAGGAAGTAGTAGAGGTGGAGGTCCGCACCAGCCAGGGGCAGGTACGAAGAGTACGGATCAGCGGGGGCTTGAGTCCCGAAGACCAGGAGCGGATGCGGGCCTGCATTCAGGGCAACGTCGACGTCTTCGCTTGGAGCGCGGCGGACATGCCAGGCATTGATGCAGACGTGGCCTGTCATCGCCTAAATCTGGACCCTCGGACGCGCCCCATACGCCAGAAAATGAGAGCCATCGCCACCAAGCTGGAGGAGCCCATTCGAGAGGAGGTCAAGAAGCTCCTGGAGGCGGGCTTCATCTCAGAGATCCAGTACCCAGGCTGGATCTCCAATGTTGTAATGGTGAAGAAGGGGGGAGGAAAATGGAGGATGTGTATTGACTTTTCATTATTAAATAAATCGTGCCCTAAGGATTGCTACCCCCTGCCTCGAATCGACGCGCTGGTTGATTCAGCCGTTGGTTTTTCTGTTATGAGTTTTCTGGATGCTTTTTCAAGTTACCATCAGATCCGGATGCACCCTCCTGATGTTAAATACGTCTCCTTCATCACAAGGGAAGGGTGCTTTAGTTATAACATGATGCCCTTTGGGTTAAAAAACGCGGGAGCGACATACCAACGGATGATGGATCGAGTTTTCCAGGGTCAGAGGGGTCGGAACCTAGAAGTCTACGTTGATGATCTCATGGTAAAGAGCAAGAGGGTGAACTCGCATCTCCAGGATCTGGAAGAGACGTTCGCCACCTTGAGGAAGTTTAAAAGGAGGTTGAACCCCCTGAAATGTGTTTTCGGGGCCAGTCGTGGGAAGTTCCTTGGGCACCTTCTGACCCCGGCGGGGGTAGAACCTAATCCTGATAAAGTAAAGGCCATTCTGGAGCTGGAATCACCGCGAAACGCTAAGGAGGTGCAGCGCTTGACAGGAAAGCTGGCCGGCCTTAGCAGATTCCTCTCCAGGTCAGGAGAGAAGTGCTCACCTTTCTTTAAAGTGCTACGGGGGAATCAGAGATTTGAATGGACCGCGGAGTGCGAAGAAGCTTTTCAAAAACTAAAGGAGCAGCTCTCCCGAGCACCTCTGCTTCAAAGCCCTAAAGAGGGGGAAGATCTGACCTTGTACCTAGGAGTGGGAGCAAAGGCGGTGAGCTCCGTCCTAGTCAGAGAAGAGGGAAAAAAGCAGCTGCCCATTTATTATGTTAGCATGATCCTAAGGAAGGCGGAGCTTCATTACCCTATCCTAGAAAAGCTGGCATACGCCTTGGTAGTTTCAGCCAGGAAGCTCCGGCCATATTTCAAAGCACATTCGATTAGAGTGGTGACGGACCATCCTCTTCGAAAGATTTTTGAAGGAGTAGAGCACTCGGGTAGGCTGGCCAAGTGGTCTATCGAGTTGAGCGAATTCAACATTTCATTCGTACCAAGGCTCTCCATTAAGGCACAGGTGGTGGTCGACTTCTTGGCAGACTATGTCGCGGAGGTCGGGGGCGAGGAGCTGCAGCAGCCAGAAGAATGGAAGATAATGGTCGACGGGGCCTCAGGAAAGCACTCCCTTGGAGCAAGGGTGGTATTGACAAGTCCTCAGGGAGTGATCATAAAACAAGCAGTCGCCTTGCATTTCCCCACAACCAACAACCAAGCAGAATACGAGGCAGTGATAGCCGGCCTTCGCTTGGCTAAGGAGCTCGAGATCAAGGACGTGGAGGTTTTCACGGACTCATTGGTGGTGGCGTCTCAGATACGTGGAGAGTTCGAGGCCCGGGAGCCCACCCTGGTAAAATATTTGTCCAATGTTAGGACGATCATCGGGGGGTTCCGGACGTTCTCCATCCAACACGTCCCCAGAGAAGAGAACACTGCTGCCGATCAATTGGCCAAGTTCGGACCGTGGGAAGGGGGTGCCCTGACTGATTTATTCCATCCAGCGATTGAAGAAGGGGAGCTAATGGAGGTGGATCGGCAACCCTCGTGGGTAGATCCTTTCGTTACCTTCTTTCTGACAGGAACCCTCCCTGAGGGGGTCAAGGAGGCAAGAAACTTCCGCCATAAGGCGGCCCACTATCTCATGCATAAAGGAGGATTACACCGGAGGATGCTTTCGGGTCTCCTGGCTTGATGCGTGACGGAAGAGGAGACCAGGCACATTCTGGAGGAGGTGCACTCCGGGGAATGTGGTAGTCATTCCGGAGGGAGGACATTGGAAGCAAGGGTGGTCAGACAAGGGTAGTTCTGGCCCACCCTGAGGAAGGACGCGACAAAGTTTGCGAGGAAGTGTCGGAAGTGCCAGCTCTACGCCCCCCTCACGCTCTTGCCGGCTCAAAGGCTCCGAAGCATCACAGCACCATGGCCTTTCGCCATTTGGGGAATGGATCTAGTTGGGCCTTTTCCTCCAGCTAGTGGACAAAGAAGATTTCTCCTGGTTATGATAGATTACTTCTCCAAGTGGCTGGAGGTCAAGGCGCTAGTAAAGGTGACCTCCCAAGTCATCAGGAACTTCGTTTGGGGGGAGATCATCTGCAGGCACGGGCTACCTCAAGCCATTGTCACGGATAACGGCCCCCAGTTTGCTAGCAAAGAGTTCATCAGCTTCTGCACTCAGCTGGGCGTCGACCTCAGGTTTGCCTCTGTCCACCACCCCAGGAGCAACGGTCAGGTGGAGGCAGCAAACAAGATTATCGTTAACCTGCTAAAGAAAAAGGTAGAGAATCTGAGAGGGAATTGGGTGGAGCAGCTCCCCTCGGTCCTATGGGCTCTGAGAACAACCCCGAACACGGCCACTGGCGAGACCCCTTTCAAGCTTTCTCATGGTTGTGAGGCGGTACTACCGGTGGAGTTCGAGGTCAGATCCCCACGGGTCGCGGCTGTAGGTGATGGGGACGTGGCGTGGAGGACGGAAAACGAAGAAGGCCTGCGCCTCTCAATAGACCTTACAGAGGAGCTGGGAGACGTAGCAGCCATCAGACAAGAGGAGATCAAACGTCGAATGGCAAGGCACTTCGAAAAACATATCAGGATAAAGCAATTCGCGGAGGGAGACCTAGTGCTAAAGAAGGTTGATGCGGCAGGGAGGTCCGCCCCGGTGGGAAAGCTCAATCCAAATTGGGAGGGACCTTATATTGTAGAGAGAGTGTTGAAAGCAGGGGGTTACTACCTCCAAGATGTGGAGGGTAGGACCTTGAACCATTCCTGGAGTGGGGATGACTTAAAACGCTTCTAACCATGAGGGGGGAGAGCGGAAGACATGTACTCAAAGCATAATTAATACAATGTACTTCTCAAATTATTTCTCGTTCATTATTTCTCGTGGAATCCTAATAATAGGAAGAGTGATCTTCATTGGAACCCCGAGCTCGGCTCGGCCCCAGGTAGACCCGCTGCGCAGGCTCCCATCTAGCTGGCAGGTCCGAAGGCTCGCCTGTGGGGGATATGTTTTGAGTTGAGATCTTCATCGGCACCCCGAGCTCGGCTCGGCCCCAGGTAGACCCGCTGCGCAGGCTCCCATCTAGCTGGCAGGTCCGAAGGCTCGCCTGTGGGGGATAGGTTTTGAGTTGAGATCTTCATCGGCACCCCGAGCTCGGCTCGGCCCCAGGTAGACCCGCTGCACAGGCTCCCATCTAGCTGGCAGGTCCGAAGGCTCGCCTGTGGGGGATAGGTTTTGAGTTGAGATCTTCATCGGCACCCCGAGCTCGGCTCGGCCCCAGGTAGACCCGCTGCGCAGGCTCCCATCTAGCTGGCAGGTCCGAAGGCTCGCCTGTGGGGGATAGGTTTTGAGTTGAGATCTTCATCGGCACCCCGAGCTCGGCTCGGCCCCAGGTAGACCCGCTGCGCAGGCTCCCATCTAGCTGGCAGGTCCGAAGGCTCGCCTGTGGGGGATAGGTTTTGAGTTGAGATCTTCATCGGCACCCCGAGCTCGGCTCGGCCCCAGGTAGACCCGCTGCGCAAGCTCCCATCTAGCTGGCAGGTCCGAAGGCTCGCCTGTGGGGGATAGGTTTTGAGTTGAGATCTTCATCGGCACCCCGAGCTCGCTCGGCCCCAGGTAGACCCGCTGCGCAGGCTCCCATCTAGCTGGCAGGTCCGAAGGCTCGCCTGTGGGGGATAGGTTTTGAGTTGAGATCTTCATCGGCACCCCGAGCTCGGCTCGGCCCCAGGTAGACCCGCTGCGCAGGCTCCCATCTAGCTGGCAGGTCCGAAGGCTCGCCTGTGGGGGATAGGTTTTGAGTTGAGATCTTCATCGGCACCCCGAGCTCGGCTCGGCCCCAGGTAGACCCGCTGCGCAGGCTCCCATCTAGCTGGCAGGTCCGAAGGCTCGCCTGTGGGGGATAGGTTTTGAGTTGAGATCTTCATCGGCACCCCGAGCTCGGCTCGGCCCCAGGTAGACCCGCTGCGCAGGCTCCCATCTAGCTGGCAGGTCCGAAGGCTCGCCTGTGGGGGATAGGTTTTGAGTTGAGATCTTCATCGGCACCCCGAGCTCGGCTCGGCCCCAGGTAGACCCGCTGCGCAGGCTCCCATCTAGCTGGCAGGTCCGAAGGCTCGCCTGTGGGGGATAGGTTTTGAGTTGAGATCTTCATCGGCACCCCGAGCTCGGCTGGGCCCCAGGTAGACCCGCTGCGCAGGCTCCCATCTAGCTGGCAGGTCCGAAGGCTCGCCTGTGGGGGATAGGTTTTGAGTTGAGATCTTCATCGGCACCCCGAGCTCGGCTCGGCCCCAGGTAGACCCGCTGCGCAGGATCCCATCTAGCTGGCAGGTCCGAAGGCTCGCCTGTGGGGGATAGGTTTTGAGTTGAGATCTTCATCGGCACCCCGAGCTCGGCTCGGCCCCAGGTAGACCCGCTGCGCAGGCTCCCATCTAGCTGGCAGGTCCGAAGGCTCGCCTGTAGGGGATAGGTTTTGAGTTGAGATCTTCATCGGCACCCCGAGCTCGGCTCGGCCCCAGGTAGACCCGCTGCGCAGGCTCCCATCTAGCTGGCAGGTCCGAAGGCTCGCCTGTGGGGGATAGGTTTTGAGTTGAGATCTTCATCGGCACCCCGAGCTCGGCTCGGCCCCAGGTAGACCCGCTGCGCAGGCTCCCATCTAGCTGGCAGGTCCGAAGGCTCGCCTGTGGGGGATAGGTTTTGAGTTGAGATCTTCATCGGCACCCCGAGCTCGGCTCGGCCCCAGGTAGACCCGCTGCGCAGGATCCCATCTAGCTGGCAGGTCCGAAGGCTCGCATGTGGGGGATAGGTTTTGAGTTGAGATCTTCATCGGCACCCCGAGCTCGGCTCGGCCCCATGTAGACCCGCTGCGCAGGCTCCCATCTAGCTGGCAGGTCCGAAGGCTCGCCTGTGGGGGATAGGTTTTGAGTTGAGATCTTCATCGGCACCCCGAGCTCGGCTCGGCCCCAGGTAGACCCGCTGCGCAGGCTCCCATCTAGCTGGCAGGTCCGAAGGCTCGCCTGTGGGGGATAGGTTTTGAGTTGAGATCTTCATCGGCACCCCGAGCTCGGCTCGGCCCCAGGTAGACCCGCTGCGCAGGCTCCCATCTAGCTGGCAGGTCCGAAGGCTCGCCTGTGGGGGATAGGTTTTGAGTTGAGATCTTCATCGGCACCCCGAGCTCGGCTCGGCCCTAGGTAGACCCGCTGCGCAGGCTCCCATCTAGCTGGCAGGTCCGAAGGCTCGCCTGTGGGGGATAGGTTTTGAGTTGAGATCTTCATCGGCACCCCGAGCTCGGCTCGGCCCCAGGTAGACCCGCTGCGCAGGCTCCCATCAAGCTGGCAGGTTCGAAGGCTCGCCTGTGGGGGATGGGGTTGGGTCAAGCTATCTCTATCAACATCAAACTGACAAGGCAGAATTCATTTTGGCAGAATAGGGTAAAAAGTCCCCTTAAGCGGCACTACACCTTAGTACCCCCACTTAGTCCTAAAGTACAGAAATAAACAAATGGAAAAAAGGGGGGTGGAGCAGGGCAGGTGACAGCACTCGCAGTGGATGGCTTTTGAGGTTCGTCTCGCCGTAGCGAAAGGGTACTCGCGAGGCAAGCCATTGCGCCAACTCGCGGACGTTAAGCGCGTCGAGAACCCGTCTCGCGTAGGACATAAAAACAGAAAAGTATATATACAGAAAGGTTACGCGGCGAGACGAAGTAGTAGCACCGTCCCGCATGCAAAAAGCAAACCAGAGATTAACTTCACAAAAAATAAGAAATAAAAAATAGACAGCAAAACTGAGCACTCGCTCGTCACTTGGCAGATGCCACAAAATATAGTTTAAAGTCTTTACATCAGGAGGAGGAGAGAGTGATTCTAAATCTTGGAGGCGGCGCATCAGTCCTCCTCGCCGGATGAAGAATCATCGCTCTCCTCGCTATAGAGCTCGGGGACCAAGTCGCGCGCGGTTACTGTCTCAGAGTCGTCCTTCACGACCCCCAGGTCTTTCATCATTTGCAGGACCAGCTCAGCCCCACGGACACCAGTGTCTCGGCATCGCTCCTCAACTTCCTCGTAGGAGTAGTGTGGCGGAGGTGTCCGGAAGGGCTCGCGGCGAGATGACGACGCGGCATCAGCCTAAAGGCGCGCGTTCTCAGCTGTCAGGACCCGGACCTCATCTTCCAAAGCTGCCACGCGCGAGCGAAGTTGTCCCGCCATCTCGGCATCCTGCGGGATGACCTAGCTATTAGCCAAGAATCGTGGGAAAGGAAAGAACCAAGGGAAAAGAGAGTTATGGCTTACCACGCCGCCTTGGCCCTTCGCGAGGAGTGACTCGGCATCTGACAACCTTCTCGCTAGACCAGTAGATTTCTCCCGCTCCGCCTCCAGATTTTCCTCGCTGGCCTTCCATTTTGAATTGATGTAAATAAGGCGGCGAGAGGAGCGGTGCGAGAACTCCAAGGCCCGCATTTGATGATGGCAGGTTTTTAGCACAAGGTCCTTAGTGGACTCGCTTTCGGGCGAAGCGGCATCAAGGCCGCCATAGAGGCCATACCCTATGCCGAAGGCGTGGCTGGAAGGGACCTCTTGCTCTTTCCATGATGGAAGGAGGGTGGAGATGGACACGCGGTTGGCGTCCCGCCCCCACAGCAGAACCGGGTCACCGACGGCATCGTGAACCACGTGACCCAGATTATAATTCATGTGAGAGGAGGGAGCGGGACGGCCAGAGGAGTCGCCATCGCGAGAGGAGGTAACAGCCACTTGTTCAGGAGCAGCAGCTCGCGGGTTGGAAGCAGTAGCGGGCAGGCTGGAAGCAGCAGCAGGTTGACCAGAAAGCACCGTCTCGCGGATAGGCGAGACGGCCTGGTGATTAGGCGAGGGAGGCAGTGGAGTTTCCCCTATAGAGATAGGGCTCCCTTGAGGAGCCTCCCTCCTTTCCTTGGAGATGACTACAGCCTTCTTCATCTTCTTTTTAGGAGGGCTGGGGCGAGAGAGGATCGTGTCATCTCCAGGACGCTTCGGCGGGATAACCGCCAGGGACTCTCTCGCCGCCTCTGCCGCTGCATTGGCGAGATCAAGACCCTTGGAAGGGTGAATATTGCTCCTGTAAGGAGGGGATGCTAGAATATTTCGCTCACCTAAAAGCAAGCGGGGGTTAGAAAGAAGCGAGACGACGAATAGCCAAGAGAGAGGGATAGAAGAATACCCTCGCCCGGGAGCACTGGGAGAAGCGAATCGAGGCCTCGCCGCAAGAAGTTGACCTCGAAGTTCTTGCCAGCTAGGTACTCGCACAATAGCTTCTCTGTCCCACTGACTTGGGGGGTGGCGTAGAAGCTTTCTGGCGGAGAGACCGGCGCGAGAGGGATGCCGCCGAAGTCAGCCCGGTCTCCCCGGATGAAGACGAATCGGGTGAGCCAGTGATGATTCTTGTTAGGCGTCTCGCATACCTTGAGCCCCTGCCCAGTGAAGTACGAGACGCCATCGGCGTTGGCGTGGTAGATGAAAAGCTTGCGGAACGCCGTCAAGCTAAACTCGATGCGTTCCCGGTGCATATAGCAGGCGAACACGATCAACACCGAAATCGCGTTAGGGTTGAACTGTGCCGGGACGACACCGAAGTACTTGAAGGTCTGCTTCACCTCAGGCCAGAGGGGCAGTCGCAACCCCGCCTCGAAGTGCGAGACGGGGAAGGCGAGTTCCCCAGGGTAGTATGTGTTGATGCACTCGCCGACCTTGGGGGGACGCGACTCGATCCCTTCCCCCAGGTACTCGCGGGTAAACTTATCGTGGTCTTCCCGAGGGAGCCGGCCGAGCGGGAAGTCATGGTCAGTAAACCTCTTCCTGCAGCGGCTGCGCCCCTCACCCTCCTCCACTTTCTTCTTACCCATCTTCTTCGGCGAATTAGTCCTAGGCGAGACGAAGGAGGAATTAGGCGAGAATGGGCCGGCGAGACGGAGAGGTCAGAGGACCAAGACTTGGTTAACAACGAAGGCGGAAAGTGCGGTATCTAATCCTGGACAAGGCATATTTATAACTGATGCAGGGCCAATGATTAAAAAGGCGGGAAAATAAGGGGGAGAGGAATAGTCGACGCCTTTTCTCTCTCCTATGCCTCGAACGGCGCGACCCGTCAATATCAGGAAAAACTATAAATGAATATTTAGCATAAATTAAAAAGGAGGATTAAAAAAGAGAATGAAAAATTAAGCCTTAAAATGTATGTCCAGACATCATCCCGCAGGAGACCAAGCTCTCTGCGTACTTTGGCGAGACTACCATTATTACAACTTTTGCGAGACGAAGAAAAAGATGGATAGCGGGACGGACATTCTTCAGTATGGGCGCCATTCCCAGCGGCCGCCGCAAGCTCCCCCGCGAGGCGGTCTACTCCGCGAATGAAAGGAGCGGATGGTTTTAAGACCACGCCGCGCGAGACGGAGCTGCATATCGGTCTCATTAATGATGTCCTCGGGGTCGGTACCGTCGACATCCAGCTCGGCATTAGCTCCAGAAGATAGACGAGCGCACTCGCCCTCCAGCGGCTCGATGCGCTTCTCCGCGGCCTGTTTGTCTAAAGTCAAGGAGTGGATGAGGCGCACGTGCTTCCGGAAGAGCTCAGCCGTCTTCCGCTTCATCTCCACTGGATCTGAGGGATCGCCCAGATAGTCTTCAATCCCGTCTGCAAGAGGAGGCGATACAGAGAGTTGCTTTGGCTGCTCCTCAATAGGAGAGTTGGCCCGAGAATCTGCGCAAGGAGTGCAGGGGCAAGGTGGAAGAGGCACTCGCAGGAGAGAGTGAGAGTAGCGAAGAGGATTCAAAAGGGCGAGTGAAGGTCCCTTACCAGGATGGCGAGAGGTATCGGCGGCCGGGGAGGGGTCATCCCTCCTCTCGCTGGGAGTAGTTGGAGGAGTAGATGAGGGCAGCGAATCAAGCTCCTCGCAACGGACAGCAGAACCATCTCCCGGACTCTTCGGGGACGGCGGAACCACAAAAGCCCCCTGAAAAAGCATTAGTCAACAAAAGAGCACCCGGTCGCGGAAATAACAGTGGTAATAGCGAGTACCCACCTCTTTTTCCGTGGAGGGCGCATGGGGAGTGGGGACAGTTTTCAAAGAGACGCGAGACGAATCTACTACTACAGGTGATGGGCCCCAGCCTTCGTCTTTTTCAAGCGAGACGACGGGGCGAGGGGACGAACCAGAGAAGAGGTGAAAGCAGCCACATTGGCCTTATGTTGCTCTCGCACCAGTGCGAGACGTTCGCGAAAACTTTGACTATGCGTCATTCTGAAAAACTCAAGAACAGGGAAGAAGAAGAATACGCAGAACGGGGCACCAGGAGTGCAGGACAAGAGTCATATATTTATAGGCCCCAGTGGGGGGCCTCAGAAGATTCCTCATAAATACGTTTTTTAATGCACCTTGAATAACGAGCCTCGGTTGAACATTCTTTTTGAGCTTAGAGTAATCTCAAAAAGAGCGGGGATTGTGTACAACCTTGGGCTCATAAGGAGCCCTCAAGAAGTAAACAGGTCGAGATGGGGCAGACTGAGGCCAGGGGGGGCCCACTCGCAGGAGGCGAGACGATGGACTCTCCAATAGGCAAGATATCCAATCCTGAGGCGAGAGGGCCTCCAGAGGCGAGAGGTCCTCCAGAGGCGAGAGGGCCTCCAAGGGCGAGAGGCGCCGGCGAGACGGGCAGTGGGGTCCCTCTCGCCGGCAGGGGCTTTTCCACTCGCCAGGTAAGAGGAGGCCTCTTCTCATATTTTCTTGTCAAGCAGGGGTTTTTACTCTTTTACCCCAGGTATTTTTACCCTCTTACCCTTAGTGGACTGCATATAGCCCCTCAGAACAGCGGAGTTTGGCTGTTGGCAAACCTAGCCAGGGGTACCCCGGTAATTTCAGATCAGTACAGTTTTGTTATTGGCAGTTCAGGTTCTGAAACCTATAAATAAGCCCATAGGGGTTCTTCAGAAGAGACTTTTTTCCAGACTCTCAAGAGGATTGATTTGGCACAGTCTTCTGAGGAACTCCAAGCCCAGCTTTTGGCTTTGGAGGGGAAGCTCTCTGTGACCTTCCGGGTAAGCGGTGGGACCTCCTTGCTGCGGCTTTGGGCCAGTATTTCTTAGTCCTTCACGACCAGTCGGAGGTCGGAGCTTGGGCCAAGTAGGTGTCGGCTACGCCCCAATTTTGTGAACATTTGTCGGAGTCAAATTTTGGCTTCAACATGCTCCACTCTCCTCGGCTTAACCTCTGGAAGAGGTACCTGCTCCATCGCAGGAGCGGGCTGTTGCATTTGCCCTGCAGGCTGCACATTAATCATGGCCAACATAGCTTTGGCCACCAATCGTATGGTCTCAGCCGATGGAGGTGTTGCAGGAGCATCATTTGCTGCACTGCTAGCCTCAAAAACTCAACGTTCCGACGGCCTAACACCGCTTCTGGTCACCTATAGTGGTACAAAACACCGTTAAGCGACCAAATAAAATTGCAAAGAGCAATTATAGGAACACGCAGGTTCCCCAAACACGTGTATTTTCATTCCTAAGTGGACATTCATGGGTTCTTTTACTGTTATAACGATGACGCACACACATGTGCTCACCACCCCTTAAAAAGAACATATGAGCATTTTGTCTTCTTGGCATGGGTCATGTCAATTTAAGCCATAGACCGCCGAAGACCCTCATCTATGCCAACGTCTCTAACCGAACGACATAAAATGGGTACGGTTCCGCCTAACCCGTGCTCACATCGCAACGATAATTTAAGCCATATGCGCGGGTCAAACTTCTCCCGAGTCCCATTTCCATCACACACTTCACATAACCCGGTTGTGTTCAAGTTGGCTCCCAATCCTCCAAGTTGGAAAGATCACGCGTCCGCCCAGTTTTTCGGGTGCACCTTACGGTTAATCCCCAAGGCTCCCTGTTGCAATCTACCACGTAGAAAACCCGAAAAACAAACATTCGCACGGAGTCTTCTCCGGCATCTATGAAATGCAACATCACCGATCCAGACCAACATGTCCGGATAGGCTTCACATATCATGCCTATGTCTGTTCTCGTTTACGGAATCTACACAACGGGGACTATTCATGTCTACCCGAAGGAATGCCTCAAACTCACCGCAAAGTCGCGAGAGCGAGCTTCCTATGCAAAAGAAGAGAGCTTCACATGCTCAAGTAGAGAATTGTTACGCTAGCGTTCTTCCTTGGCGCCATGGAAAAGTACGTGGATGAAAAGCACCGCAATCTCCTTGCCTTTATAGATCCGAAGTCGGCTCATGATTTGGGGCTCTAAAACTCCTCCAAAGACTGGATCTAGGCTTCTTCTTCCTCCTTTGGTATCCCCTCTCTCTAGGATTTAGACAGAGAACCAGCAGAAAATAATAAGGGTTTTGTGATGCGCCCGCGAACAGACTCTTACTGTGGTTGGTTCGGTGAGTCGATCGCCGCGGGCTCGCTCGGGTAGGCAAGTGCACCTATCGCAAGTAGTACTCGATATTCGGGGGAATACCGAGGTCGTATTGTTCTCGGGGTCGTGTTGACTATTCTTACTCCTCCGGGAGGACTATTATTTTACTGAAAGTAAGGTGGATTTTTTTTACTTAATAAAAGACGGAAAAGCAAAGGAGCGAAAAAACGATTTAGAAAATATTCGATGAAGGGTTAACGCTCGGCATCGAATCGGATTAAGACTAAAACAATTTTTAATAATAAAAAGACTTAGTTTTCAAATTAATAAAAAGGCAACTTGGCCGTGGAGGTTCCACAAATGTGAGCGCACTTATCTCTAGGAATATTGCTCACCTGAACGTTAAGACTATTCGACCGAACGTTAGTCCGACGAAGGATTCCTCTTAACGCTCGCTTTATGCTAAGAACCCCGCTATTGGGTGGGGAACCCAATCCGGTAGAATTACGCTAGTCCTCTCTCGAGGGTATGCACGCAACTCTATTTACCCAGGGGTGATCGGTCCATATGCACGGCGTCTCGGCTAGCTAGCATATGGACTACGGAAATAGGGCCCACACATCGATTATGTGGTCCTACGCGTCGTAAACCCGGGGTAAACCTTAAGTGCTTAAATTAAAATGAAAATAAAGAGCTTCAATTATTATAAATCATTTCAAATGTCCCAAAGCTCTTCGATGCCGAGGCTAATAGCGATTAGCCACACATCGGTATGGGGACGGCTTATAATTTAGTGAGGCGCGAGTTCGAAATTAAACACTAAACGTTTATAAGAAGGGGACACAAGAAAAATAACAACATTTAGAAAACTGAAAAACTAGCTAAAACAAGAACTCACGCACACTCCAAATTATAAATTAAAAAGGAACTAAGTTACACATAAAAGAAATTTGCATTTTTCAAATTTGTGAGTCCCACTCAAACGAGTGGGGGCGGTAAATAAAAGCTGAAAATTGCAAGTCCTACTCAAACGAGTAGGACTGAAATGAAAGCGAGTCCTACTCGAATGAGTAGGAGAAAATAAATGCGATTACAGGGCTAAAAGGTCCGTCCATTAAACTCAAGTGAGTAGGAGGAAAAATAAAGAAAGAAAAATTACAAATCCTACTCAAACGAGTAGGCGGGAAATAAAGTCCGGCCATTAAACTCAAGTGAGTAGGCGGAAAAATAAAGCAAGAAAATAACAAGTCCTACTCAAACGAGTAGGACTGAAAATGAAAACGATGCGCCATTTAACTCTTAACGAGTAGGCAGAAATAAATGCACACAAACACACACACTCTATATGAATTTCAAGAAAGCAATAAAGCTAACACCTACACTCACACACTCTACAAAATTGAACAAAACATAAAAGTTATACACCTACACTCACACACTCTACACAATTTGAATCAAAGCATAAAAGTTATACACCTACACTCACACACACTTCATGAAGATTAAGAAGAACAAATGGAAATTTAGGATCATACACTCACACACACAAATAAAAAGTAAAATGAAAGTTACCTAAAAATTAAAATTTTAACTTCTTCATGCTTAGGTTTTGCCAAAAACAAATAAAAAGAGGAAATTTCAATTTTTAGAAGACAAAAGTTTTTCAAAATAAATTAAAAACCAAAGTTTTTGGAAAATTAAAATGCCAACATTTTCATTCTTATGATGTTATGAAAGTGCTAAAAAAGGTGAAAAAGAAGATGAAAAGAACAAAAGAGGTTTTACAATCCTAAAAGAAAACTAAGTAAAAAAAAGAACAAAATCACTTTTTAAATCTCTTTTATAAAATCATAAGAATGAAATCAAAATTCTTTCAAGAAAAAGACAAGGAGAAAAAGAGGAAAACCTATCATCCCTAAGCATGAAAACAAGTTAAAAAACATGTAAAGTAAATAAGTTACACTCATACACACACACACACACATTTCATAAAAGAAGAACTAAATGAAGAACAAAGATAAAACCAAGGATAAAAAGGAGAAGGAAAGTGGGCACAAGTGTTCATTCCAAAGCTATATATGAAGAGAAAATCTAACATTTTATTGATTTTTAGGAACTATTACAAGCTATTACAAGGGCTAAAGCTAAAGCAAAACAAGACATGAAATAAAAAGGGAGAAATCTCCTTACATAGCTTTAGAAATCACGGATGCAGCCCACAAAAAGACACTAAATTGGCCCAAAAATCTGAACCCTTGGACCTTACAGAACTGGGCAATTTATAGGCAAAAAATTCTAAGTACACGCCCTCGGTCACGGGCGTGTAGGGGGGGGGGGGGCGTGACAGTACTATTCATGAAGGCGGCCGGCGATTGGACAGGAAAGTTGACTTCGGGCTGAGTTCGCGGCAGTCACGCCCTAGGTCACGGGCGTGACTCTGGGCGTGTCGGGGAGGTAGAACCGGGGGCGGGTTGCGCCGAAAGTCTTCGGCAGGATCTTGTCGGGCTAGCTGGAAAGGTCACGCCCCAGGTCACGGGCGTGACGCTGGGCGTGTCAGTTGGTGTCGACACTCGACGAATGTCGAGTGGAAAGTGTCGAGTCGAAATTGTCGAGCGGAAATTGAGTCACGCCCCATGTCACGGGCGTGACGCTGGGCGTGACTGTTGGTGTCGACACTCGACGATCGTCGAGATGAATTCGTCGAGAGGAGAGGACACGGGCTTGGGTCACGCCCCGTGTCGGGTGACACGGGCGTGACCCCAGGCGTGTCAAGCTTTTACTTCAGAAATTTTGCAATTTCACGGGAAATGCAATGTCACGGCCCAGTCACGGGCGTGACCAAATTGTCACGGGCGTGTACTGCCCAATTTTGGCAGATTTTGGCATTTTTCTGAAAAATAAAATAAAACAAGTTAGTAATAAATTTACAAGAATAGAAGCATTTTATTGAACAAAAATAAGTAAAAACGACGAAAATAAATGAAAATGACTAAATTAATGTGCATAAAAATACGTATATTTACAATACATCATTTTGAAACTCTTCTCTCGGGTATAACCCCTTTGGGATAACCACAGCCATCGGATCCCACAAAAAGAAACGCACGGCTGCGATCCAGGTCTGACCTGGACGAATGGGGATAAACACCGCATGGTACACCAACAGGAGTAGGACACGTCCGCGTCAATGTCGGAACAATTAGTCAACTCCCGCCAATCCCGTGTGTCGACACTCCGCATCGACCGAGTCAGACACTCTAGAATCAACCCCGCGCTCGACGATCGTCGAACCAAGATCGTCGACCGCTCATAGATCGTCGAACGGAGATCTATAGCACGATTGTCGAATGCAACACTCTGGCCAAATCGTCGAACGCGCGGCCCGATCGTCGAACCCACGGCCCGATCGTTGATAACTCTAATTTTGTCCATGTTTTTATATTATTTTTATTTAATAATTAATTAGTTTATAAGTATATTTTATAATTTTATTATTTAATTTTTCTAATTTCTTATTTCAGGGCAATCTGGGCTGCAAATCTCAATTTGGAGTCTATAGGGTTGATCAGGAGACAAAACTGGATAAAAGCAGGAAAATTTCAAAAGCACATGCCAAAGTCACGGGCGTGACCGACAAGGTCACGGGTGTGACATCCTGGCGTGAACCCGGTGCGTGGAAAGAGCTATCTGCCACGTCAATTAAAAGTACACGCCCTAAAGTCATGTGCGTGACAATGATCACACGGGCATGTCCGCCAGGCGTGACATACACTGCTTGGTCCAGTCTTCCAGTCAATGGCAGTTTATATTTGCACAACAAGTCACGGGCGTGACAAAGTTGTCACGGGCGTGACTAATCCCGTGACATCCCAGCGTGCCGACTTAATACTGCAGTTTCAAGCGCTGGGAGTTTCGCAAGACACGCCCAAGGTCACGGGTGTGACAATGGGCGTGACCCTTCCAACAACGACCGGAGTTATTCCCGCCGTTTCTGCATCCCGCCATTTTTCTGTAACCGTCAAGACATGCCCTAGGTCACGGGCGTGGCCGAGGGGCGTGACCCACCAATTAACGACTTTTGGCGGTTTCGCGCCAACGTTCAGAAGACTTGAAGACGATGGTTCCGAGACCGACACGCCCTAGGTCACGGGCGTGACCTAGGGGTGTGACCACCCAGTAACTTCTTCTATAAATTCCAGACAGCTTCAGATGCTCAGGAGGAGATTTTTGGGAGATTAGTTCTGTTTTAGTTACTGTTGTTCTTGCATTCTAATTTCATATTGTACCTTTACTTTCAAGTCTTTCTTTAATCATGTCTTTCTTTATGCTTTCATGTAATTCTCCCATCATGATGGGCAGCTAATTTCCCAATTAGCACTTGATCATGATGTACTTTGGAATGGAATAAATTTCTTATTTTTTGTCTCAAATTAGCAAGCATTCTATTTTATGTACTTTGATTTATCTTTGATTTAAATTTTCTTCGAATTCATAAGTTGCAAATTATGTTTATTTGAGCTTAGATTCGTATCCTAGATTTACCGAGAGGTTGTGGATACGAGTAGATCACTCAAGGATAAAGAGAGTTTCTTGCACTCCTCGAGAGAGGAAGGCAAAATTCTTCCGCATTGGAGTCAATTCCGTTAGGGAGGTTCACCGCCTAAAGCAAGCCTAGGTTTTTCGACTGGCCGAGAGGTCTTAATCGATCAACCTTAGGTTAGTCGAGTGCGTATTCTCGAGAGAGGCGTCTTGTAGTTTTGGAACCTCCGCGGTCGAAGTCAGTAATTTAGATGCTTGTGCTTTTTAATTTCTTGAAAATTATTATAGCCCAAAGGAATTCTAGATCAAGTGCTAGCCTTTTTATCATCACATTTCTCCTCTTAGTCTAGCGTTTTCTTGTTCGCAAAACAAATTTTCCGATCGATAAAATAATAGCTCCTCCTTGTTAGTACAAGTACTCAACAGTCCCCGAGTTCAAATACGACATCTCCTATACTAAATTTCGATAGGTGCACTTGCCTAGTTGAGATTTTAGTTTGGATATCATTTTCAAAACTTATAAAATCACCATCAAGTTTTTGGCGCCGTTGCCGGGGACCTTTTTCTGTGTTGATATTTTGAAAGCAAGGATCTATTAGTTTTATCATTTTCTTTTGTTTTGTTTTAAAAAAAATCAAAATCAAAAAATTTTACTTTGTCTTATTGTGGTGTATGACCCGAGGGATTCCGTCACCTCTTTTCGATTTGGATCCGGAAATCGAGCAAACCCTTCGGCACCGCTTACGATTTCGAGTTCCGAATTTTCAAGATACGAAATCCTTAGGAGACACTCCTAATCCTTCATTAATCCTCTCTCCGTCATCGCCTTCTTCTTCTCCTTCTTCATTTAGTTCTTCTTCCCATTCTCCTAGATCTCCTTCTTCTTCTTCTTCCAATATGGGTGAGCCAAATGCGGTCGAACAAAGGACTATGTCCTATTATGCCCGTCCAAACTTGGACGAGGCTCAATCTAGTATTGTTCGCCCCGCTATTGCCCCCAATAATTTTGAGTTGAAGCCAAGCATCATCCAAATGGTACAACAATATGTACAATTTGATGGGCTTCAAGATGAAGATCCAAACGCGCATATTTCAAATTTCTTAGAAATATGCGATACTTTTAAAATTAATGGTGTATCCGATGATGCCATCCAACTAAGGTTATTTCCATTTACATTGCTCACTAAAGCCAAGCAGTGGTTGGGTTCTCTACCAAGGGGATCCATCAGAACATGGGCTCAAATTACGGAAAGATTTCTTACGAAACACTTTCCGCCGGCTAAAACGGCTAAATTGCGCAATGATATTACTTATTTCTCCCAACTTGATTCGAAAACATTATATGATACTTGGGAGCATTTTAAGGAATTGCTTCGTCGATGTCCTCATCATGCAATTCCGGATTGGTTACAAATCCAAACCTTCTATAACGGCCTAAATTCTCAAACTAGGCAACATATCGATGCTGCCGTCGGTACAACGCTTAATAACAAAACACCGGTGGCCGCCCAAGAGCTTATAGAAGGTATGGCTTCGAATACCTATCAATGGAGTACACCTCGGCCTAAACAACCTAAACCGGCCGGGATGTATGAAATTGATACGGTTTCAAGTTTGTCTCTCCAGGTTGAGCAACTACAAAAACAGATGAACGAGATGTCTGCTTCCTCGTCCAAATCTACCTGTGAGCGCCAATATTGGGAGCCTTCTACTATTGCCGAGCATGTGGATTACATGGGTAATCCGAATCGGCCACCTTATAATTCGGGTAATAATTTTGGCAATACCTATCACCCGAGTATAAGGAATCACCCCAACTTCTCTTGGAGTAATTCGGGGAACGCGGCTCGCCCACCAAACACAATCCCACCTAGTTATTTTCCGCCACAAGCTCCCAAAGCTCCCAATCTCGAGGAGTTGTTCACTAAATATACGACTTCAAATGATGCCAATATCCGGAATCTCACCGGATCTCTTCGCAGTTTGGAGAACCAAATTGGGCAAATTGCTAAACTGCTCTCCGATCTCCAACAAGGAGCATTACCGGGCAATACAGAGCCCAACCCAAAGGAGCATGCGAAGGCTATCACGCTACGGAGCGGGAAGGAGGTACATTCTTCTTCAAATCCGGTTGAACAAGAGGTAACAAATTCTACATCACCTCCTCCTCCTCCTCCTAAATTTTTAATGAAAATAAAATTAAAAAATATCAACCGCCTCTTCCCTATCCGTCCAAATTAAAGAAAGAGCGGACGGATGATCATTTCGGTAAATTTGTAGAATTATTTAAGCAAATTCATATTAATTTACCGTTTTATGAAGTCATAGCGCAAATGCCGAAATACGCAAAATACCTCAAGGATCTTTTAACAAATAAAAAAGACCTGAGGAAATTTCCACGGTTCAATTGAACGCGGAATGTTCGGCGGTTTTACTCAATAAATTGCCTAAGAAACTAACCGACCCGGGACGTTTCTCTATTCCTTGCCTATTTGGAGATTTATTGGTAAAACATGCGTTGGCCGATCTTGGCGCCTCGATTAATTTAATGTCTTATTCGTTATTTAAAAAATTAGGATTAGGAGAGCCTAATCCAACACGAATGAGTATCCAATTGGCGGATCGGACTATTAAATACCCTATGGGTATTGTTGAGGATGTGCTTGTCAAGGTCGACAAATTTATCTTTCCGGTAGATTTTGTCATCCTTGACAAAGAAGAGGACACCGAGGTTCCGCTTATTCTCGGTCTCCCTTTTCTCGCCACCTAGCGTGCCATCATAGATGTTAGTAACAGTAAACTTCTCCTGAGAGTCGGAGATGAAGAAGTTACCTTTACTATCAAATCATCTACGAAAAATACGCTTGCTAACGACGACTCGTGTTTCGTTTTGGAGGCTTCTCCCGATGAAGGCTCCATTTTATTTCCTGAAAATCTTTATTCTCCTATTGATCATGAAGAAAATTTGGAAACTTTAGATATCATTTCTCATGACATTAGTGATAATCAATCGGACACACAAGAGCCTATTGTTGAAATTCTAAAATTAGGAAGTGACCGATTAAAAACTTCTTACGATGAACCTCCAACCTTAGAGCTAAAACCACTGTCATATCATTTAGAATATTTATTTTTAGCGGAAGGTTCAAAACTTCCCGTTAGTGTGTCGGCGTATTTATCCGATGAAGAAAAATTTAAATTATTAAATGTTTTAAAACGCCATCGCCGCGCAATTGCGTGGAAAATTACGGATCTAAAAGGTATTAATCCCACCTTTTATACGCACAAAATTTTATTAGAAGAAAATTTTCATAAAACTATTCAACCTCAACGCCGGCTAAATCCTAACATGAAGGAAGTAGTCAAGGCGGAGGTTATTAAATTATTAGACGCGGGCATCATCTATCCAATTTCGGATAGCACTTGGGTTAGTCCGGTCCAAGTGGTGCCCAAGAAAGGAGGATTAACGGTAGTGCCTAACGATAAAAATGAATTAATCCCTACTAGAACCGTTACCGGATGGCGGGTTTGCATCGACTGCCACAAATTAAATGATGCAACTCGAAAGGATCATTTTCCTTTACCGTTCATTGACCAAATCCTTGAACGGCTATCCGGTCATGCTTTTTATTGTTTTCTTGATGGTCTCTCGGGATATTTCCAAATCCCAATTGCACCCGAGCACCAAGAGAAAACAACATTCACTTGCCCGTTTGGCACCTTCGCCTATCGTAGGATGCCTTTTGGTTTGTGCAATGCGCCGGTAACCTTCCAAAGGTGCATGCTAGCGATCTTTGATGAATTAGTGGAGGATATCATGGAGGTCTTCATGGACGATTTCTCCGTTTTTGGAGATTCGTTTGATTTATGTTTAGAAAACCTTTCCCGTGTGCTCCAAAGATGTGAGGACGCAAACCTAGTATTAAACTGGGAGAAGTGTCATTTTATGGTACGGGAAGGTTTGGTCTTAGGCCACAAAATATCTAGTAAGGGCATAGAGGTAGATAAAGCCAAAATAGAAACAATAGAAAAGCTACCTCCCCCTTCAAACGTTAAGGTCGTTCGTAGTTTTCTTGGGCATGCCGGTTTCTATCGCAGGTTTATTAAAGATTTTTCTAAAAAATCTAAGCCCCTTACACACTTGTTAGAAAAAGATGCGTCGTTTATTTTTGATGAAAATTGTTTGCGTGCTTTTTCTATTATAAAAGAAAAATTAATAAACGCACCTATCGTAATAGCTCCCAATTGGGATCTACCATTTGAAATCATGTGCGATGCTAGTAGTTTTGCCGTTGGTGCGGTCTTAGGACAACGCCTCAATAAAAATTTTCATCATATCTATTATGCGGGCAAAACACTAACCACCACACAAGAAAATTACACAACCACCGAGAAAGAACTTCTTGCCGTTATTTTTGCTTTTGATAAATTTCGTTATTATCTCACTTTGTCCAAAGTCATTGTTTTTACCGATCATTCGGCCTTGCGTTATTTACTAACTAAAACAGATGCAATGCCTAGATTGATTAGGTGGATATTGCTTCTTCAAGAATTTGACTTGGAGATCCGGGACAAAAGAGAGGCGGAGAATTTGGCGGCGGATCACCTTTCTCGGCTGGAGAATCCCAACTTGGAGGAGCTTATCGAAGGGGATATCAATGATACTTTTCCCGAAGAGCGCCTCCTCGCGTTATATAAGGTAATGACTCTCCCCACCCCTTGGTTCGCCGATTTCGCAAAATTGTTTGCTGCAAGATTTCTCCCAAAAGGTTTTTCTTACCAAGAAAAGATGAAATTCTTTTCTGATTTGAAAAATTATTTTTGGGAGGATCCGTTTATTTTTCGAGTTTGCGCGGACCAAGTAGTGCGGAGGTGTGTTTCTCATGAGGAGGGCGCCCAAATATTGAAACATTTCCATGAGGGACCCGCTGGCGGGCACTATAAAGCAAACCGGACGGCGCGGAAAGTACTTGAGGCGGGCTTCTATTGGCCGAGTATCTTCAAAGATGCTCACGCACATGTAAGTCGTTGTGAACAATGCCAACGCTCAGGTAATATTTCCCGCCATGATGAAATGCCATTGAATTCATTTTTAGAAATTGAGGTTTGTGATTTATGGGTAATCGACTTTGTTGGCCCGCTACCCACTTCCTTTGGAAATCGTTATATTTTGGTAGCGGTTGACTACGTGTCACAGTGGGCAGAGGCACAAGCCCTTCCCACCAATGATGCCCGAGTCGTGACCCAATTTCTCAAAAAAACTCTTTTCACGATTTGGAGCGCCGCGGGCAATAGTGAGTGATAGGGGAACTCACTTTTGTAACACACAATTTGCTAAAGTTCTTTCTAAATATGGCGCTACGCAGAGGTTGGCCACCCCCTATCCCCCTCAAACTAGTGGCCAAGTAGAAGTAGTAAACTGTGAACTTAAACGAATTTTAGAAAAAATGGTTTCTACAAATAGAAAGGATTGGTCGGTTAAGCTTGACGATGCACTTTGGGCTTATCGGACCGCGTACAAGACCGCTATCAGTTGTACGCCGTACCGATTGGTCTTTGAGAAAGCATGTCACTTACCGGTTGAGCTTGAGCACCGCTCCTTTTGGCCGCTTAAATTTTTAAATCTAGATAAAAATTTGTCCTCCGAGCATCGGAAATTCCAAATTAACGAGCTCGATGAGTGGCGCTCCTTCGCCTATGAAAGTAATAAACTTTATAAGGAGCGCACAAAATTTTATCATGATAAAAAAATTATGCACCCTAAAGATTTTAAACCGGGAGACCAAGTTCTCCTCTATAATTCGTGCCTCCGACTTTTTCCGGGCAAACTCAAGTCCCGATGGTCCGACCCTTTTATTGTAAAAGAGGTGTGGCCCTATGGGACAGTGCTTATCTCGCTCCCAGGAAAAGGCGAATTTAAAGTGAATGGGCACCGGCTGAAGATATTCCTCGCCGGCGATACTACTAATGAGTACCGGGAGGAAATTAACCTCCCGAACCCATAAATGAGTGCCCCGCTTTGGTCGAGCTCAACGACAATAGACAAAGCGCTTGTGGGAGGCACCTCATGCTTATCTTTTCTTTTGTTTTATTTAAATTTTTGCAGGTTTGAAGGACATTTTTACGGCATGACGATCGACGGAGTTGAGCGACAAGTCTACGTGTTTCTTCAACTCGGTAACTTTTGTTTTATTATCGTTTATTTGAATCTTAAAAAAATAAATAAAGAAAAAAGTAAATAAAAAAAATAAAATAAAAAGTAAAACGATAAAATTTTTTTTCTATTCGTACACGTCTCTGTCACGGGCGTGACCTATGGGTCACGGGCGTGACAGTGACGTGTTTAGTTCATCGAGCGAAACCCGAGAGTGGTTTCGTCAAGCGCAGTGTTTCGTTCGTCTTTCGGTACTGCCACGGGCGTGACCATCAGTGGTCACGGGCGTGTCTAGCGCGGAACTTCGTTCGACGAAGTGAAGCTGGGAAAACTTCTCTTCCTGCATAGTCATGGTCATGACAATTAGTGTCACGCCCGTTACGCTGGCAAGTCACGGTCGTGACTCGCACGGATTCAAAAAAAAACATTTTTTTTATTCTCGTTTTCAGATACACGCCCCAGGGTCACGGGCGTGACCCTGGGCCGTGTTATCTAATCCGAGGCGTGACCCGGGTCAACGCCAGCGCATTGGATTCCTGCATCGGATACCCCTTACACGCCCAGAGTCACGGGCGTAACTCTGGGGCGTGACCAGCGAATCCGAAGCTGGCAGCCTCGGATTCCACTTTTTTTTTGTCCCGTGCATGTCACGCCCCATGTCACGGGCGTGACATGGGGCGTGACAAGCCCGAAAAATCCTATAAATAGGATTTCTTTCCTTCTTTTCCCCCCACCATTCACCCTTCTCTTCTCCCTTTGCTAACCTGAATCCCTCTCTTTTTCTTCAACAATGCCACGCCACCACCCTCGCTCCACCACTTCCTCCTCTGAGCATGCTGCGGATCCTGCCGCAGCGGAAACCATGCTCCTATTTCAAAACCAAACCCAGTAGGAGCGCAGCGAGCGCCTACGCGCCAAACCCCTTGGCGTGTTCTGCATTTTAGATTGGGCAATCCTCGTCACATTTGGAGCGGCAGATTTGGTTAGGGAATTTTTATCCACCCCTGGATGGAGTTCCCTATATTCCATCTCGGAGCATGCCTTCCTCGAGCTCACCGTCGAGTTCTTGGCCTCTTTTGAGTTTCGCTGGGCGGCGAATGACGACTTCATCGTTTTTCGCATAGAAGGGGTGATACATCAGCTCACCATCCACCGGCTCAATGTCATCATGGGCTTCTGCTTGGAGGCTTTTTCCTAATCTCCCGCCTATCTCGGTTTAATTACTGATTTCCCTTCCGATGTCAACCTTCTCGCCTTTTGGGTGGAAATCATTAATGACGCCACTCCCTACACCCCAAAGAAATCCAAAGGCAGCCAACTCATTTATCCCGCCTTACGTATTCTCCACAACCTCCTTACCTTCACTATTTCTGGTCGCGGCGATAGCCACGGGGTGGTGACTCGAGCAGACTTACTATATTTATATAGTATGTTTTACCGGGTCCCCCTCAACCTTGGTTATCTGCTCGCAATTTTCTTTCGGCACCAGGTCGAAAATGCGAGATTGGGAGCGGTGAACGACGGGAAGTTCATCACTTTCCTCGCCAAGCAACTCGGCCTTTGGAATACTCTTCCGCAACTGAGCTGCGTCCAGACGTCGCAGGTCATCCAGATCCAGACCCTTCAGGCCCTCGGCCTAGCACGGCGACGTGATGGGGAGTTTGAGGCTATTCCCCCAGTGGTCGGTGGAGGGGACCTTGATTACGGTGCTAGTCCCAGTGGCACTATTCACTCTCCCCACATTCCTCCACCACCACAGGACCCTTCTTCAGAGCCCGGCCCTCAAAGCTATTGGGATCGTCAGTTTGCGTCTCTTCACACACGCTTAAATACGATGCAGAACGATTTTGACGCTCGTTTTGTGAGTTTTGACAGTCGATTTACCACGCTAGAGGCAAATCAAGCCTCCTCCATGACACGTATTGAGCGTGAGTTTTCAGATCTCCGGACGCACTATCAGGAGCCGAGGCAGCATAGCGATGAGGATTAGCCTGCTTTCTTTTTCTTTGGGATTGTAGTCCGCCCCCTTGTACATTTTCTTTTTATCATTTTATTTTCCTTTGTCATGTATCTTTTCTTTTTCTTATTATATATATATATATATATATATATCAAAAATATGTTTTGATTCAGCTTTGTCTTCCAGGAACATTTTGGTGCTGCATGACCAGCTTCAGGGAATTCTCCTATCTTTTATCTTTATTTATTTATTTTTCATTGGGGACAATGTCTTGTTTAAGTATGGGGGATATTTCTCAAGCAAAACATACAAAAAAAATCATACTAATTTTCTAAAACAAAAAAAAAAGATTTTATTTCTTTTGTGCAATTTTGTTTTTACTTACTTTACAAAAATACAAAAAATTAAAAAAAATGCAATTTTCAAAAATCAAATTCACAAAAAATAGGATTACTTTTAAAATTAGGGAGATCTTTATTTCTCTATTTACTCACATGCGAAATTCTAGGTATTCAACTTTTACATAAGTTTAGAAAATTTTTGATGCTTTAATTGAATTTTGAATTTTGTAGTACAAACTGTTGGTCATGCTGTGTTTCTAGTTAAGTGCACATGTTAGTAGAATTTAAGTAGAATTAAATATTCAGCATACAAATAGATTTTTCTTTTTCTGAATGCGTAGAAATAGTTTATTTTACTTCTACTTGGAAACCGGTGAAATCTAAAAATATTTTAGGAGAGTGTGTAGAAGTTTACTAGAGAGATATTTCGCGGATCAAGAAAGAGGTATTCTTTCTCGATGTCTAGAACTTGCCCTCTAGCTATTCTCAAGACTTTGCATAGGTTAAACTCATTAGCATGAAAAGGATTTAGGCATTTCTTTTGGCTAGTTTGAGCCTTTGCACCCTAACCTAACGTTTTACCCTTGCTAAGCCAATTTGAGCCTATACCTTTCCTTTTGTTGAAGCTCCATCAACACTTTACCAAAGCCTAAAAAGCATCCTAATTACACACCTAAAACCGAGCTTGAAATTATAGATAAAACCAGTTTATGTGTGATTAGGAGACATTTTATTTTGGTGACTTTTTTTAAAAAAAAATATACAAGAGTTGTTCTATTTTTCATTTCTCCTCTAAAAAAAAGAAAAGAAAAAAAAATAAATAAAAATAAAAAGAGGAAGTTGAAAAAAATGTTCAACATATTGAAAAAAAAACAAAGAAATTGGCGGAGTTTTTTAATTTATTTCTTTTGTGCAAGCTCTCATTAGGTTTTGGTGTGTCTACCCATCGCTTTTATCTTTGTTTTTCCAAACCAAAAACTTAAGCCTACAATCCAACTTACTTAAGTCTTACTGATTTGTGCTTATAAGTTAACCTAGTGTCGTGGCGAGAGTGTGAAAGTACAAGCCTATGACCATCGACATTGATGGATTTCTTTGGAGGGTATCCCGATCTTCGATTTGTGCAATGTTATCTTAGCAAACACGCTACTTTCTCCCTGAACGTGATTCAAAGATTTATCGTGTTTCCATCCTTTAAGTAAAAATAATAAGTGGAAACACATTTTAGAAAATTAAAAAACTAATTTGTATGCTAAGTAGGATTTTCTACGATAATAACTACAAGCATAGGCATAAGACTTCACATTCTACTTCTTATGTTCAATTTTCGTTTTTAGCGTTAAGATTTTTCTACTCTCCATGAAAAGTTTTTTGCTCGGGACGAGCAAACGAATAAGTATGGGGGTATTTGATAACTCTAATTTTGTCCATGTTTTTATATTATTTTTATTAAATAATTAATTAGTTTATAAGTATATTTTATAATTTTATTATTTAATTTTTCTAATTTCTTATTTCAGGGCAATCTGGGCTGCAAATCTCAATTTGGAGTCTATAGGGTTGATTAGGAGACAAAACTGGACAAAAGCAGGAAAATTTCAAAAGCACACGCCAAAGTCACGGGCGTGACCGATAAGGTCACGGGCGTGACATCCTGGCATGAACCCGGCGCGTGGAAAGAGCTATCTGCCACGTCAATTAAAAGTACACGCCCTAAAGTCACGGGCGTGACAATGATCACACGGGCATGTCCGCCAGGCGTGACATCCAGTGCTTGGTCCAGTCTTCCAGTCAACGACAGTTTATATTTGCACAACAAGTCACGGGCGTGACAAAGTTGTCACGGGTGTGACTAACCCTGTGACATCCCGACGTGCCGACTTAATGCTGCAATTTCAAGTGCTGCGAGTTTCGCAAGACACGCGCAAGGTCACGGGCATGACAATGGGCGTGACCCTTCCAACAACGACCGGAGTCATTCCCGTCGTTTCTGCTTCCCGCCGTTTTTCTGCAACCGTCAAGACACGCCCTAGGTCACGGGCGTGACCGAGGGGCGTGACCCGCCAATTAACGACTTTTGGCGGTTTTGCGCCAACGTTCAGAAGACTTGAAGACGACGGTTCCGAGACCGACACGCCCTAGGTCACTGGCGTTACCTAGGGGCGTGACCACCCAACATCTTCTTCTATAAATTCCGGATAGCTTCAGATGCTTAGGAGGAGATTTTTGGGAGCTTAGTTCTGTTTTAGTTACTGTTTTTCTTGCATTCTAATTTCATATTGTACCTTTACTTTCAAGTCTTTCTTTAATCATGTCTTTCTTTATGCTTTCATGTAATTCTCCCATCATGATGAGCAGCTAATTTCCCAATTAGCACTTGATCATGATGAACTTTGGAATGGAATAAATTTCTTTTTTTTGTCTCAAATTAGCAAGCATTCTATTTTATGTTCTTTGATTTATCTTTGATTTAAATTTTCTTTGAATTCATAAGTTGAAAATTATGTTTATTTGAGCTTAGATTCGTATCCTAGATTTACCGAGAGGTTGTGGATACGAGTAGACCACTCAAGGATAAAGAGAGAGGCAAAATTCTCCCGCATTGGAGTCAATTCCATTAGGGAGGTTCACCGCCTAAAGCAAGCTTAGGTTTTTCGACTGGCCGAGAGGTCTTAATCGATCAACCTAAGGTTAGTCGAGTGCATATTCTCGAGAGAGGCGTCTTGTAGTTTTGGAACCTCCGCGGTCGAAGTTAATAATTTAGATGCTTGTGCTTTTTAATTTCTTGAAAATTATTCTAGCCCAAAGGGATTCTAGATCAAGTGCTATCCTTTTTATCATCACATTTCTCCTCTTAGTCTAGCGTTTTCTTGTTCGCAAAACCAATTTTCCGATCGATAAAATAATAGCTCCTCCTTGTGAGTACAAGTACTCAACAGTCCCCGAGTTCAAATACGACATCTCCTATACTAAAATTTGATAGGTGCACTTGCCTAGTTGAGATTTTAGTTTGGATATCATTTTCAAAACTTATAAAATCACCATCAATCGTCGAACACGGAAAACTTCCTATTCGACGAACACGCTGCTCGATCGTCGAACCCAGAAAGCTGGCCCGATCGTCGAGCATAGATAGCTGGCCCGATCGTCGAACACAGATAGCTGGCCCGATCGTCGAACCCAAAAAGCTGGCCCGATCGTCGAACACAACATTTTGACCAGATATTCGAACTACCCCGACACGCCATGGGACACGCCCTTGTCCCAGGCCGTGTACCCCTGCCAAATTACAAATTTGGTACAGATTCGTCACCCGTCGCTCTTTTGAGTTTTGGGGCGTTACAAGTGAAATATGTACCTGAGGACCGATCCGTTTTGGATCGACCACCTCCTTTCCACTACGGAGGTTTATAGTATTGATATTCTCCCATGGATTCGGCTCTATATTCCCCGGCAGTGCCCTGAGTGTGCGCTAGGACATCATCCGCGCGAGCTGTCCAACATGGAGTTCTTTGTTTTTTAGCGATCCGGTGACATTCCAGATATTTAACTCATTGGACGCTATGTATTTAGAAAATTTTTCCTCCATCGAGGAGGGTTTTAGAAGAAGCGAAGGCGGCAGAAATCCGGGTGCAAAAGAATTGGGCGGGCGCTGCGCATTGTTCGTATTGCTACATGAGAAGTTGGGGTGGTTCCTCCAACCCGGATTCTAGTGATTACTATAAGGGTTGTTGTTGGGGTTGAAGGAAGGTCTCCAGGATTTCCAACATAGTCTACGAACTCATCGACTATGCTATTGTTAAGTGGAATCGCCTAAGGCGGAGTGGAGGAGGCAGTAGACATCTCCAACGCTTGCTTAGTCAGCCTTTCAACTTGAAGGTCTAAGTGAGCAGTGGCATCCTCTTCTAAAAGGCCGACCGCCTGCTTGGGACATCCCTGTAGGACGTTCCATTGGTAGGCATTCATGGCCTTATCTTCGATAAGAGCTTGGACAACCTTGGGGGTTTTATTATTCAGTGTTCCCCCGGCAGCCACATCAATCATTTGAGGCGTCTGATAGTTAAGCGCATTGTAAAATATTTGGACCTGCAACCACGCAGGGAGCGCGTTGTGCGGACACCTGCGAGCAATTCTTTAAACCGCTCCCAATTCTCAAATAAAGACTCGGAATCATTCTGCGCACATGAAAAAATATCCGCCCGCAACTTTGCAGTTTTGGCGGGCAGAAAATACTTCGTTAAGAATCATTCCGCAAGCTCGCCACAGGTGGTGATAAATCCTCGCGGGAGGGAAATCAACCACACCATAGATTTGGAGCTTAAGGAAAATGGAAAAAGTCACAAACGAATGACATCATCAGTGACGCAAATAATCTTAAAGGTATCAAAAATTTCCAAAAAAATTATATAAATAAACGTTCGGGTCCTCATCCGACAGTCCATCGAACTGCACCACATTTTGGATCATTTGGATAATGCTCAATTTTATTTCACAATTATTGTTCGCCACCGTCAGGAAAACAATACTGGACCCAATATCGTCCAAATTCAGCCGGGCATAATAAGAAATTGTACGCTTCGCGGTCGCGTTCGGATTAGGCTCGGCCATAACAACTGCAGAGGGTTCTCCGATGGATTCTTCGGTATCCAAAGAGGGATTTCGGCGTTGAGATCGAATACGCGCAAGTGAGCGTTCGATCTCAGGATCGAAATCCAAATTTTCATACTCCGAATGGGGTCCACAGGTCATATACCCTTAAATAAATACTAAATAATTAACTCTTTTTTTATATTTTTAAGTAGAGTTTTAAAGATTT
This sequence comes from Platanthera guangdongensis, assembly GCA_039583875.1. Lineage (NCBI taxonomy): Eukaryota > Viridiplantae > Streptophyta > Magnoliopsida > Asparagales > Orchidaceae > Platanthera > Platanthera guangdongensis. Next base: position 172,752,493 of record CM077152.1, read on the forward strand.
TTTTTAGTTTTTAGAAAAATAGGTAAAAGTAATATACTCCGAAATTCGAAATAATAACTCGAAGGCTCCCCGGTAAGGGCGCTGAAAGTGAGAGTTAGATCTGAAATACTCTAGAGGGGGGTGAATAGTGTATCTTTAAAAAATTCTTAACTAATATTAAAGCTTTTGCTGTAAATTAAAAGTACAGAAATTAATATAGCTAGCACAAAACAAACCTAAAGCACAAGCACAGCAAGAACACAATAAAAAGAGGCAACCAGAAGACACAAGAATTTTATAGTGGTTCCCTAACGTGGGTACATCCACCCTTCTAACACCCTTGGTAGGAGTCCACTCAAATTTTTGATCAGGTGCCTGACACCAATGAGCTTTTGATCAGGTGCTCAAAAACCAACCCAAGTCATTTGATCAGGAGACTTGCAACCAAGGAATCACTTTTAAATGGAGATGACAACCATTTATACATTGTGGGGGGAGATGATTTTGTCTTCTCTTTCTCAATATACAACTGAGAAGACTTGTGGATTTGATTATAGCTTATCGCTCCCCCTGAGATGTAGAATGAATCAGGGAAAATAGGAGCTAAGCTTCAGGGTGATAGATCTTCAAACGTATTCTTAACCAGCAATAATCTTCAGGAACTTCTTTGATAGATGGAACTGATGTTATCCTTTTGAAGTGTCCAGGAGTACTTGAAGAAAGAAGACTCTAGATATAGGTATTGTTATTCTTCTTCTTCAGGTACTAATGAGCTTCTGGTCAAGGGCTTCTCTATATCAGAGAATGCTTCTTGTTGACAAAGCAGATTGTTCAAGATTTAATGTATCTCTGTAATCTCTATATCCTCTAAGAGTGTTGTGCCCTGTGAAAAACTTTGTTAATAATTCTTGGATGATTCTGTCTGTCTGTGTGTGTATATGCGTTATACTCTTCTTCAGGTCCTTCAAAAATATGAATTCATCTGCAATTAATGCTTACAACCTTGAGAATAACCGGCATTGATTTTTTTCCTCAACTGTCCCGTGGAAAAAAGAAAAGTAATAATCCTGGAGAAGACCATAATTAATACTCCTTCTAACGGTTATATTTAGAGAATGTTAGAGCATTAATTACTCAGGAATTATTGCATTAGTGTGGGGACAGAAGGCCGGAAATTACTAAGTCTGGAATCGTCGAACAGATAGCCGAATTCATCGAACTAAGTCCGCAGTTTGTCGAGCTGAGATGTTGTATTGGTCAACCAGACGGCTTCCGTTTGTCAAGTTGAGTTCCATGATCGTCGAGGTGGAAACTGAACTGCTGTCTCTTTTGAACTTTGCTTATTCTGTGTCTGAAGTTCGTCGAGCTGGTAAATGTGTTCGTCGACTGGAGTTCAGCAATTATTCTGGAGTTGTCAAATATTCTATGTGTCAACACAATTACTCCTGTGTGTCGACATAAGTCTTCTATGTGGTGTCGACATAATCTTTTCACAGTGTCGACTGATGATCTGGGTGCTGACATAAGTTCTTCTAGTGTCGACTTAGTGGGTGTTGACATATACTCTGAGTGTCGACACAAGTCTTCTGGTTCCAGAATTCATCGGGCAGAGAACTGAGTTCGTCGACCTGAGACTAGAGAACATTGTCTCGACAGAAGACTGTAGTAGTCCAAAGATTTGTCGACCAAAGAATAGTGTTCGTCGAGCTAAGTTTGGAGAACCTTGAATTCATCGAACTAGGTCTTGAGAACCTTGAATTCGTCGAGCTGAAAATGATTCTGGACTTAGAGAAAAAATTGATAAACCTCTGGCAATAGAGTTGAAGTGGAAGTCCAGAAATTGTCGAGCAAAAAATGAAGTTCGTCGACCTAAGAACTAGGTTCATCGACATGAGTCTAGAGAACAGTCTGGACATAGAATTCTGATAGTAGAGTCCAAGGATCGTCAATCTGTGACTGAAGTTCGTCGAGCTCAGCTCATAGAATATTTCTCTAAGATCGTCGAGCTAAGAACGACTATCATCGACCTGAGTTCGATGAACATCGAACTCATTTTACTTAGTCTCTTGAGAAATCTTTGAATCTCTGGAAATACTCTAAGTCTTGAGTCTCTGGCAGTCTGATGATGGCTTGTTCATGTGATGTTGTTACTAAGGACTTAGCCTAGACTCTAGGACACAACTACGACCCTGACTATACATGTTGGGTCACATCATCCTAGCTTAGTGAACCTAGCCCAAATCAAACTAGGGATCCAATAATCTCCCCCTATTTGGGTGAGGTCACTAATTGGCTCAAAATAAAAACATAAAGTAAACAAAACAGGAAAAAGATATATTTGGCATAGATAATTAACACATGCAACAGATATATTTACACAAAAGCTTTGTTCAGACAATATGAAACAGTTTAAGAAAGAAAAATAGAAATAAAATAGTTCAAATTTCACTTCTTATGCTTCTTCTCCGGATGCTTTACATCCTTGCCCTTGCCTCCTGGCTTGGTAAAGATTATTTCCCTGTTTGGATTTGAAGCTTGTTCCATAGTCATTGTCATGTCAACAACCACTATAATCTTCAGAGATGTAGCTCTAGGGACCACTGCTTCAGGATGTAATTTCATATAATGATCAACATTAAAAATTTGGTTAGCCTTTTCAAACCTTTTCAGTTCTTCTCTCTTGTATTTGGACATTGTAGTGTATTCAAAAATTTCCTTCCCTTCAGCCTTTGCCTTGTTTATCATAGAAAGGCCTACTAGTTCCTGGAACCTGACCATTTTAGCTATGTTGGCTATTTCTGGATCTTCATAAGGAATAGGAGGAGAGGTTGGTCTTTTAGAACTTTCAGCTTGTTGATGTTGATGCTGTTGATGTTATTGTTGCTACTGATGTTGTTTCCCTGAAGATTGTTTCCTGTGCTGACTGCTACCAGGGGAAGATCTGTCATGATGTCTTTGATAAGTTTGAACATGGGCAGACCTTTGAGAGCTTGAACCAGGAGAACCAGCAGCAGGAGGAGGGGAGGTGGTGGATCTTTTCTATACCTTTGAACTGGTGGAGGAGAGTACCTTCAACTCTTCTTCCTCTCCTTCTACTGATTCTTAGATAGCCAGATCCATGCTGGCATCCCTTTTTATGGAGTTATCTTTTGAAGAATGTAACATGGAGTGTCATTGTTTGGATTAGGCTTAGGGGTAGGAGGAGGAGAAGGTTTTCTTTTCTTTGATACATGCTTCCTCTTCTTTGTATCCTCCTCATCTGAGTCCTCATCCTCATCTTCATCATCATCATTTTCAGAACCCTGAGGGTTATCATATAAATCATCCAAAGCTTTCAAAGACTTAGCAGAAATAACAGACTTTTCTGGAGCAGGGGCAGGAGTTTCAACAAGAGTTAGAGGAGAAGCTACAAAAGAATCAGAGCTAACTTGGATAGAGCTTTCAGCTGCTACCTTATTTTCATCTTCAATATTAGTTAAGATCAGTTCATCAAGATCTGGCATGGGGGAGTCATCCATGACAAAGGTTGGTGCTGAAGGTATTAATGGAGAAATGGGAATAGCCACTACTTCTGGAAGTGGAGTGACTGCTGGATGTGCAATAGAAAACTTATCCTAAGTTTCTTAGCAACTTCTGAAGAGACGGGGGATGTGTATGGTATAATAGCCAAGGATGGCTTAGTAATCTCAGCTGGAAGGTAATTCATATGTGCAGTATCAAAAATACTTAACAGATTAGTAATATCTACTGTGGGATTTAGAATGAAATCACCAACAGTATTGGGCTCTTCAGAGACTGATTCTTCCAAGTCCATGTCTGTATCAATAAAATTAAGAAAATCAAGATCATCATCTACATTAGTATACTCTGTACAGTCTGCTGCTACTGTTGTTGCCTCTGCTACTGGAGCTGCTACTGATGTAACTACTGCAGCTACATCGTCAGACATCTCCCCCTACATGATTTCAGTAAGTCCTGAAGCCATGCCCCTAACTGAAGATAAGACAGTAGTGAGGGCAGTGATGTAATGCCCCGAAACTCAAAAGAGAGATGGGAGGAGTTTTGGGCCAAATCTGGTATTTGGCAGGGGGCACACGGCGTGGGACACGGGCGTGTCCCAGGGCGTGTCGAGCCCGTGTCGACGATCGGTCCGGGGAGTCGGCATTTTCTCTCGATGATGTGTCGAGAGAGGGAACACGGCCTGAGACACGGGCGTGTCTCTGGGCGTGTCGATACCGTGTCGACGATCGGCCCGGGAAGTCGACATTTTCGCTCGACGTTGTGCCGAGACAGGTTACACTGCCTAGGACACTGGCGTGTCCAAGGCCGTGTCGAGTAGTCGACGAACTTCGCTCACTGAAGTGTCGAGACAATGAACATGGCCTGGAGCCCAGGCGTGTTCGGGTTTGACACGGGTGGGCGTGTCCAAGACCCGTATGAGTCTCGGGTTGTTTTCGGGGCTGTGTCGATCGGAGCACATGGCCAGGAACACGGCCGTGTCAGTTTGAACACGGGCGTGTCATGTTAAACACGGGCATGTTGGATGCCCGTGTGTTTTTCGAGACGCGTCGATTTTGATGGCGAATGAGGGACACGGCCCTGGACATGGGCGTGTCACAGGCCGTGTTCGGCCCAGGTTTTACTTTTCAGCTACGAATTGTAGCCATTCATTTCCTTATTTTGGGATCCGATGGTTGGGGGTTACTCCTACTGGGATATACCCGGTATTGGGCCTTTGAAACCCTCATTTCACTGCAGTGGTTCTCCTTCTAAGTTTAGAGAGAGTGGAGAGCAAAGGAAGAAGAAGCATAGATCCGGTCACCGGAAGAGCTTTGGAGCTCCAAATCGCGAACCGACTTCGGATCTATGGAGGAAAGGAGAGTGCGGTGTTTTTCATCCGCTTATATTTCCATTGTGCCAAGGAAGAATTCTATGGTAACGATTCTCTACTTGAGCATGTGAAGCTCTACTTATTTTTCATAGGAAGCCCGCTCTCGCGAGTTTGCGATGAGTTTGAGGCGTTCTTTCGGGTAGATATGTAAAGTCCCCGTTGTTTAGAGTCCGTATTCGAGAACGGACACATGCATGATGTGTGAAGCCTACCCGGACAAGTTGGTCTGGATCGGTGATGTTGCATTGCATAAATGACCGGAGAAGAATCCGTGTGATTGTTTGTTTTTCGGGTTTTGTACGAGGTAGATTGCAGCAGGAAGCCTTGGGGATTAACTCCAAGGTACACCCAGAAAACTGGGCAGATACGTGATTCTGCCAACTTGGAGGCCTGGGAGCCAACTTGAACATAACTGGGTTATGTTAAGTGTGTAACGGAAACGGGACTCGGGAGAAGTTTGACCCACGCATATGAATTAAATTATCGTTGCGATGTGAGCATGGGTTAGATGGAAACGTACCCATTCTATGTCATTCGGTTAAAGTGACCTAAAGGTACATGGTACTTGTCGTTGGCATAGATGAGGGTCTTCGGCGGTCTATGGCTTAAAATGACGTGACCCATGCCGGGAAGACAAATTGCTCATAGTCTGGTCGTCAAAGAGGCGGTGGTGAGACCGGGGTGTATATGGCTTAAATTGACGTTACATTGACCGGTTCACCGAGAATATGCCCTGAGTGCACGAGGTGTTTGGCCGTGCATACATACACATGTGATGTAATGTATTTATATACTGCTTGGTTATGCTAATAAAGTGCAGGGAAGGAGCATCGCCACCCCGAATTGGGGGCGGGATCGTTATAATTTGGACAACATGGCTGACCATTGCTTTGATTTGCCACCATTGCGGTGGATTGTGCTTGCAGGTGCTGCGGAGCCGAGCGAAACTTAGCGGGCTAAAGCCCAAGTTGCTGAGCCGGCCCTCGAAGGCCTAATTTTGAGTGTTTTCGTTTATTCATGTATGTCTGGCTTGCGTGCCGAGGTTTGAAAACATGTAATTGGTGTAAAACATTATAAGGCCATAAGTCATGTCCCTGTGTATTTGTACCTCATTCCTTTTGGCATTTTAGTGGACATTCATGCTGGTGTTGGGTTCTTTCTTAATGCAACAATTTTAAATTGCTTCCGCTAGAATGCTCTATGTAGGACGTTGGATTGGTTGGATGGTCTCCATTGAGTAACCACCCGGTCTGTCTGTGGTATATAGCGTCGGGCCCCGGCCGGACCTACTGCTATATGCTATGCGACGGATAAGGGGTGTTACAAATTGGTATCAGACTAATGGTTTTGGTCAGGCTTAAAATGAATTCGTGGGCGAATTCTTTTAAGGGGTGGTCAGCACATGTGTGTGCGTCATCGTTATAACAACAAAAGAACCCATGAATGTCCACTTAGGAATGAAAATACACGTGTTTGAGGAACCTGCGTGTTCCTATAATTGCTGTTTGCAATTTTTTTTGGTCGCTTAATGGTGTTTTGTACCACTATAGGTGACTAGAAGCGGTGCTGGGCCTTCAGAACGTCGAGTTTCTGAGGCTAACAGTGCACCAAATGATGCTCCTGCAACACCTCCTTCGGCTGAAACCATTTGACTGGTGGCTGAAGTAGTGTTTGAAATGATCAATGTGTAACCTGCAAGGTAGGTGCAGCAGCCCGCTCCTGTGATGGAGCAGGTACTAATACAAGCGGCTGAGCAGAGAAGGGTGGATCAAGTATTAGAGGAACCAGTGGTGTCGAGGAGGGCAACCGAGAGACAACTCAAACATGTCATGAGCTTTAATCCTCCGGTATTCTCGGGGTTGGGAACCCCATCTCAAGCTGAAGATTGGCTCTCCCGTGGGAAGAGAGTCTTGACAGCAACGGAGACAGAAGAATGGCAAATGAACACTATTGCTACGTTCCTTCTGGTCGGTGAAGCGAGATTGTGGTGGGAAGGCTTGGAGCTTTATCATTTAAGAGGTAGATAACTTACAGATGTCTAGATGGAAGAGTTCTCGGGACTGTTCTTGGCAATGTACCTCCCTTCTACTCAGAGGATTTCGATGGAGAATGAGTTACTGAAGTTGGTTCAAGGAGAGAGTAGCGTGGAAGAATATCTCCACGAGTTTACTCGATTGAGTCGGTATGCTAGCTCCACCATCGCGGATGAGGAGCGCAAGACGAATCGATTCTACAAAGGGTTAAGAGATGATTTGAGGCTACTACTCTCGGGACCGATGACGCATGGTTTCTTGACCTTGGTCAATACGGCCCGGTCCTTGGAGAAGGAAATGAAGAAGGTTCAAGCAAAGAGAAGCGTTAGTGACAAGAAGTCTGAGTTCAAGGTGCCGACTACTTCTAAGTCCGGCTATCAAAGGTTTTATAAGAAGGCTAGGACTTCGGGTCCAGCTCCTTATTCCGGTGCTTCTGGGGCGACTACGGGTCGGACCCCGAGTGCATGTTTTACTTATGGGAAGCCGGACACTTTGCCCGTGATTGTTGGAGCGGACGTCCCAAGTCCGAGAGAAAGCCGGGAGCAACTTATGAAGAGAAGGGCAAGGAGGTAGAGTCAACCACATCCCATTATGCTCCGGCCCAACTGAGGGTTTATAATCTTGGCCAACAGGAGGCCATCATACAGGCGGATGTGGTGACAGGTAAAATTTATATTTATAACAAGTTAATCTTTTAAATACTTATTATGCGTATGTTACCTTACCACTGCTTGTTTAGGATTTGTTTTGATTTGTGAGTTTCCGGCGAGAGCACTCTTTGATACGGGAGCCTCACACTCCTTCTTGTCCGAAGGATTCATATCGCGCATCGGAGTACCTTCTTCGATGACAAAGGACAAGTTGGATGTGTTGTTACCGAATGGGTGTTCGATGCGTGCGGATAAAGTCTGTAGTGTTAAGACTCGCATTGGCAATCAAGAGTTCAATCTGCAAGCGTCGTTACTACCGTTAGCGGAGTTCGATGTTATATTTGGCATGGACTGGTTCTCGGAGCAGCAAGCCTATATCGATTGCATTCGCAAGGAAGTCAAGTTGGGAGCAAGTAGTGAGACGACTTTTACGGGCTTTAAAGGGTCGAGCAAGACGTTGATGTCTGCTCTTCAGGTGGTAAAGGCGGTTCGTGCTGGTGCAGAGCTGTTCTTTACACTAGTGGAGGTTGCAAAGCCAAAGCCTATGTTGGATAGTATTTCAGTGGTAGCTGAGTACCCTGATGTGTTCCCCGCAGATCTTCTTGGAGCCCCGCCTCAACGGGAGATAGATTTCAATATTGAGCTAGTGCCAGGTGCGAAGCCTGTATCATGATCTCCTTATCGGCTAGCGCCTATGGAAATGGAGGAGCTGAAGGTGCAACTTCAAGAGTTGTTGGAGCAAGGGTTTGTGCGTCCAAGTTCGTCGCCTTGGAGCTCACCAGTCCTCTTTGTAAAGAAAACGGACGGGATCCTTAGTCTCTGTATTGATTATTGGGAGTTGAACAAGCTAACGGAAAAGAACAAGTACGCAATCCCAAGGATCGATGATCTTTTTGATCAGTTGGTCAGGTCGACGGTGTACGCTAAGTTGGATCTCAAGTCTGGTTACTATCAGTTGAGGATAAGGGAGAGTGATATCCCTAAGACAGCGTTCAGTACAAGATACGTGCATTACGAGTTTATGGTCATGTCGTTTGGGCTGATGAATGCGCCGTCAGTATTCATGGATTTGATGAACAAGACCTTTAGGGAGTACTTGGACCATTTTGTGATCGTCTTCATCGACGATATTTTGGTGTACTCGCAGAGTGAGGAAGATCACTTCAGGCATCTTCATTTGGTTTTGGAGATGCTAAGCAGGAATCAATTGTACACCAAGTTCTCAAAGCGCGAGTTTTGGTTGTCCTCAGTGGCGTTCCTCTGTTATATAGTGAGTGGGGAAGGTATTGCAGTGGATCCGGCGAAGATTGTTGCGATACGAGAGTGGCCTGAGCTTTCTACGGTAGCGGAAGTCCGGAGCTTTCTGGGGCTTGCCGGCTATTATAGGTGCTTTGTAGAGAACTTCTCGCGGATAGCGTTACCTCTCACTACTTTGACGAGGATGGAGCAAAAGTTCGTTTGGATGCCGGAGTGCGTGCGAGCTTTTGAGGAGTTGAAATGTCGGTTGACCAAGGCGCCTGTGTTGAGTTCTCCGAGTGGGACCGAAGGTTATGAGATTTATAGCGATGCTTCGGGCAGTGGTTTGGGTTGTGTGCTGTTACAGAATGGAAGTGTTATAATATATGGCTCGAGACAGTTGAAGGTGCACCAGAGGAACTATCCGGTCTATGAGTTGGAGTTAGCAGCCGTGATTTTTGCCTTGAAGCTGTGGAGGCATTATTTGTACGGTGTGAAGATTGATATCTACACCGATCACAAGATCCTCAAGTATTTGATTGATCAGAAAGATCTGAACATGCAGCAGCATAGATGGATGGAGTTCCTGGGGGACTATACATTCAAGATCCGTTACGTGCCTGGTAAGGTCAATGCGGTGGCGGACGCATTGAGTCGTTGGGCCCCAGCTCAAGCCAATTGGATGTCGGTCCATGACGAGCGGTTGGTTCGGGAGTTGGAGGCGTTGAAGATCTTTTGCGTTGATAAGCAATCAAGTGCTGAAGCAGTATTGAATTGGACTGAAGTATAATATGACCTGGCTGATCGGATTCGGCATGCGTTGGACATGGATGTCCACATGAAGCGACTCATGATAGAGGCTCTGGATGGGTCAAATTCCCAATTCGTTGTGGAGGATGGATTACTTTGGAAATACGGTCGTATGTGCGTCCCAAGCGTGGGCGATTTGCGTGTGGAATTGTTGTACGAGGCGCGTCATAGCAAGTACACAATTCACCCGGGGAGCACGAAGATGTACCGTGATGTTAAGAAATTGTTCTGGTGGCCAGGACTGAAAAAGGATGTTGCGCTCTACGTGGCGAAGTGCCAAACTTGCGCCTTGGTGAAGGCAGAGTGCCAAAAACCGGGGGGATTCTTGAAGTCCTGGCCTATTCCTGAGTGGAAGTTCGATGACATCGCTATGGACTTTGTGCACAGGTTGCCAAGGTCGCAAAATGGGAACAACGTCATTTGGGTGGTCGTAGATCGTCTAACGAAGGTGTCGCATTTCATTCTGCATAGGAACCATGATCCAGTTGAGAAATTGGCAAAGTTGTATGTAGATAATATTGTACGGCTTCATGGTGTGCCCCCAGCATCATGAGTGACCGAGATGGGCGGTTCACGTCCAATGATTAAAGGCTGGTGCAACAGATGTTGGGAACAAAGCTGAGCTTTAGCACAGCCTTTCATCCGCAAACGGATGTGCAGACTGGCAGTTGTCGCGAGAACATGGTCCTCTGGCTAGGCCAACCGAGAGTGGTCGGCTCGGGGCTACAACATCATAAAGTCCCCGTTGTTTAGAGTCCGTATTCGAGAACGGACACATGCATGATGTGTGAAGCCTACCCGGACAAGTTGGTCTGGATCAGTGATGTTGCATTGCATAAATGACCGGAGAAGACTCCGTATGATTGTTTGTTTTTCGGGTTTTCTACGAGGTAGATTGCAGCAGGGAGCCTTGGGGATTAATTTCAAGGTGCACCCGGAAAACTGGGCAGATACGTGATTCTGCCAACTTGGAGGCCTGGGAGCCAACTTGAACATAACCGGGTTATGTGAAGTGTGTAACAGAAACGGGACTCGGGAGAAGTTTGAACCGCGTATATGGCTTAAATTGTCGTGGCGATGTGAGCACGAGTTAGATGGAACCGTACCCATTCTATGTCGTTCGGTAAAAGCGACCTAAAGGTACGTGGTACTTGCCGTTGGCATAGATGAAGGTCTTCGGTCTATGGCTTAAAATGACGTGACCCATGCCGGGAAGACAAATTACTCATAGTGTGGTCGTCAAAGTGGAGGTGGTGAGACCGGGGTGTCTATGGCTTAAATTGATGTGACATTAACCGGTTCACCAAGAATGTGCCCTGAATACACGGGGTGTGTGGCCGTGCGTGCCTACGCCTGTGATGCAATGTATTTATATACTGCTTGGTTATGCTAATAAAGTGCAGGGAAGGAGCATCGCCGCCCCGAATTGGGGGCGTGATCGTTATAATTTGGTCAGCATGGCTGACCGTTGCTTTGATTTGCCACCATTGCGGTGGATTGTGCTTGCAGGTGCTGCGGAGCCGAGCGGAAAATAGCGGGCTAAAGACCAAGATGCTGAGCCGGCCCTCGAAGGCCTAATTTTGAGTGTTTTCATTTATTCATGTATGGCCAGTCTGCGTGATGAGGTTTGAAAACATATAATTGGAGGAAAACATTGGAAGGCCATAAGGCCTGTACTTGTGTATTTGTACCTCATTCCTTTTGGCATTTTAGTGGACATTCATGCTGGTGTTGGGTTCTTTCTTAATGCAATAATTTTAAATTGCTTCCGCTAGAATGCTCTGTGTAGGACGTTGGATTGGTTGGATGGTTTCCATTGAGTAACCACCCGGTCTGTCTATGGTATATGGCGTCGGGCCACGACCGGACCTACTGCTATATGTTATGCAACAGATATGGGGTATTACAAGTGATATGTGCAGATAGGGCATTAATTGAAGTAGCAAGAGGTGTAATGGCCTCTACTATTAGGGTTTTGAGAAGGGGAGTGAGGAGGGTAATGAGAGAAGTAATTGTGGAGCTGTCCAAAGGTGGAGTGGTAGATGGTGTTGCAGACGGTGTAGAAGTGGGAACTGTGGGAGGGATAGAAAGTGGAGCATTTGGTATGTGAACATCTGGAGGGGATGCATGTTGAGTGATGGTAGATGTTGATGGGGTTGGATGGGTGGCATCTTCCATATGGGTGATTGGAGGAAGAGGAGAATTGGGAGGTGATGGTGGTATGTTGAAAGAGGGTATGGAAGATAAATGAGGAGGAAGTGGAGATGATGGAGGAGATGGTGTTGGGGAAGCATGTGAAGATTCTGGTGGAGTAGGAGGTTGAGTAGGGGATTATGGAAGTATGGAAGAGGGATGGATTTGTGTTGCTGGAAGAGATGGTGGTGTTGGATGAATCTCTTTTATAAGTTGGGGAGTGGCTTTAACAGCCCTGGTGCCTTCAGAAGCTGGGGTCGAAGAGGTAGAAGCCTTGGATGGCTTAGTTATGGTCCTCTCCCACATGCCAAATAAGGCACATGTTAGCCTTTTACTCGCATTGATGAATATGGTCTGGGAGACCAGTGATTTAACAGCTTTTTCTTGTAAGACGATCCCTAGGATCCTTCCAAAGCATACTTCCTTTTTATTGTTTTTCTTCTGTATCAGATCAAAAAGAATTTGTGCCCAATCCACCGATTTCTTATTTATGATTGCACACATGACTAGAAACGGGTGTCTTGTGATGTAGTCATGGGCAGTGTATTTCCCAAGCAAAACTTTTCAAACCAGATCTGCCAAAAACTTATAAGGGGCAGAGAGGTGTCTCTTCAAAAGTTTATTAGGGTTATCTCCAGTATAACCCATTAGGCACAACATCATGTCAGACTCCTTTATTTCAATCTCCAGTTGCTCTTCTCCATTCCTTAATTCAAAAATTTCAATTAAAATTGCGGGAGTTAAGGAGATGGGGATACCCGCAATGGTGCCTGTCATCGTATTCTCCTCTGTTGGCGATATGGTGTAGACCCATTCTCTGATTTCAGTGCTGTGTAGTTTGATTCTTCTTATCATCAAGGTTTTGAGTTCTTGTTCTTCAAGTAGTTCCAGAATGTAAAGGAATATGGGATCAGAATGCTGAAATGAATCAAAATCCACATCAAAGCCTGTATCGAACTTCATGACTGCGAGAATGCTTGCCTGAATCGCCATGGAATCACCTGCAAGAGAGACATAAAAACAGCGATCAAGTGCAAAGGAACAGAAAGTGCGGGACGGAGGTCGAAGAAAACCTAAATATAGGGTTTTCAAGAATTTGAATCGACAGACTCCGTTCCATAAAAATAAAAATAATTCTTCGAACTGAGTTCGACGAAATATTTTTGAATGAAATAATTCGTCGATCTTATCCAGAAGAATTGTTTCACACACAGAGAGTTCATCGATCTTCGTTCGACGAATATCTCTCAAACTTTCCTCGGTTCGTCGAGCTCCATTCGACGAACTTTGGAAAATTCATCGAGTGCAGACATAAATTAAACAAAGTCTTCTCCATTGATCATTCCAAATTGATTTACAAAGAACATATGATTTCTCTCCTGTAGAGGTTTGGTGAATATATCAGCTCTTTGTAAATCAGTGTAGATATAGACAAGCTTGACTTTATTTTTGTCTACACACTTTCTAATGAAATGATGTCTTATATCAATATATTTTGTCCTACTATGGTGAACTGGATTCTGGGCTCTTGCTATAGCACTTGTATTATCACAGAGTAGGGTTGATTTATTTAAGTTCAACCCATAATCTAGAAGTTGATTTTGTATCCAAAGCATCTGTGAACCACAGCTACCTGCAACAATATATTCTGCTTCAGCAGTTGAGGTTGACACTGATGTTTGATTTTTACAAAACCAAGATACTAATCTCATACCCAGGAACTGGCAAGACCCTGAAGTACTTTTTCTATTACCCTGCATCCATCAAAATCAACATCAGAGTATCCAGATAACTCAAATTTTGATTCAACAGGATACCATAGGCCTAGATAAATTATATTAGTCCAAAAAGATAACTATATATATCACAAAATCCTTTTTGGTAAACATTAGGTGAGATTTTTTTTGGTTCATGATGGTTAAAACTCCAAAATTATTTAAGAAGCGCGGCGCCCAGGCGGTTTTTATTTGCGAAAAAAAAGGCAAAAATTGGGAAGTGAATTTATTTAAGAAAACGGGTCGCGCGTATTTATATTATTTATTTTGGATATAAAAAAGGTTTAGAAATCGAGTTTAACGAAAGGAGGCAAGTGCACCTATCGTGAGTAGTACAGGAATATTCCGGGTGGAATATCGAGGTCGTATTGTTCTCGGGGCCGGTTCGATTATTTCTACTCTTCCCTGGAGGGGACTATTATTTACGATAATTAACTTGTCGGGTTATATTTTATATATAATAAAAAAAAAGGCAGAAAAATGACAGAAAGAAAATGAAA